>JAMPIV010001088.1:958066-1473066 GCA_024509875.1 Oreohelix idahoensis
ACAGTTGTCATCATATCATAATTATTTTCATTTTTTTAAAAATAGTATCTCCATCTTAATTTTCTATTTCACTCCTTTTGATGCATGAAGCTACAACTCCAGTTGCTCACTGTGCAGGAAGCTACAACTCCAGTTGCTCACTGTGCAGGAAGCTACAACTCCAGTTGCTCACTGTGCAGGAAGCTACAGCTCCAGTTGCTCACTGTGCAGGAAGCTACAGCTCCAGTTGCTCACTGTGCAGGAAGCTACAACTCCAGTTGCTCACTGTGCAGGAAGCTACAACTCCAGTTGCTCACTGTGCAGGAAGCTACAGCTCCAGTTGCTCACTGTGCATGAAGCTACAACTCCAGTTGCTCACTGTGCAGGAAGCTACAGCTCCAGTTGCTCACTGTGCAGGAAGCTACAGCTCCAGTTGCTCACTGTGCAGGAAGCTACAACTCCAGTTGTTCACTGTGCAGGAAGCTACAGCTCCAGTTGCTCACTGTGCAGGAAGCTACAACTCCAGTTGCTCACTGTGCAGGAAGCTACAGCTCCAGTTGCTCACTGTGCAGGAAGCTACAACTCCAGTTGCTCACTGTGCAGGAAGCAACAAACTCCAGTTGCTCACTGTGCAGGAAGCTACAACTCCAGTTGCTCACTGTGCAGGAAGCTACAGCTCCAGTTGCTCACTGTGCAGGAAGCTACAGCTATAGTTGCTCACTGTGCAGGAAGCTACAGCTACAGTTGCTCACTGTGCAGGAAGCTACAGCTACAGTTGCTCACTGTGCAGGAAGCTACAGCTCCAGTTGCTCACTGTGCAGGAAGCTACAGCTCCAGTTGCTCACTGTGCAAGAAGCTACAGCTCCAGTTGCTCACTGTGCAGGAAGCTACAGCTCCAGTTGCTCACTGTGCAGGAAGCTACAGCTCCAGTTGCTCACTGTGCAGGAAGCTACAGCTCCAGTTGCTCACTGTGCAGGAAGCTACAGCTCCAGTTGCTCACTGTGCAGGAAGCTACAACTCCAGTTGCTCACTGTGCAGGAAGCTACAACTCCAGTTGCTCACTGTGCAGGAAGCTACAGCTCCAGTTGCTCACTGTGCAGGAAGCTACAACTCCAATTGCTCACTGTGCAGGAAGCTACAGCTCCAGTTGCTCACTGTGCATGAAGCTACAGCTCCAGTTGCTCACTGTGCAGGAAGCTACAGCTCCAGTTGCTAACTGTGCAGGAAGCTACAGCTCCAGTTGCTCACTGTGCAGGAAGCCCACTTTAAGCATTAACATACTCTTGTTATGGTGGTTCCTGTAGCAGTATGTCTTACATGATGAGGTTGCCAACACGCATGGACAATCTCATATTAGTGGCCTTGTATGGCCTACCTGAGGTAGTAGTAGGCCTATTCTTTCTGTGTCTCACCAGAGACCCCCGGGAAGTACACGGGACAAAAATGGTGTAGAAGTTAGTTTTATAAACGAAGGACACAACAGAAGCATGGGATGTTTTGGGATCACTCTTCTTTATCCAAATGTTCAGGGGCAGGTAAACAATGACAAGAAATTTAAAAAAAAAATTTAATCCCATTGCAGATACTGCTGTAGGAGAGTGAAGTGTTAAAGACTTCACTTATACTAGGTCTCAGCTTTTATAAGGTGGTTGACCAGTTCCTTCCTCGCTGCCTTTGCTTTCCTAAGTCAGAGCAGATTTCAGCACCCATTTTTACATCTGGGTAGATTGGAGCGTGATGTTACCTGGCTTTAAAACAGATATTTTTTCATTTATAAGTGAATTATAAGTTATATTTTCGCAGGGGAGTTATATGTGTGAGATCCTCACATGCGGGTCTAGTTTTTTTAAGACGCACATGTGAGCGCATCTAAATTTATTGCATGTATAAGTATTTGCCAACGACCGTACACTATTATTGAACGGTATGACGCGATTTGTCGCGATGATTTGTTGCGATACTTCTATGATGCTTGAGGCAGATCCGAAAGTCCTTTGACATGGACAGACGTCCTAACTGAATATTATTATGTCCTATACACAAGCGAGGTCATCACGAGAAAAGTAGTACTTGGTGACATCAAATAAAATCAGCAGTACAACCGCGATGACGTAGCAGCGAAATAACGTCACAAGATTAGTGGATCACTGGGTGTGGAGTTCCAGAACAGATCTGCATCAGCGAAGCTCCGATTCCAATCGAGGAGGCGTCGCTACGAATAATAAAAGGGATATCTTTGTTTGGTAACCGTAAGATAGGAGCAGATGAAAATAATAACTTAATTTTATCTTAAGTGGCCTGGCACTCTTGTGACCACTGGAACAATGTTAGGCGAACCTTTCTTCAACAAACTAGAAGGAGGCGCAGTGATAGATGATAAGTGTGATATGAACCGTCCATAGAATTGGATTAAACCAAGAAGTGATGTTAACGTCGTCTTCGTACAATAAATCGTCTCGTTATATATATTTTCGACAATGAGTCCAGCGTCTACTTCCTCTACAGTTTGGTCACCCAGTCTTGACCAGTTTAACATTGTTACCAAACTTAACCATATCTCAAAGTAAAACGGCCCACATCATTCGCGTAACCTAACTATACGTCGGCCACTGACTGTAAGCACGACAGATCAGTCAACACAACAGAAAGGAGAGGTAACACCCTCACAACTTGGCTACTCAAACATTCACAAGAAATCTTTAAAGGTACTATGGCTGATGAGAGGTTAATCCGATGTGTCTGTTATGCTGATCCTTCATAAAACTGATGTCTACACCGCTACCAAACTACAAGGGCTTTTATGTTTTGATATAAACTCTACCAGAACTGATGTGTTTAGGTTGACAGTTGTGCTTTGTGAAATCAGATAAAACTCATAAGGACAAATATTTTGCTTTCTATAATCAATTTTATCAGAATAACAACACAAAAGACAAGAGAAGCATTCATTATATTGGGACATTTATGGCGATCAAAAGAAGTCCAACACAGAATTAAGAATCTTCAAATCAAATGTCAAGTCAGTTCCATTGTATGGCTCTGAAACATGGAGAACAACTAAAAACAGCAAACAAGAACTTACAGATGTGAGTGCTTGCGAAAGATTGAAATGGGATGACAAGATCACCTATTTGGAACTGATGACATGAACCACAGACATGCCATTGGAACAAGAAGATGCTGGCGATGAATTGGGGACACACATTGAGGAAACTGATATTAGCATTACAAGACAGTCCTTGTTCTGGAATCTCCATAGCAAGAGAGGTAGAGAGAGACTAAACAACATATGGAGAAGAGAACTGGAGACAGGCATGGAGATGAAGAAGACATGGAAGACCTTGAGCTGATGGCACAGGACAGGAAGACTTGACACAGGACAGGAAGACTTGACACAGGACAGGAAGACTTGACACAGGACAGGAAGACTTGACAAAGGTGTCACGTAGGGTTTATAGTCATTAAATTTCCTACATCTTCTTCCTATTCTTTCACATAAATTCTCTCTTTTATTATCTCTGTAATTTTTTTCCTGTGTATTTTTCATCCATTCGTTTTGCGAATAATTTTTTCATATAATTCGCAAACTTTACCTGTTTTCCTTTCTCTTAAACTGAGAATCGCGCTAGGACGATATTACGTAGATGTCAGGGCGTCAGAAGGCGTGATAAGTCGGTTCGCTGAACACAGGACGTAGCAAATCGTCTACATTCTCACCGAGCGCGCGAGCTTCTTCTCGGCATTAGTCCCGGTGAGGTGTGATACTTTACATCTGCACCGGGCAGTATCCAGACATTTGGCTGGAAAATCCCAAACTGACACGGCGCTCACTTGGGCAATGGAGTCAGGCTGTCTGGGATTTGAAACTGACACGCGTACATCGTGGTCAGTAGGTGACAGTTACGACACGCGTTAAGCGGACGTAAATGTTGGGAGTAGGGGAGATAATTTCGCTTGGCGAAATAAGTTTCGGCCCTTTGTCTGATTTTAAGATATTGGCCAAGTTTGAAACTTAAATTTCATTCTCGCTCATAGACTCCACAGTAGATAGGTCGCTCGAAAAAAACAGAATAGCTGTTAGCGAAGATCTCAGTTTGTTTCGGCAATTTGTCGAACTTCTAGACTTCCAGAAATATTTTCAGCAATTTTATTCTTAAGTTGTGCGACTACCTGTAATTCTGTGGTTGAGGTAATTAATATGATAGATATATAGATTTTGTGAGTGTTAAAGTGTTAAATCGCTTAATTCATTTAAATCTATTTCTTTAGCGCAGAAGAGAAATAAAGTGGTAGGCTATTATATTTTCTAGGGAAGCATTCAGTGGAAAAGCAGACTAATTAAAATTTCTAGCTTATAACGGCAATTGTAGCTATTTATGAATTTAATTTAACTGCTAATACTCAGTCGAGTGTATTTTTCTAAACTAACGTATAAACTCTAGAATCGAGCCTCATGAATGATGACGGGATACGCACGTGTTCCTAATTTATGAGGAATGCTGATTTTTAAATATAACTTACGTCACGGGAAGTTTAAATGATAAGCAAAGCTCTCTGCTTGCAAGGTTAAATGTAAGTTATAACCAGTTCAGATTCTGTGTATTATATTATATGTGTTATTTTTCCTCCACACAGTGAAAGTTTTGGGGTGACCCTAACTTTACCAGCACCTAGTAGTAGTTTCCATACTTGTGAAGAAATAGACAGTCCTTATTTTGAACCACGTGGGTTTTCTCAAGTAACACTGATCTGACGGTGCAAGTTAGACAGAAATACTAATATCCCTATAACGGGTTTTCAAAGACTGTAATGATAAATACTGGACCTTGGAGCCAGCACTTAATTTCTTCTAGAAACTCTATATAATTTGCTGCCTGGTGGCGTGAATATTTACAATCATTTCCCGACTAGATTATATCTTGTGGACAAATCTGTGGTGTGACTAAAGTGAATCCTATACTGAGGGAAGGCACCGACCTGACATTCATCATTTTTTTTTAAACCTACGCTATTGACACTGTGCTCTGCTAACTCCCGCGCCTGGAATAATTGTTAGGTGACTTAATCAGACATTTGAACAAATTTGCATACCCAAGTAGTCGTTCCCGGAGACTCCAAGTTAGATAAGTCTTTTGGAACTGGGGACTTCTTGGCAGAAGACTGCATTTTTTTGAGTCTGTGTGAAAATCTAAAATCAATGTGTTCCAAGAGGCAGCAAGCAAAGTCGTGAGTACTAGTGTGAGAAGCCATGGCGGAATGAATGAGTGTACGCTGGTTTGAGTGATATTTTTCACTATTATATCTTTGACACCCTGTTGCTGTCCTATTTATTTTTTTTTCAATCTGCATAATTTGTTGCTAAGGCTAGAGTTCTTGTGTTTTGTCTTAGGTTAAATCAGATTTTTTCAAACTCTGTGCATATAATTACGAGATAAAACAAAGAAAAACTCTTAGACTCAAACCCTATGTATCTGTGACTCTGGCGCCATCATCTGTTCTCTTAACGGGGCCGGGCTAAACCTAGAGTTAACACTATAACGGGGCTATCATCCTTGCAACATTTCCTTGATTTTTTATGACTATGTGTATATGTATTTTCCTAGATGTACTTTCTTTGATGTTGTGAGCCGATTTTTCCTGATATTAAAATCGCTCTTGAACTAAATAATCGTGTTTGGTCAGCTCGTTCTAGATAATATATATATCATTGTTATAGTTTTCCCACGTCTGTGTGTTTACCTGTCGTCACGTGTATGTGCGTGCCTGTGAGTGATAGAAATATACGTAATATGTATATTGGTGTAGTCTGTCTGACGCTGTAACAACTGTTGTAGAAGATAGGTGAGAGAGAGAAGAATTCTTTTCGCTTTCAGAGACAGCCACTATATCAAAATCTATCATCTCACGTGTGTGGAAATTCTATTACCTTTCACTAACTCTCACTGAGTCTATCCCCTATTCAAACCTATTCAGAAGGGACCAAACCTAGTCTTAATTATCCTATCGGAAATCTACGACAAATGAGGGCTCGTTTCCGGTCTTTGAACTTAGAATAGGAAGACGAGTACGACAAACGTGGACTCGTCTATCTGGATTTTGTATTTAAGATTCTTATTCCGTAATAGAGTAAGAGTGTGATGTCTTGTGAGTTGTGTATCTTTTAAAAAAAAATTACCCCCTAGACTAGCGATCTGTTTACGGGCGTGCTGACCACACAAACTAATAAGTTTTTTTTTTTCCACAGCATCTTTGAATAATATACATTTTGGTTACAGGTTGATTTTGTCGGGATATAGGTTAACTGCTGATTGTAATACTAAATGCTGGTAAAGTGGTGAGTGTATAACATTCACTGGGTACTGAGGCAGAACGGCGTTTGAACTAAGTTAAGGAGTGTGTTTCGGACTTTTTTGTCCAGATTAATTCCCTCCCTTACCCGATCTGACTTCAGGGGTGAACTTATAGTGGATTTTTAATAATTAAGGGATTATTTTTCTCT
Organism: Oreohelix idahoensis; assembly: GCA_024509875.1. NCBI lineage: Eukaryota > Metazoa > Mollusca > Gastropoda > Stylommatophora > Oreohelicidae > Oreohelix > Oreohelix idahoensis. Next base: position 964,545 of record JAMPIV010001088.1, read on the forward strand.
TTAATTTTTGCAATATTCTTTTGCTTTTCCACTGTAGCAACTTATTTTTCAGTTGTAATCTTAACTACCATTTATTTGGCGTAGTCGTGTTTTGCATTGAGTGCTTTATTGCCGATAATAGCAGCGATAGTTAGATTTTATTTTGGAGGAGGTATCCCAGGGTTAAGGATATCATCTTTTGAATAATTTGGTAATTTTTTTTTTTCTCGTAAGTGGTAGGAACCAGGTTATTCTTTTTCCTATTTTATATCTCCACGTGTCTCAGTCACTGACATAATATGGCCGAGAGGGCAAAGCTTAGACAACTTCTCAGGGACGAAGCGAGAGAGGAGGGACTGGAAGGAGAGGAAGCGAATGCTTTTGTCAGAGACGAACTGGAGAGATATGATGCGGAGAGGAAAGCAGCTGAAGCTTTACAGCAGAAGAAGATGGATGAGGAAATGGAAATTCGCAGGATGCAGCATGAGGAAAGACAGAAGGAGAGACAACAGGAGAAGGAGAGGGAGGAGAGACAGCATGAGGAAAAAGAGAAGGAGAGACAGCATGAGAAGGAGAGAGAAGAGACACAGCATGAGTTGGCTCTTAAAACTCTAGAATTCCAAAGTCGTGGTGCTGCCTCTACCTCCAGCAATGGAGAGTCTTCTCCTCATTCTTCCTTAACTGACCCTGCTAACACTCAATCTCTTCAACTAAATGCTATGTCTTTCACTCTTGAATCTTTTCCTTGTCCTAATGAGAAGATTGACACATGGTTAGAAAAATTTGAGAAAATTGCAACTCTGTACGGGTTAGAGAGGTCGCGTTGGAATATGAAACTTTCCCAGGCCCTAAAAGGTTCTGCTTATGATGTTGATTCTAAGCTGGAAAGTAGCCAACAAGACGACTACGATGTGTTGAAGAAAGCGTTATTGGAGCGCTTTGAAATGAACGCTCGCAAGTTTTTGCAACTGTTTCGCAACAGCCGGAAAGAGAATTCTGAAACTTTTCACCAGTTCTCATCTCGTCTTAAGGGATATCTAACAAAGTGCCTTGAGCTTTCGCAGCTCCCCTCTACCTATGAAGGTCTTGAGGAACTTGTTCTAACTGAACAAATAAAGAACACTTTGTCTGCTGATACCCGGAGATTTCTCGCTGAGCAGGGGGCAGAAAAACTTGAAGACATTTTGGAAAAGTCTGAGCGTTATCACAATGCGTTGGCTGAACTACCGGCCACAAAGCGGAAACCGACAGAGGAGCATTTTCGAAAAAATAATCTAGATCAACCTTCTCATGCTGCGAATCAGTTTAACCACAGAGAAACTGGACCTCAAAACCCCCCTCCTGAAAAATCCAAGTTCTACAAGAACAAGTACCCCAACCACCCCAAACAGTCTGATCAACCCGACCGCCCTACATGGCAGCGCAGCCAGAAAGGACAAGGTGGCAAAGGGAAAACCCCTGAGCACGGGACTAAGGATCAGAGCAAGCACACCGAGCCAAAGCGCATCGGATGCTTACAAACAACAGACTCGCAGGAAAGAATTATTGTCAGTGATTCTCAACCTGAGGGAGAGAGACCCTCTACGCGAGGTACGGTTGTTTTAAACGGGACTTCAACATATTGTTTGTTTGACACGGGGCTTTCTTTTGATTGCATTGTTGCCAGGCACCTGGTCAAACCCGGTCAAGTGACAGAAGAAACCGTTAAACTGTGTGGAGTTCTTAGGAGTGATGCACCAACAACGCTTCCCATCGCATTGGTGGAGATACACTCTGACTTTGTCAGAGGTGTGATCAAAGCGGCTGTTATGGACGACCCCATCTACCCAGTCATACTCGGCTGTAGATATGTGTTTATTGGGAAACCGGAAGAGCCAATAGTGGCAACAGTAACCACAAGAGGGCAAGCCAAGAAGGAACGGGAGCCGGCGCCAAATTTGTTACCCATGGAACTTAAAGAGGCGCAACAAAAGGACCCTACTTTGGAACCCTGCTTTAGGAAACTGCCCATGGCCAACGACCCTAGACAACACGGGGACATCTTTTCTAAGGATGGCGTGCTTTATCGGAGAACGGGCAAGCCTGAACAAGGCTCTAATCAGCTCCTAGTACCGAAAAAGTACAGAAGTCAAATCCTAGAAATGGGGCACTCTCTCCCGTTTAGCGGACATATGGGACAGAACGCCACACAGCAACGTATACAGACTCACTATTGGTGGCCAGGGATGAACACTGAGATACTCAGATATGTAAAATCCTGTGCCCAGTGTCAACGGGTAGCACCCAAGCACTGGACTGCCCCAGTTCCCCTGGGGCAAACGCCAATTGTGGGAACTCCATTCGAACGGGTTGCTGTCGACATCGTTGGACCCTAGAAAGGACCAAACGAAAGCACAGGTTTATCCTGACTTTAGTCGACACATGCACTATGTGGGCCGAAGCTATACCGCTAACATGCACAGACTCGAAGCATGTCGCAGAAGCCCTAGTGCAGATCTTTACACGGTTGGGATTCCCTCAACAAGTTTTGACGGACAATGGATCCCAATTCCGTAGCCTGTTAATGGAGGAGATCTTTAAGATCTTGAGGGCCAAACACATCCACACCAGCCCGTACCATCCGGCCGGAAATGGGCTCGTGGAACGTTTCAACGGCAGCCTCACCACCATGCTACGCAAGCTGGCACAAGAAAAGCCGGAGGACTGGGACCTTTTTATTCCTGCAGCCCTATTCGCTTACAGGGAAGTTCCCCAGGCCTCTACAGGATTTCCTCCAGCTACGCTTTTATTCGGCAGACCTATAAAGGGGCCGCTTGAAGCATTACTTCGGTCCCTGACAGACCAGAAGGCGGATGAGACAGTCGTCTCAGCCAGTAGATATGTATCGGAATTGAAGGAAAGGCTACAGCTAGGATGGGACCTAGCAACAGCAAACCTTAAGAAAGCTCGTGCAAAGCACGCTAGACGATACAATCAAGCAGCAAAGGAGAGAGAATTACAACCAGGTGATAAAGTCCTGTTGTTGTTGCCAACCGGAAGCAACAAACTACGCATCGGGTGGCAAGGGCCGTTCACCGTCCTGAAAAAGATCTCGAGAACCAATTATCAGATCTCTATCAAAGGAAAGGAGAAGGTCTACCATGTGAACCTACTAAAGAAATACTTGGAAAGACCAGTGCCATCCCCCGAACATCTCCTGGCGATCGCCATAGCTACAGAGGATGTGGAAGATGACGATAGTTGCATGGAATATCCATTGCAACAAACTGAATCTGTAGAAGATGTAAAATTTGGGGACACTCTCTCTGCAGCACAACAGACAGAAACGAAGGCTTTACTGAACCAGTACACGGCGGTGCTAACGGATGTACCTGGACGAACACATCTCGTAGAGTTCGAGATGAAACTTATAAACGAGACCCCTGTCCGAACCAGAGTTTACCCTATTCCGTATGCGAAAGCTGATACGCTTCGTGCAGAGATAGACAAGCTACGTAAAACAGGAATTATTAGTGAGTCTACATCTCCCTATAGTGCGAGCGTAGTGCTGCTACAGAAGCCCAATAAGGAAGTTCGGCTGTGCATCGATTACCGGCTACTTAACACAGTAACGGAATTTCAGCCGGAACCACTCCAAAGCGCTTCTGAGCTGTTTAGCAAGCTAAGCAAGGCACGGATTTTCTCAAAGATTGACTTGAGTAAGGGCTACTACCAGATACCAGTCAAAGAGGAAACTAAGCCTTTGCTAGCTTTCAGCACCAGCGAAGGACACTATACGTTTAACGTGATGCCATTCGGATTACACAACGCACCAGGAGTGTTCACAAGGATGATGAGGAAGCTGTTAGAGCCATTGCACAGTCCACATATCCACAATTTTATGGATGATATACTAATTGCAACGGACACCTACGAAGAACACATTGCGACGGTCGAGATGCTCCTCAGGAGACTACAGGAAACTGGACTCACAGCTAGACCTAGCAAATGTTTAATCGGCTTTGAAAAACTTGACTTCCTGGGGCACACCATAGCTCACGGTGCTATGTGGCCAGTTGCTAAGAACGTAGAGAAGATACGGGCAGCGAAGAGGCCAAGAACGAAGAAAGAAACACGATCGTTCCTATCGCTATGTGCTTACTACCAGAAAATTCATCAAAAACTTCAACGGTTTAACAGCACCCCTTACGGACCTTACGAAAAAGGGGCGACCGGAGAAAGTTATCTGGGATCCTAAGTGCGAACACGCTTACGTCACGCTCAAGAAGCAGTTGTCTGAATATCCAATTCTGCGACTGCCGGATATTACCAAACCCTTCGTACTGCGCGTCGACGCATCAGGGCAAGGCATCGGGTCAACTTTGCTTCAGGCTGGCGACGACGATCCCAACCAGCTATTCCCAGTGGCATACGGTAGTCGTAAATTGAATAAGGCAGAGCAAAACTACTCCACAGTGGAAAGAGAATGTCTGGCATTAGTTCATGGCATTAGACGGCACCATGAATACCTTTACGGAGTGTCATTCACGGTGCAGACGGACCATGCCCCACTGGCGTTTCTCGGGGCTAATAAGGAATTTAATGCGAAAATAATGCGCTGGGCATTGCTGCTAAGCGTATATTCCTTTAAAGTCGAATACATTCCAGGGAAACAAAACGTTGGGGCAGACTTCATGAGTAGGACTTGCACAGAGATTGAGGGGGAAGAGGAGAGGGAAGAAGACAGACACCCCGAAGCTACGGTTATAGGAAATTAAACTCCATAACGCAGACATGGAGTGCTTCCATATCTTAAAGGGGGGAGGCTCTGTCACGTAGGGTTTATAGTCATTTAATTTCCTACATCTTCTTCCTATTCTTTCACATAAATTCTCTCTTTTATTATCTCTGTAATTTTTTTCCTGTGTATTTTTCATCCATTCGTTTTGCGAATATTATTTTCATATAATTCGCAAACTTTACCTGTTTTCCTTTCTCTTAAACTGAGAATCGCGCTAGGACGATATTACGTAGATGTCAGGGCGTCAGAAGGCGTGATAAGTCGGTTCGCTGAACACAGGACGTAGCAAATCGTCTACATTCTCACCGAGCGCGCGAGCTTCTTCTCGGCATTAGTCCCGGTGAGGTGTGATACTTTACATCTGCACCGGGCAGTATCCAGACATTTGGCTGGAAAATCCCAAACTGACACGGCGCTCACTGGGGCAATGGAGTCAGGCTGTCTGGGATTTGAAACTGACACGCGTACATCGTGGTCAGTAGGTGACAGTTACGACACGCGTTAAGCGGACGTAAATGTTGGGAGTAGGGGAGATAATTTCGCTTGGCGAAATAAGTTTCGGCCCTTTGTCTGATTTTAAGATATTGGCCAAGTTTGAAACTTAAATTCATTCTCGCTCATAGACTCCACAGTAGATAGGTCGCTCGAAAAAAACAGAATAGCTGTTAGCGAAGATCTCAGTTTGTTTCGGCAATTTGTCGAACTTCTAGACTTCCAGAAATATTTTCAGCATTTTTATTCTTAAGTTGTGCGACTACCTGTAATTCTGTGGTTGAGGTAATTAATATGATAGATATATAGATTTTGTGAGTGTTAAAGTGTTAAATCGCTTAATTCATTTAAATCTATTTCTTTAGCGCAGAAGAGAAATAAAGTGGTAGGCTATTATATTTTCTAGGGAAGCATTCAGTGGAAAAGCAGACTAATTAAAATTTCTAGCTTATAACGGCAATTGTAGCTATTTATGAATTTAATTTAACTGCTAATACTCAGTCGAGTGTATTTTTCTAAACTAACGTATAAACTCTAGAATCGAGCCTCATGAATGATGACGGGATACGCACGTGTTCCTAATTTATGAGGAATGCTGATTTTTAAATATAACTTACGTCACGGGAAGTTTAAATGATAAGCAAAGCTCTCTGCTTGCAAGTTTAAATGTAAGTTATAACCAGTTCAGATTCTGTGTATTATATTATATGTGTTATTTTTCCTCCACACAGTGAAAGTTTTGGGGTGACCCTAACTTTACCAGCACCTAGTAGTAGTTTCCATACTTGTGAAGAAATAGACAGTCCTTATTTTGAACCACGTGGGTTTTCTCAAGTAACACTGATCTGACGGTGCAAGTTAGACAGAAATACTAATATCCCTATAACGGGTTTTCAAAGACTGTAATGATAAATACTGGACCTTGGAGCCAGCACTTAATTTCTTCTAGAAACTCTATATAATTTGCTGCCTGGTGGCGTGAATATTTACAATCATTTCCCGACTAGATTATATCTTGTGGACAAATCTGTGGTGTGACTAAAGTGAATCCTATACTGAGGGAAGGCACCGACCTGACATTCATCATTTTTTTTTAAACCTACGCTATTGACACTGTGCTCTGCTAACTCCCGCGCCTGGAATAATTGTTAGGTGACTTAATCAGACATTTGAACAAATTTGCATACCCAAGTAGTCGTTCCCGGAGACTCCAAGTTAAATAAGTCTTTTGGAACTGGGGACTTCTTGGCAGAAGACTGCATTTTTTTGAGTCTGTGTGAAAATCTAAAATCAATGTGTTCCAAGAGGCAGCAAGCAAAGTCGTGAGTACTAGTGTGAGAAGCCATGGCGGAATGAATGAGTGTACGCTGGTTTGAGTGATATTTTTCACTATTATATCTTTGACACCCTGTTGCTGTCCTATTTATTTTTTTTTCAATCTGCATAATTTGTTGCTAAGGCTAGAGTTCTTGTGTTTTGTCTTAGGTTAAATCAGATTTTTTCAAACTCTGTGCATATAATTACGAGATAAAACAAAGAAAAACTCTTAGACTCAAACCCTATGTATCTGTGACTCTGGCGCCATCATCTGTTCTCTTAACGGGGCCGGGCTAAACCTAGAGTTAACACTATAACGGGGCTATCATCCTTGCAACATTTCCTTGATTTTTTTATGACTATGTGTATATGTATTTTCCTAGATGTACTTTCTTTGATGTTGTGAGCCGATTTTTCCTGATATTAAAATCGCTCTTGAACTAAATAATCGTGTTTGGTCAGCTCGTTCTAGATAATATATATATCATTGTTATAGTTTTCCCACGTCTGTGTGTTTACCTGTCGTCACGTGTATGTGCGTGCCTGTGAGTGATAGAAATATACGTAATATGTATATTGGTGTAGTCTGTCTGACGCTGTAACAACTGTTGTAGAAGATAGGTGAGAGAGAGAAGAATTCTTTTCGCTTTCAGAGACAGCCACTATATCAAAATCTATCATCTCACGTGTGTGGAAATTCTATTACCTTTCACTAACTCTCACTGAGTCTATCCCCTATTCAAACCTATTCAGAAGGGACCAAACCTAGTCTTAATTATCCTATCGGAAATCTACGACAAAAGGACAGGAAGACTTGACACAGGACAGGAAGACTTGACACAGGACAGGAAGACTTGGTATAAGTTTTGGTTGAAGCCCTATGCTCCTTGGGGAGCTGAAGGCTGATGAATGAATAAATAATTTTCCTGCAACCCTTCTTTTTAAATATTGACATCATGTGACTTGAATGTGTCGTGTCGTGTCTACAGAACAAGCTCATATTTACTACCCTCCATGATGCTAGTCTTGCTGTGGCTACAGGCAAAAATGACAAGTCAGGAGTTGCTGTGTGGGGCAAAGGTGGGAAAATTAAGGTCAGTGGGCTCATTATCATTGTTTTCATTGTCGTAGATTTTTTATAGGGGGAGACTTGGGTTGGCCCTTCTGAATAGATTAGAATGAGTGATAGTCACAGTGAGAGATAATAATAGAAATAGATTTCCACGAGTGAGATGGTAGAATGTGATAGAGGCTGTCTCTGAAATCGAGAAATCTTCTCTCTCTCAGCCTGTCTTCTACGACAGATTTAGAGGAGTCAGACAGTCTAAACATATATATATATATATATATATATATATATATATATATATATATATATATATATATATATATATATATATCTATGTATGTATGTATGTATGTATGTATGTATGTATGTATGTATGTATGTATGTATGTATGTATGTATGTATGTATGTATGTATGTATGTATGTATGTATGTATGTATGTATGTATGTATGTATGTATGTATGTATGTATGTATGTATGTATGTATGTATGTATGTATGTATGTATGTATGTATGTATGTATGTATGTATGTATGTATGTATGTATGTATGTATGTATATATATATGTATGTATGTATGTATGTATATATATATGTATGTATGTATGTATGTATGTATGTATGTATGTATGTATGTATGTATGTATGTATGTATGTATGTATGTATGTATGTATGTATGTATGTATGTATGTATGTATGTATGTATGTATGTATGTACATATTGTATGTATGTATGTATGTATGTATGTATGTATGTATGTATGTATGTATGTATGTATGTATGTATGTATGTATGTATGTATGTATGTATGTATGTATGTATGTATGTATGTATGTATGTATGTATGTATGTATGGTATTTATGTATGTATGTATTATATTATGTATTATATATTGTATATTATATTTATGTATTGTATATATGTATATATATATATATATATATATTTATTATGTTATATATATATTATATATATTATTATGTATATATATTTATTTATTTTTGTATATATATGTATTTATTATATTATATATTTATATATTGTATGTATGTATTGTATTATGTATGTATTAGTATTAAATATATATATTATAATTATATATATATATATGTATGTATATATATATGTATATATGTATATATTTATGTATGTATATATGTATATATATATGTATATATATTACAGTACATGTATGTATACATATATATATACATATTATATGTATGTATTATATATATATACATATATGTATGTATATATGTATGTATGTATGTATATATATATATGGTATATATATGTATATATAATATTATTATATATTATATATATATATATATATATATATATATATATATATATATATATATATATATATATATATATATATATATACACACTCACATACACACACACATAAGACGACAGTTAGACGTACAGACGTATGAAAACTATAACAATGATTATATAGATATTTTGGAACGAGCTGACCCGACACACTGATTAAGTTTTAGTGGATTTAATTTATCCGAAAAATTCATCCCAACACGTAAAAATTACATCGAGCATATACAAACGTCATAAAATCAATAAAATGCTACAAGAATGATAGACCCACAGTATGATCCTTTTCCTCGATGTTTAGCCCACAGTCCTGTTAAAAGAAAAGATGATAGCCCCCAAAGAGTCACGGATACATCTGCTGTAGTCTAATGATTTTCCCTTTTAAAGGTATGAACAGACTTTGATAGTAGTATGATCTATCCTAAGGCAAATATTGTTAGCAACAAAAACTTGCATAAAAGAAATTAAGACAGAAAAATGGGTGCCAAAATACAACAATAAAGGAATCACTCAGTCCTGCATTCACTCTATTCATTCAGCCGTGATCACGGGTTTTTTCATGCGTACTTACAGCTTTGGTAGCACTTTCTGGAAACACAATTTTTAGGACATGCACATACAGAATCTTCAATGGTAGCCGTGGCCAAGATAACCCCAGTTCCAAAAAGACGGGTTGAATTCGCTGCTTCAGGGAATGTTATCTTGGTTCTACTTATTTTAGGATATATGGTTCTGTCACATTAAAATTGTCCAGGCACGTACGTTAACAGCGAGCACAGTGTCAATAGCTTAGGTTTCTAGAAATGAGGAATGTCAGGTCGATGTCTACTTTCAGGATAGGACTATATTTGGTCACCACACCACTAGTCAAAACTCCGTTGGAATGTCACTGATAGGAATATGTTACAAGGGCTGAAATGTACTTGAGGTTTTCCTCTGGAAGAATTAAATCAGGCTCGATGGGCCCATTACTTCTTTAAAATCTTAAAGTTTATGAAATGGGTACTCTGTCTTTCTGGATACCCATGGAATCTAGATAGGTTTTACGTTATTCATCCAAGTCTTTAAGAAAAGAATGTTTTTGTTCTTCACAGATATTCTCGGTACTTAAAAGCTGGCAAAGTTGGGTTATCCCAGTTTTCACTGTAAAAAGAAACAACATATGAAATATTTATACATACTTTGTACTCGGTTATAACTTACATTATAAACTGCAAGCGGAGAGCTTGACTTAACGTTTAAAACTTTCCGAGAAACAAGTTATATTTATAAAATCAATCATCATGAATTAGAAATACATACGTATTTCGTCAATACTCAATGATGGATCGGTGCAGTTATTAAGTTAGTGTAAATATTCTCGACTGGTTATTCGCAGTAAAATTAAATTCATTATAGCTTCATGATTTTAAGCTAGAAATTATAATTATTCTGCTATCCACTGAAACACGTCAACTAGAGAATATCTACGGACTTATAAATTAATCACTCTGCACAAAGAAACTAGAAAAATAAAATAGGCGATTTAACACTTAATCACTCACAAAATACTAGATATATTATATTACCTCAACACAGAACTACAGGCGATCGCACAACTTAGAATTATACGCTGATATATATACTTGAAGTCTAGAAGCTCGGAAAATTGTCGAAATAAACTGAGAAACTTCGCTATACAGCTTATCTTTACACGAGCGACCTGTCTACTGCGAATCTTGAGGACTGAATGAAATAAAGTTTAAAACTCTCGTTAATATCTTAAAACCCAGACAAAGGATGCACGCTATTTCAAAACCCTCGTCTCCCCCTCTCTTAACACTTACGTTAAATCAGGCGACTACCATAACTGCCACTTCTCGTCTTTGACACCTCCACGACTATTCTCATTCCTGAGCAATGCATGAGCCGCCGTTCACACCTCAAGAACTCAGCCGAAGAAACGCTGTGTCAGGTGAAAAATGTAGACGGTATGTCTCTTTAGATGGCAGTTTCCACACTTCACCGAGCAACTTAGCCGTAAAACTACGTGTCAGATGGAAATACCAGACAATATGTCTCATCATCATGTCTGACAGAGTGAATTCTCACACGTTTATGTCGAGAATCTAGCCCAAGAGCGCCATGTCATGAGAGAAGTATAGACACCTGTCTGCTTTCTGTGTCTGACGGAATTCATTATAACGCTCTTAGTCTCGTGCAGGGACTTACACATTGCGTAATAAATGCGTGGCTAACCTGAGCAAAAAAAACCGGTAAAGTCAGAATGGGAAAGTAAATTTATGTCGCAAACGAACGAATGCGAACAAAACAGGAAAAGGATAAAAGAACGATAATAAAGTAGAGGACACGGGTAGAAAAGAATAAAGAATATAGAAAATTTATTGATCATAAATCTCTATGCGACATTCATCATCACCATCACCACAATTATTATTTAATAGAGTAAGTGTAGAATACATATCATGTGAAACATCAAAAGAGACATGAGGAAATATATCGAGGAGTTAACAAAGGAAGCAGTGGAAGCTGCAGTGAAAGGAAATATGAAGGACCTGTACAACATCACAAAGAAGCTAACAGGGAAATACAAGCAAGCTAATTGCCTCATCACAGTCAAGAATGGATGATTGCTTAGTAGAATACAAGAGCAAATGAAGAGGTGGACAGAACATTTTGAGGAACTTCTCAATAGACCAGCTCTACAAAATCCCCCAGACATCTAGCCAGCAGAAGAGGGACTACAAATCAACTGTGAAAGACCAACCAAGGAATAAATAAAGAAAGCCATGAAGCTTCTGAAAGATGGAAAAGCAGCTGGTCCAGACGGCATTCCAGCTAAGGCCATCAAAAGATATTGATATCTCTGCAGAGATATTATACATACTATGACGTGTACTGGAAAAAGAGCCTGCAGTAATCTGACAGCTTATTGTAACTCTTCATTATGCGTATCTGTGATTGATGTAGGTTAAGTATGTGCATTTTCATTGAAATCGTGTGATTAATAACGAAAATAGCATTTCAATGTAGCTCCTCCCCTTAAAAAAAGAAGAAAAAAAAGGATAATAAAACTGATACAGCTCCATAAACTGTTATTCATCGCATTCAATTGTAATAATGGCAGGAACAAATCATCGATTTACTGTTGACAGCAAAAATATGGACCTATGTCATAATTAAGTTGGACTTTGATTGACTTCAACGTTCTTTATCACCCGGAGGTCAGCGGAAGTCGTTCGGCCATCCAGTTAGTTGAAGCATGAATTTACAAACATAATCATGTTAAACGAAGCGTGAGCATAAAGACATTAAAAGACGATCAATGACTTCTCCAAGCGTTGTGTTGACGCACAAGCAATCGACACCGATTGAAGCTCTACAATCACAGACGCTGGAGGGAACATACCTCAGGCTTGGTACGATAATAAGCCGAATTATGGCTGTCTTCATTATATATATATATATATATATATATATATATATATATATATATATATATATATATATATATATATATATATATATATATATATATATATATATATATATATCTTGGCACATTGGGCACAAGGACAGCTATTTCATCTCATCGATGAATATTAATATAATACGGCCGGGTCGCCCCTAGACTTCGGATCCGACCCCGGGCCAAAAACATGTATATACCAGACCAATGATATTCAATAATGCCTCAAATAGCTCGATGACAACAGATCGACGCAGCAAGCCTCGCTATTCTGTTTAAATATAGTGCACGAAGACACGCAAATAATAACACATACAAATAACTTAGGTGCGCTCACATGTGCGTCTATAAAAGACTAGACCCACATGTGAGAATCTCAAACACTTAACTCCCACGCGAAAAAGAACTTAACAGCTATCATCTGGTTACCTCCCAACGTTTGTCAGTATAAGGCTATTATCTGGTTACCTCCCAATGTTTGTCAGTATAAGGCTATCATCTGGTTACCTCCCAATGTTTGTCATTATAAGGCTATCATCTGGTTACCTCCCAATGTTTGTCATTATAAGGCTATCATCTGGTTACCTCCCAATGTTTGTCAATATAAGGCTATCATCTGCTTACCTCCCAATGTTTGTCATTATAAGGCTATCATCTGCGTACCCCCCAGTGTTTGTCATTATAAGGCTATCTTCTGGTTACCTTCCAATGTTTGTCATTGCCAGCCATGTTGTTTTCATATTTTGTTTCATTGTTATTTGTCTGTTTCTCTTCTTCTTCTCCTTGGATCCTTATCTCCTGACTGACAAAGCAATCAGTGGCCATACACCTAGTGGCGTCTTAAATAAATATTACCCACTTAAACGAATGTTTCATACAATCGTGAAAAATAAAGAGGTAGAAAACTAGACAACAGAAAAACAACAGAAGTGAGTGGCTTATCGGAGAATCAAACCCATGACCTTCCGAATGGCACCACCGCCTAGCTACGGAAGCGAATCGCGCCATTCTCCCTGCCAACTAGACACCACAAAAATAGTCTTTTGTAGACGGGTCATAAGCGCAATTCACAACAGGGAACACCGGGTGATCCAGCCTAAATAATGATGCAATAACTTCTGTTGCCCCTCTGTTATACAGTATAGGTCAGATTACACAAGACAAAGACCTTAATGTGTCTAGTAAACGATAGGGCAGCAACAAACTGTCCTCATTTAGCTCAGTCAGTGGCCATCCTTCGTGCCGTGCCCCAACTCTGGTTCATGCCCTGCATCTCAGCCTCCACTGTTCTCTGCCAGGTTGTCTTTGGTCTGCCTCTCTTTCACCGTCCTTCTGGGGTCCACAGCATAGCAGTTTTGGTGATGGTGTCAGGGTCCCTTCTGAGGACATGGTCAACCCAGTTCCAACATCAGCCAGCAATGATGGTGTGCATGCCTTTTTGACTGCACCATGTAAGCAGTTCCTGGTTGGAGATGACATTCAGCCAAAAAATTTGAAGAATTTTCCTTAGGCAGGTTGTATGAAAGGAGGAATAATGTGGACATTTCCTTTTCGTTACTCTGAAGCACTCCATGCCATACAAAAGTACAGAAAGTATGCAACTCTGGTTCTCTTCATTAGTTCCATATTGATGAACTTGCTATACCATTTCAGTCCTTCTGATCTGTGCCATCACCCATTTATGAAAGTCTGTCTTTCTCTTTGTGTTTTTTATCATTTCCTTTCATATATGGTTTTATTATGTTAAATATTACCTTAATTGGTACTCCTGACAAATGCCTTGTCAGAGACTACTGTCCTAAGAAATCGTATAAACGACAAAGTAGACATCCAGTCAAAAGCTCAGAGGATACTCAGAAGTACATTTACCACGATGAGTGTACAGTGAATCCCTGAACAACTGCAAGATATATATCTTTGAAACAAATAACAGACAGACTTTTCAAGAAAAGGGAAAACAACCAAGAAAAAGCAAGCTAAGTTTAAAGCAGTAATAAAAAATAGCTTCATATGGAAAAAAAAATGACAAAATGAACATCTGAAGACAGACGAGACAGCAACATGCCACTTCTTTCTGAGAAAAGCCCAAGTGCTCGCCAGTGCAGACTGAAGTGAAATACCATTTATTCAACCACTTAAAAATTGGACAAAAGGATAGTGTATGTGGTTGGACCAAAAGTAAAGTAACATATTCTCCAGGAATTTGACTCCTCAACAGAAGCAGATGGATATCTGTGAACCCTGTGAGGGAGAGCACATACAATAATGAGAGAAGCTTGAGTCATCATCATCAGTTGCCATCTCCACAATGAAAGTTGGCTGTAATGGATCTCCAACATCTTCTGTCTCTTGTCTTGGTGGTGCACTCTGGTAGACTCTTTCCTGTCCATCTCTTGATGTTATCTTACCACTTATAGCGCTGACTTCCCCTTGCACGTTTGCCTTCTATTATAGTCTTCTGCAAGGAAGCTTGTAACTCAAGAAGCTTGAGTGCAGAAAGCTTATTATTCTTGAAAGATCGATATGGTTTTATGAGAAGTAGAAGATGTAAATATGGTTTTATGAGAAGTAGAAGATGTAAATATGGTTTTATGAGAAGTGGAAGATGTAAATATGGTTTTATGAGAAGTGGAAGATGTAAATATGGTTTTATGAGAAGTGGAAGATGTAAATATGGTTTTATGAGAAGTAGAAGATGTAAATATGGTTTTATGAGAAGTGGAAGATGTAAATATGGTTTTATGAGAAGTAGAAGATGTAAATATGGTTTTATGAGAAGTAGAAGATGTAAATATGGTTTTATGAGAAGTGGAAGATGTAAATATGGTTTTATGAAAAGTAGAAGATGTAAATATGGTTTTATGAGAAGTAGAAGATGTAAATATGGTTTTATGAGAAGTAGAAGATGTAAATATGGTTTTATGAGAAGTAGAAGATGTAAATATGGTTTTATGAGAAGTAGAAGATGTAAATATGGTTTTATGAGAAGTAGAAGATGTAAATATGGTTTTATGAGAAGTAGAAGATGTAAATATGGTTTTATGAGAAGTAGAAGATGTAAATATGGTTTTATGAGAAGTAGAAGATGTAAATATGGTTTTATGAGAAGTGGAAGATGTAAATATGGTTTTATGAGAAGTGGAAGATGTAAATATGGTTTTATGAGAAGTGGAAGATGTAAATATGGTTTTATGAGAAGTGGAAGATGTAAATATGGTTTTATGAGAAGTGGAAGATGTAAATATGGTTTTATGAGAAGTGGAAGATGTAAATATGGTTTTATGAGAAGTGGAAGATGTAAATATGGTTTTATGAGAAGTGGAAGATGTAAATATGGTTTTATGAGAAGTAGAAGATGTAAATATGGTTTTATGAGAAGTAGAAGATGTAAATATGGTTTTATGAGAAGTAGAAGATGTAAATATGGTTTTATGAGAAGTAGAAGATGTAAATATGGTTTTATGAGAAGTGGAAGATGTAAATATGGTTTTATGAGAAGTGGAAGATGTAAATATGGTTTTATGAGAAGTGGAAGATGTAAATGTGGTTTTATGAGAAGTGGAAGATGTAAATATGGTTTTATGAGAAGTGGAAGATGTAAATATGGTTTTATGAGAAGTGGAAGATGTAAATATGGTTTTATGAGAAGTGGAAGATGTAAATATGGTTTTATGAGAAGTGGAAGATGTAAATATGGTTTTATGAGAAGTGGAAGATGTAAATATGGTTTTATGAGAAGTGGAAGATGTAAATATGGTTTTATGAGAAGTGGAAGATGTAAATATGGTTTTATGAGAAGTGGAAGATGTAAATATGGTTTTATGAGAAGTGGAAGATGTAAATATGGTTTTATGATGGTTTTATGAGAAGTGGAAGATGTAAATATGGTTTTATGAGAAGTGGAAGATGTAAATATGGTTTTATGAGAAGTAGAAGATGTAAATATGGTTTTATGAGAAGTAGAAGATGTAAATATGGTTTTATGAGAAGTAGAAGATGTAAATATGGTTTTATGAGAAGTGTGTAAATATGGTTTTATGAGAAGTGGAAGATGTAAATATGGTTTTATGAGAAGTAGAAGATGTAAATATGGTTTTATGAGAAGTAGAAGATGTAAATATGGTTTTATGAGAAGTAGAAGATGTAAATATGGTTTTATGAGAAGTAGAAGATGCAGTGGAAGATGTAAATATGGTTTTATGAGAAGTGGAAGATGTAAATATGGTTTTATGAGAAGTGGAAGATGTAAATATGGTTTTATGAGAAGTGGAAGATGTAAATATGGTTTTATGAGAAGTAGAAGATGTAAATATGGTTTTATGAGAAGTAGAAGATGTAAATATGGTTTTATGAGAAGTAGAAGATGTAAATATGGTTTTATGAGAAGTAGAAGATGTAAATATGGTTTTATGAGAAGTAGAAGATGTAAATATGGTTTTATGAGAAGTAGAAGATGTAAATATGGTTTTATGAGAAGTGGAAGATGTAAATATGGTTTTATGAGAAGTGGAAGATGTAAATATGGTTTTATGAGAAGTAGAAGATGTAAATATGGTTTTATGAGAAGTGGAAGATGTAAATATGGTTTTATGAGAAGTAGAAGATGTAAATATGGTTTTATGAGAAGTAGAAGATGTAAATATGGTTTTATGAGAAGTGGAAGATGTAAATATGGTTTTATGAGAAGTGGAAGATGTAAATATGGTTTTATGAGAAGTAGAAGATGTAAATATGGTTTTATGAGAAGTAGAAGATGTAAATATGGTTTTTATGAGAAGTAGAAGATGTAAATATGGTTTTATGAGAAGTAGAAGATGTAAATATGGTTTTATGAGAAGTAGAAGATGTAAATATGGTTTTATGAGAAGTAGAAGATGTAAATATGGTTTTATGAGAAGTGGAAGATGTAAATATGGTTTTATGAGAAGTAGAAGATGTAAATATGGTTTTATGAGAAGTGGAAGATGTAAATATGGTTTTATGAGAAGTGGAAGATGTAAATATGGTTTTATGAGAAGTAGAAGATGTAAATATGGTTTTATGAGAAGTGGAAGATGTAAATATGGTTTTATGAGAAGTGGAGATGTAAATATGGTTTTTATGAGAAGTAGAAGATGTAAATATGGTTTTATGAGAAGTAGAAGATGTAAATATGGTTTTATGAGAAGTAGAAGATGTAAATATGGTTTTATGAGAAGTAGAAGATGTAAATATGGTTTTATGAGAAGTAGAAGATGTAAATATGGTTTTATGAGAAGTAGAAGATGTAAATATGGTTTTATGAGAAGTGGAAGATGTAAATATGGTTTTATGAGAAGTGGAAGATGTAAATATGGTTTTATGAGATATGAGAAGTGGAAGATGTAAATATGGTTTTATGAGAAGTAGAAGATGTAAATATGGTTTTATGAGAAGTGGAAGATGTAAATATGGTTTTATGAGAAGTGGAAGATGTAAATATGGTTTTATGAGAAGTGGAAGATGTAAATATGGTTTTATGAGAAGTGGAAGATGTAAATATGGTTTTATGAGAAGTAGAAGATGTAAATATGGTTTTATGAGAAGTGGAAGATGTAAATATGGTTTTATGAGAAGTAGAAGATGTAAATATGGTTTTATGAGAAGTAGAAGATGTAAATATGGTTTTATGAGAAGTAGAAGATGTAAATATGGTTTTATGAGAAGTAGAAGATGTAAATATGGTTTTATGAGAAGTAGAAGATGTAAATATGGTTTTATGAGAAGTAGAAGATGTAAATATGGTTTTATGAGAAGTAGAAGATGTAAATATGGTTTTATGAGAAGTAGAAGATGTAAATATGGTTTTATGAGAAGTGGAAGATGTAAATATGGTTTTATGAGAAGTGGAAGATGTAAATATGGTTTTATGAGAAGTAGAAGATGTAAATATGGTTTTATGAGAAGTAGAAGATGTAAATATGGTTTTATGAGAAGTAGAAGATGTAAATATGGTTTTATGAGAAGTAGATGTAAATATGGTTTTATGAGAAGTGGAAGATGTAAATATGGTTTTATGAGAAGTAGAAGATGTAAATATGGTTTTATGAGAAGTAGAAGATGTAAATATGGTTTTATGAGAAGTAGAAGATGTAAATATGGTTTTATGAGAAGTAGAAGATGTAAATATGGTTTTATGAGAAGTAGAAGATGTAAATATGGTTTTATGAGAAGTAGAAGATGTAAATATGGTTTTATGAGAAGTGGAAGATGTAAATATGGTTTTATGAGAAGTAGAAGATGTAAATATGGTTTTATGAGAAGTAGAAGATGTAAATATGGTTTTATGAGAAGTAGAAGATGTAAATATGGTTTTATGAGAAGTAGAAGATGTAAATATGGTTTTATGAGAAGTAGAAGATGTAAATATGGTTTTATGAGAAGTAGAAGATGTAAATATGGTTTTATGAGAAGTAGAAGATGTAAATATGGTTTTATGAGAAGTAGAAGATGTAAATATGGTTTTATGAGAAGTAGAAGATGTAAATATGGTTTTATGAGAAGTAGAAGATGTAAATATGGTTTTATGAGAAGTAGAAGATGTAAATATGGTTTTATGAGAAGTAGAAGATGTAAATATGGTTTTATGAGAAGTAGAAGATGTAAATATGGTTTTATGAGAAGTAGAAGATGTAAATATGGTTTTATGAGAAGTGGAAGATGTAAATATGGTTTTATGAGAAGTAGAAGATGTAAATATGGTTTTATGAGAAGTGGAAGATGTAAATATGGTTTTATGGGTTTTATGAGAAGTGGAAGATGTAAATATGGTTTTATGAGAAGTAGAAGATGTAAATATGGTTTTATGAGAAGTAGAAGATGTAAATATGGTTTTATGAGAAGTAGAAGATGTAAATATGGTTTTATGAGAAGTAGAAGATGTAAATATGGTTTTTATGAGAAGTGGAAGATGTAAATATGGTTTTATGAGAAGTAGAAGATGTAAATATGGTTTTATGAGAAGTAGAAGATGTAAATATGGTTTTATGAGAAGTAGAAGATGTAAATATGGTTTTATGAGAAGTAGAAGATGTAAATATGGTTTTATGAGAAGTAGAAGATGTAAATATGGTTTTATGAGAAGTAGAAGATGTAAATATGGTTTTATGAGAAGTAGAAGATGTAAAATGTATATGGTTTTATGAGAAGTAGAAGATGTAAATATGGTTTTATGAGAAGTAGAAGATGTAAATATGGTTTTATGAGAAGTAGAAGATGTAAATATGGTTTTATGAGAAGTAGAAGATGTAAATATGGTTTTATGATGAGAAGATGTAAATATGGAAGATGTAAAAGATGTAAATATGGTTTTATGAGAAGTAGAAGATGTAAATATGGTTTTATGAGAAGTAGAAGATGTAAATATGGTTTTATGAGAAGTAGAAGATGTAAATATGGTTTTATGAGAAGTAGAAGATGTAAATATGGTTTTATGAGAAGTAGAAGATGTAAATATGGTTTTATGAGAAGTAGAAGATGTAAATATGGTTTTATGAGAAGTAGAAGATGTAAATATGGTTTTATGAGAAGTAGAAGATGTAAATATGGTTTTATGAGAAGTAGAAGATGTAAATATGGTTTTATGAGAAGTAGAAGATGTAAATATGGTTTTATGAGAAGTGGAAAGATGTAAATATGGTTTATGAGAAGTAGAAGATGTAAATATGGTTTTATGAGAAGTAGAAGATGTAAATATGGTTTTATGAGAAGTAGAAGATGTAAATATGGTTTTATGATGAGAAGTAGAAGATGTAAATATGGTTTTATGAGAAGTAGAAGATGTAAATATGGTTTTATGAGAAGTAGAAGATGTAAATATGGTTTTATGAGAAGTAAAGTAAATATGGTTTTAGATGTAAATATGGTTTTATGAGAAGTAGAAGATGTAAATATGGTTTTATATGAGAAGTAGAAGAAGATTAAATATGGTTTTATGAGTTGTGGAAGATGTAAATATGGTTTTATGAGATGTAGAAGATGTAAATATGGTTATATGAGAAGTAGAAGATGTAAATATGGTTTTATGAGAAGTAGAAGATGTAAATATGGTTTTATGAGAAGTAGAAGATGTAATATGGTTTTATGAGAAGAAAAGGATGTAAATATGGTTTTATGAGAAGTAGAAGATGTAAATATGGTTTTATGAGAAGTAGAAGATGTAAATATGGTTTTATGAGAAGTAGAAGATGTAAATATGGTTTTATGAGAAGTAGAAGATGTAAATATGGTTTTATGAGAAGTAGAAGATGTAAATATGGTTTTATGAGAAGTAGAAGATGTAAATATGGTTTTATGAGAAGTAGAAGATGTAAATATGGTTTTATGAGAAGTAGAAGATGTAAATATGGTTTTATGAGAAGTGGAAGATGTAAATATGGTTTTATGAGAAGTAGAAGATGTAAATATGGTTTTATGAGAAGTAGATGTAAATATGGTTTTATGAGAAGTGGAAGATGTAAATATGGTTTTATGAGAAGTGGAAGATGTAAATATGGTTTTATGAGAAGTAGAAGATGTAAATGGGGTTTTATGAGAAGTAGAAGATGTAAATGGGGTTTTAAAGTCAGATATAAGCAACTTGGGATAAAATATCCCATTTTCCTATTAAAAGGTAGTGGAACAACCTTGAGCTGATGGCAAGAGATGGGAGGACTAGGTGTAAGTATATCAATGGCCTATGCTCCTTGGGAAGCTGAAGGGTGGCTGATGATGATGATAATTTAGAGGGTGAAACAGTTCAAGCATTTGTCTATCAGATGATTATGATAATTTAGAGGGTGAAACAGTTCAAGCATTTGTCTATCACATGACCAATTCCTATCATTGATAGTCATAGACATAATATCTGCCTTTTACTGGACGGACAAGCTTGCGGATTAGGAAAACCCCTTCAGCATAGACTCAAAAATGTCTCCCATTGCAGGTATCATTTCAAAGTATGTTTCAGACTACGGCATAAATTTTCTAGTGACTTAGTCAGCACATAAGTAATAAACATACGTGGAATGATGAAAGAGAAGACCCAAAGAGAGGATACCCACCAAGCTTGGGTGATAGTTTCAGCGAAATGGTGACTAGGAATGAGAAAGTGCTGCGTGATCATGTCGAGTTCTTAGGCACGACGTGGCCTAGTTTAAGTAAGAAGAGACTTGTTGTGACAAGAAGTGTCCATGGGAAGAGAGGAGTTGAAAGGTCAGCTTGGTGCGCTGACTGGTCTGCGTGTAAGCAGTTTACCTGTTCTGATGACGGGGTTCAGTTTTTGTGAAGAATGTTGACTCCATGAGAGAAACAGTTGAGATCGTGACTTTCACAGCCTCACCTTGGGGGAGAAGCTGTATGATGATGAGAAGTCTAAGACAGAGGGAGTGATGTTGGACTATTTAGTTGTACATCATGTCACAGAGATATATGCAGCTGTTGAGATATCCTCCACATCACAGAAGTATGCATGACCGTATGGATTTAATTTTAGACAGAGTAATTAATTTTTTGTCGAGTATACTGTGTTTATTTATGTCTTTGTTGGCCTTATCTCGGACATCTTGGCCATCTTTGAGGCTGATAAACATGTGAGACGCGGAAGATGTAATCAAAGACAGTCCTCGTTTATGACCACATTGGCATTGTCTGACACAAGTGGATCACACTTTCGTTGAGGAGGAAAATGTGAGATGTTTGAGTGAGTTTGCAGATAATTTGGAAATATTATCACTAGTAAGTGAAAACGTATTGTACGATTTTGAAAGTTGCACCAAAGATAACCTTTACTATTAGCAGTTAAACATGTGACATTAAAGAGTATCTCATGTCATTCATGCTGGGCATAAGACATATCTGATTCGACGTTCAGAAAGAGGTGGGCGTAGCTTGCCAGACAAGGTGACGGGACTTCCATATGGCATATGTAGGATTTAAACTAAAACAGTTGAAAGCTTGAATGAAGAGTTGAGTGGCAGCCAGATCATCTTCTTGTTCAATATGCGTCCTTGTATGATACACCCTGCCATCAATGGTACCTATACCTTGTAGCGGTATGGCAGCTTGTGTACCCTGACAATCCCCAGAGCTATGCCAGTGGGAGATTTACTCCTGGTAGGTTCAACCAAGCTGGACTGGTCTGCGTGAGTAGGGGTCAGGTTGGGGGTTTTAGCACAGGGCCGACACCCCTGTCTATGTAAAAAATCGCACATGTTACGGAAACAACAATAAATGGAAAAATTTTGCTGCGGGACGGACATCCTGAGTCTCAGGCTCGTATGACTGACAGTGGTGAAAGCCGAAAGGAAGCCACTGGCATGAAAACGGATGCCCAGACCGCAAAACACGAAACCAGAATTGGATTTTGGAATGTCAGAACTATGAATAAGGCAGGAAAGCTGAGACAAATCACAGCAGAGATGAGGAACTACAAAATACATATCCTGGGAATAAGCGAGAGCAGATGGACAGGTAAGGGGAGAATAAAAACAGCTACAGAGAAACAGTACTTTATTCTGGCAGAGAGGATAGTCAGCACAACGAAGGTGTAGCCATTATCCTGAAGAAAGTAATGGAAAGGTCTTTACTGGAATGGAAACCCATCAACAACAGACTGACAAGAGCAACACTGAGAGGGAGATTCACCAACACCACAATTATACAATGCTATGCACCAACAAACGACAGCGATGAAGAGATCAAGGACGAGTTCTATCAACAGGTACAAAAAGAAATGGAAACTACACCCAGGTACGATCTCATTATAGTAATGGGAGACCTAAATGTGAAAGTGGGAGCACACGATAATTATAACGAAAGAGTAATGGGGAAATGCGGCAGTGGAACAGCAAATGAGATTGGGGACAAATTAATAAGCTTCTGCAGTATTAACAACCTGGTCATTGGAGGAACACTATTTCCACACAAGGAAGTGCACAAGTTAACATGGGAATCACCACACGGACGAGACAGAAACCAGATAGATCACATAATGATCAATGGCAGATGGAGACATGCACTACAAGACGTGAAAGTAAGATGAGGCGCAGATGTGGGAAGTGATCATCACCTAGTAGTAGCAAGACTGAAAGTGAAACTCAGAGCTACTGGACCAGTTGCAGTCAAACATAAAAGATACAACATCACGAAACTGAAGGATCCCCTAACCAGAAAAGCTTTCGTGGTCGACGTAAAGAGAAGATATGAGATTATCAAAAGCCAGGAAAGAACAGAGACCGATAATGTTGACCAGAGATTCAACACCATCTCAACAATATACAAGGAAAGCAGCAAGTCTTGCTTGGGATTCCAGGAAAGAAAGAGCCAGGACTGGATAACACCAGATACGCTAAACACCATAGCGAAGAGAAAGGAAATGAAAAGAAAGAAAACAGAAGCTAAGTCTCACATGTTAAAGGCAATATATAGTGAACAGTACAGTCAGCTGGACAAGGAAGTTAAACGTCAAACCCGTGCTAACAAAAGGACATTTCTGGATGACCTTGCAAGACAGGCAGAAGAGGCAGCACTGAGAAATGAACAAAGCACAGTATACAAAATAACTAAAATCATCAGTGGAAAACGAGGTGCAAACAATATTACATTAGTAAGAGATAAGCACGGAAATCTCATTACGACAGTAGAGGGACAGAAAACAAGATGGGCTGAATAAGGAACCACCAGAGACACAATTGAATGTTCCTGAGGCTGAAAATGATCTAGATGTTAATACAGACATCCCACGAAAAGAAGAAATCATCACAGCAATCAAAGTGTTAAAAGAATGGAAAAGTGTCATGACCTCTGTCTTCTTTAGTATGATGTTCAGACCCACCTGCTGGCTATACTTATTAAGTCTATCCGTTTTTTTCCTGGATGTGTTGATGTGAATGTGTGTTGCGTGGGGTGGGTTGCTGGTGTTGGGGTGTCCTTCGTTCTATTATTATAAGTTTAGTTGATATGCTTGTTTATCTATCATTACAAAACTTGTGTCCAAGCAAACCTCGGTTCCGTACGAACTGATTCATTATCACCATAAACTTCCTACAAAGAAGAGTTCATCAGGTCAAAGGACCATCAACAATGCAAGTTGAAGCAATCAAACGTAATCAAAGTAATGTGGGTAAGTCTTCGATTCGAGTCCAATATTTATTACAAGTTGACGCACGAAGACAGTTCACATTGGTATACATTCATATATAGTTCATTAGAAATTACGTGCATAATATTCAGGTCCATCCGTGTCAATATAATGTGTCAGATGAACATCATGGCTATGTACATGCGCTGCTGTAGTCAACAGCCAGAAATGAGCGCATGAGTTCTTGACAGCTACAAATTGAATCATAATACGATTCTCCTTCCATCATTTAATTTACTTAATAATCTCATACTTTAGATTAATATCTGAACTGACCCTGAGTTCTATATTGAATTCATATATCGGCTATATACTAAGCCTCTCCTTGGAAGACATACAAGACACGACTTCTCTGCTTGACGGATAGCGTAAAAAGGGTAATGTAACCAAGTCACCAAGCGTGACCTTCCCAACGCGAATACGTCATAATCTTAGCATATATTTCGCGTTCAGTATACCGTAAAATATCGACATATTCTATTAATGTTATTGACCCCTAAACGTTGCGCACTGCTAAACCCCAGCAGACGCCGTCATTTAAAATAACACCGTAACAGATTTCCTGTCCGACGGGGGAAAAAAAATCTATTAGATAGATTTTTTTTTTCTTGAACAATATTAATCAAATTATCAAAAATTTAACAAAACCCGACGTATGGCCTACGATGTTCTATCTAGAACAGTGTCGCGGTCATGTCAGTAATATCTTATAATAAAATCAACGTCATATCATACATATAACTTATATTAAATAAAGAAATGTCACTGTCATTAATTAATTAATTAATTAATTTGATGTATGTATTGACTAACTACTAATGTGAGGTGTTATTAAAATTATTCTAACTAATTAAAATGAAAATAATTAATTATAATATGTACGTATGGTACTAACTAATTAATATCTAATTAAAGAAAATGAGTAATAGTATCAGAGAGAAAAAGAAATAAAAATTGAGAAGTACGGACAATTAAAACTAAATATTAACGTATACATTAAATTAGTAATGCGTGTGAAAATGAAGTATAAGGATAGATACCTAATTAAATTAACGCAATCAGAAAGAAAAGAACAGAAAAAATTCATACATTTTAACTATACATATGAAATATCATAATCTAATATCTATCACCTTAATAATTAAACTATTTAAAAGGTTGAATTGGTGTGATATTCTTTTGTTTCATCTTTTCTTAGTATATTTTATTTTTTTATTTCATCACACTTCAACTTTGTTTTATTATATATTAATTTAATAACTAGCAAATTTAACAATATCGGACATGAAGATCCAATCGTTGTTACATCCTATTGACTTGTATGAAAGTTCTTTAAGAAACAAAGTTCATCTTATCCAATTCTGATATGATGATCCAATCGTCGTTAGTTCCTTTATTGAAATTTTGAAAGTAAATTGAATAAGTCATTTCAGTTTATGTATCATCACAGTATTTGTCCATTCTTTATCAGAAATTGTTCCTTTTACTACTTGGCAATAGAAATGAGTGATACGCAAAATTCAAGTGAAGTCCAAATTTTAAACGGTCTGTAAAACTTGATACTTTGATAACAACAGTTAATTTTGAAATTTCTTCATCGAAGTCGGATGTCCGTATGAAGTATTGTATATTCTTACGTAGCAGTAATACTGTTCATTGCAAATGTAATGCTTGATTAGTCAGTAAATTTTCTTGAAATACTGTCATTCAGAATCCGTAGGATGTCTTAATAAAGTATCGGCCATTACGTTCTCAGTTCCTGGTATCGATTCTATTTCGAAATCATAGGGTTGCAGCGCGATAGCAAATCGTGCAAGCTTTGGACTTTTATGGTTTGAACGACGTAATGCTGCCACATATTTCTGATCTGTCTGGATCAGAAATGGTGATGCAAGCAAAAACTTTTCCAACTTAGTAATTGCCCATATCACGGCCAGTAACTCTCTGTCCACTGTCGAGTATTTAGTTTCAGGAGTTTTTAGCTTGCGTGAGATGTATAATACCGGATGAAGGATATCATCGTGATATTGGAGTAGACAAGCCCCGAGTCCGTAATTACTCGCATCTGTACGGAGGACAAACTGTTTAGAAGTATCTGGTAATCTTAATACTGGTGGGCATTAAAAAATTCTTAATATACTGCGAAAAGTTCTGTCACATTCGTCTGTCCAATTTATCCTTAACGGCATGTTCTTCTTTAGCAAAGATGACAAAACAGCCGTGATGGATGACAAATAAACCTATGCTGTATGGGGCTGAGCATAGTTGAAACATTTAAACAACTTACTGTCTCTTGTAGGCATGGTAAAAACAAATAAGACAGAAAACGTGTACAAATTTAAAGATGTTAAGAATCAAAAATGTTTTTCGAGAAGAAAAAATCAATAAATCAATCTATATTAGGATAGATGATAAAAAAAAACAAGAAATGATGACTGACAAGTGCTAAGTCATCAAAGATGTGACGAATAGCGTTAAAGTACCCTGTTATCTGCGTGACGCAGAATCAGGTACTAATTGTAAGTGTAGATGATGGTGACGAAAATAGACACCGTTATCATGCTCAATAACCCAACGAGCGTCACGATTGTTACGAAATGTAACCAAAGCCTGACTATTCTGACCATCAACAGATGGTAGAAGACGAACAAACTTAACGTTTGCTGTAAAATTAAAGAAATTTCCAAGTGCCTGCCAGGTAGTATCCTGCGGCAGATTTCGCACTAACACTGTGCAGAATACGCACTTTTCCCAATATAAGTAGTATCATTGTCACGAAATTGTGCACAATGATGAAATGTATTCTTTGTCAAAGAATTAACTTTCCCCCTCAACATAGACAAAGTATTTTTAATGGATGACGTATCATCTTGACTGTACTTATGGTGATACCTATCATTACTAAAGGTAGTAGGTTTCCTACATGTCGTAGACATGTCTTGGTTGGGCAAAGTAAAACCTTTGCCGTTAGACTTATTTGTCTCAACCTTCTTATTCAAGTTCCTTCTAACCTTAACATTATTTTTCAACTTATTATACTGCTTAGTACTCTCATTTTTAATGTCGACAACATCAAAAGTTTTATTTGGATCAGTTGTATCCTTAGAATGTTGTACAATAGATCCATCATACTCATCAGTTTCCGGGATAGTACTCAGAGTGAAGTTGGAAACTGCTGTGCCACATGTATTCATTTTGTTGGCACGAAGTGTAGCCATTGCAACATCAGCGTTAGCGTTGCTAAAAGATTGCAAATTTTTTTTCTCCCATTCATTAATCTCTTTAAGAGTGCAATCCTTACTTCCGTGGATGCGTCCTACGGTAAGATCAGCTGATGGATTCTGTAACATGCACATCTTGACATTACCTGTAAAAAATGGTGTGTTAACATATACTATGGCAGTGGGGTAGTACTCAATAGTACCCCCGAAGGTCATACACCTGATGTGTTCCCCAGTAGCATAACTGGGGTGAACGAGGGACTGTCGGACTCCGATAATGGTTGATCCCAAATCCCTTAAAACTGAGACCACACTAACGTTTACCAATCCTCTATTGAACATCAGGGTGCCTGTGCCGTCGTTCGCCGAAAGACCAACTGCTGTATAAAGGTGTCCACAATTCAGCACAGTTTCTTTGGCCTTCTGAAAAATAGCATTACAATCTTGGCAACTATTTGCCACATTAAAGTTAACAGCACAAAATGCAGACGAAGATTGTGACTGATTATTATTATCAGAAACACTAGGGGTCGTACCATCCGTGAGTGCCGCCCCTGCATTGTGATCAAACTGTGATGGTCTACGTGACTGAGACCTATTACGAGAATAATCATTTGAATTATCCTGTTGTCCCCTATTGTAACTGTTATCTCGATGTCTCGAGCTATGATTATTACCATTCCAATTGCTGTTATTATTGTGGTTATTTGGTCTATTATAATTAGTGTTATGTTGACTGTTGTTGTAGCTTGACTGAGGCGAATAATTCCTATTCCTTGATCTACCTCTGTTCAAATCATTTTTATTGTTGAAATTATTATTATTATGTCCTTTGTGAAAATTAACATTGTAATTTCCCTTGAACCTACTTCTGCCTACACTGTGAGCTCTTGGTTTGTTATTGCTATAGTATGCCATATTGGAAGCTACAGGTAGAGGTTCCCTTATCAAAGAGTTAGAAATGTTCGCATTCGGATGCGCATTGCAATAGTTCAATGAAATTTTTTCTAACTCGTCAATGGTATCTGGCTTTCGTTCTTGCAAATATGCGAAGAATGGTGGGCTGACAGAGGATAATACCTTATCCCGTAGCAACAAATCAACTAATTTGTCATATGATTTGTTGACATTTGCCAGTTCAAGCCATCTATTAAATGTATTGCGAATGTTCGCAATAAACCCTGCAAAGTCTTTAGGAGAGTCAGGTAAGATATTTTTTAATTTTAACCTACAATTTTCTTCGTCCAAATGAAACCTTCGTAAAAGTAAGGTTTTAATAGCATCATAATTATTAGCTATTGTTGGGTCAGCATTCAGAGATGCCGTCAATGGTTCCCCATCTAAAAATTCATTTAACTTAAGTACCCATGTATCCTTAGGCAAATGATTTGATTTGCATGTCTGTTCAAATCTTGATAAAAATGATGATAAATCATCAAAATTTAATTTAAAATGGGGTAATTTAAAGTTGTAAAAATGTTTGTTTTGGTTGGATGAAGACCCATTTTGTGCGTTATCATTCTGGGTTGCAGCAGCACTTTGTGCCTGAAATCTTGCTGTTTCATTCTGAAGACGGGCTATTTCCAGTTCGTCTCTCCTTTTTTTTTCTTCTTCTTGTCGACGTTCCTCCCTTTCCTGTCTAGCAATTTCTCTTTGTCTATTTTCTTTTTCTATTTCTTTCATCTCCTGTTCTGCTAATTTGGCTTCATATTTAGCAAGTTCTGCTTCTGCAAACTGACGAAGTTCCTGTGATTTGTAGCCATAATCCTTTCCAATTTTAACAAAATGGTCTAACGCAAGCATCTTGACGTTAATATTGTAAGGAATTACAGATCTATGATAGTCAACAATAGAATCTATGTAATTATTTGTACATACTCCACGTATAAACACTCAATAACCAAATATAATATCCTCTTAATAATTGTTGTAAGTTCAACAACTATGCAATATTTTATACTAATATTATGTGTAATCAATAATATATATCATAAATAGTTATGATATTTATTTATTTAGGATGCCGAATTTATATCATGCACCTAATATCACTATTAAATAATTATGGGCATTGTCCCTTCTTAATTATATTAATCAATTAAAGATATGTGCTAAGTCAACACTGTAGTGCTATAAAAGTGTACAAATTACTATATTATAGATATAGTTTTTCAATTCAACACCTATTATTCAACACCTATCCATGGTGTGAATACCAGAAAATAATTCAATAAATTATTTTAAATTAATATTTACTTATAATTATCAAGTTATGACTTTAAGCCTTATTCATCATCTATAAAATGCTTTATTAAAGTCTTGGACTACTACTGCAGCTTGATGCCATCCCCATAAGTCATCATCAAAGTTGCTAAAAATTAATCAAATTAATTAAATATATTATTAAAATTAATTCATATAAATATTATTAGAACATGACATTAATGAAGACAATACAAATGATTAACCAAGGCTTTACAGTACAATAGTACAATACAAAAGTGACACTTTCACAAAACTAAATGATTTTATAAACTAAGTATACCAAAACGAGCAGAATAATCGGAAGTAAGAAGTTCAAGGTTGAAATCAAATTCAGAATGAACCTGCGTACACAAGAAATAATGACGTATACATGGACTCATAGACAAACGTTAAAATATATATTCATAAATAAAAGATAGTCAGGTTAGAATTAACAATTGATAGTACGAACAAATAACAAAACTGAATAAAAATAAAACTTAGTACAGCGAAAATACAACGAGTATCACGTAACCTTACAACTAACAACTAATATTCGACTGAATTCGGGGACGAACGAAGTAAGCCGCAACCGTTAGCGGATTTTTCGTCAGCCGAAGATAGTCAAACTGTTTCCTATCGAACGATGCTAGATTCTACGGTCTGCGAAGCGACGTTGTAGACGTATCTAGCATTCCCACACCAACCTCCCACTACATGTAAAAAGACAGAAACAACATTTAACATTTAGCATGGTAAAAAAAAAAAAGAACATGGCATGATAATCGGACAAATAGGACTAACTTATTGTAACATTCAAGTAAGTTACTTATCTTTTTGCCTCGATGGATTCATACAATGCTTGCTTCGCCAACGACAGTAGGACCTATATTTCATGCCCATGTTGATTGAATCTATTTTCCAATGTTCGATTGAGCGTTTATAAATACTTTTCTTCAAAGACGTTGAAAGGCGGCTGCCATCGCTACAGCTGATTCATCCTGTTGTCAAGGGTGTGTGACGTCATCGGTGTAGCTACAAAAAGTGTTCATTTCGCTCGAAGGAAATTTATTTCTTTCAACTCGATAATCGTTGAGTATTTTTTTACAATTAAATTCCAGTTCCACATCACACTGGCCACCATTGTTGCGTGGGGTGGGTTGCTGGTGTTGGGGTGTCCTTCGTTCTATTATTATAAGTTTAGTTGATATGCTTGCTTATCTATCATTACAAAACTTGTGTC
The DNA here is from genome assembly GCA_024509875.1 of Oreohelix idahoensis. Lineage (NCBI taxonomy): Eukaryota > Metazoa > Mollusca > Gastropoda > Stylommatophora > Oreohelicidae > Oreohelix > Oreohelix idahoensis. The sequence goes on from JAMPIV010001088.1 coordinate 995,839, forward strand.
CAAGCAAACCTCGGTTCCGTACGAACTGATTCATTATCACCATAAACTTCCTACAAAGAAGAGTTCATCAGGTCAAAGGACCATCAACAATGCAAGTTGAAGCAATCAAACGTAATCAAAGTAATGTGGGTAAGTCTTCGATTCGAGTCCAATATTTATTACAAGTTGATGCACGAAGACAGTTCACATTGGTATACATTCATATATAGTTCATTAGAAATTACGTGCATAATATTCAGGTCCGTCCGTGTCAATATAATGTGTCAGATGAACATCATGGCTATGTACATGCGCTGCTGTAGTCAACAGCCAGAAATGAGCGCATGAGTTCTTGACAGCTACAAATTGAATCATAATACGATTCTCCTTCCATCATTTAATTTACTTAATAATCTCATACTTTAGATTAATATCTGAACTGACCCTGAGTTCTATATTGAATTCATATATCGGCTATATACTAAGCCTCTCCTTGGAAGACATACAAGAGACGACTTCTCTGCTTGACGGATAGCGTAAAAAGGGTAATGTAACCAAGTCACCAAGCGTGACCTTCCCAACGCGAATACGTCATAATCTTAGCATATATTTCGCGTTCAGTATACCGTAAAATATCGACATATTCTATTAATGTTATTGACCCCTAAACGTTGCGCACTGCTAAACCCCAGCAGACGCCGTCATTTAAAATAACACCGTAACAATGTGTTAGTAGTGCAATGTCATCTGCATATTCCAGATCCTCCCGTGTAGAAAACGTAGTCCATCTTATTCCTCTTGGACTGCCCTCTGTTGTCTGTCGCATCACCCAGTCTAAGACTGTTAAGAATAGAGTGGTTGATTAGGGGCGTCCTTGTCGTACTCCTGTCTTCACCTCAAATGTTAGGTTGCTCTGCCCTACGCAACACGTAAAGTTGGCATAAAGGCTTTTTATGATTGACACTATGCAGCTTAGAATTCCATAAGCCTGTCACACGGTTAACTCGAAGGTTAACCAAAGAGAGTTCTCGTTGTGGTGCCGGCGTAGTCAATGGCTCAGATTTGCCTGGCAACCGGTTAAAGGTAGGCAGCAGGAGTGGGAGAAGATGAATTTAAGACTTGGGGATAAGTTCCCACGACAAGCATGGGAAACAAAGAGCCAGGGATCCAGACCTCCAGGACGACCCAGAGTCCGCTGGGAGGACAACATTAGACAATCTTTGAAGGACCGAGGACTAGAATGGAACCAGGCCAGGAAGAAGACAGCCGATAGGATAGTCTGGCGCTCTCTCTTCCAAACCTCTACACCTCACGGTAGAAGAGGAACGACTAAGTAAGTAAGTAGATAAGTTCCCAGCAGATAGTCTCAGTGATTCTGGATCTCGTGACACTGTCACTCCTACCACTCTATTCCCCTCTCTCTATTATAATGCTTGCGAGCCCCCACCTCCCCTATTACACTGAGTGAACAGAAGAGGAAGAAAGGAAGAACTATATGTCTCTCTCGCACACTTTCTTTCCTTCTCTATATATGTAATTAACGTGTGTTGGTAATGCAAACACAACTACAACATTTATTGAATCACTTAAAGGTGACACAACATCCAATTACAATAATACAAATGCAATAAGAGCTACCATTAACTATACCTGGAAAAGAAGATAATAGTTAATGCAGAAATACACAAATGAATCTTAAGTCTATACTATGTGATGATGATGATGAATTTAATCTAATCCTAAATACTAACAAAATGGATATCTTGTTTCTTGGTCTCTGACGGACTGTCAATAAAACTCTGGGTATTTGTATACAAGGGACAAGTCTTTGTCTGCATTCAATAACACTGGACGGTCCACTCAATTTCCGTCAGGGTCGGTGGCCTGTTCATTTGTTCTTCACAATGCGAGTGCTGACAATGCCACGAGCGGCTGCGGTGGCTTATTCACAGGTTATGTTGAACACAATGTTAAGCGGTGGAGACTTCGTCTGGTATGCAGATGTCCTTTTGTGGTGATGATATGGTTCTCATGTGGTGATGATATGAATATGTTATATATTTGTATATGTTGGCGCATCAGTGTTACTTGGCGAGTCTGTTCATTACCACAGGTAATTTAGGATCTCAATACTTTTTGTAGGCACTTGTTGTAAAAGATCGTCCGTATACTCATGCAACTTCTGATCAATAATTCTCGTAGGTACTTGTTCTAAAAGATCGTCCGTATACTCATGCAACTTCTGATCAATAATTCACGTGGACAGCTGTTTGTAATTCATCCATTATTATATGTAATTTCTGATTACTTTTCTGTGTGGGTGGTTGATAGTAGAAAGTATCCTTCGCCGCCTGGCAAATTTCTTCCTAAAACCCCCATTGTTTGTTGGTAGGTTTGTTGCCGTTAAATATCTGTGAGATAAGTGTCGTTGCAGTATATCTGGTTGGCCCTACTCATTTAGCTTGTCCCATGATTTACACCAGACAGGGTAGTAAGACGAAGGCTGAGTTATCTCAAAGGGTCCCTGACTCTACCACTGCGATGGATGAAATGATAAAGCCTTATAAGTACCCCGTAAATTTATGTTACGCTTGCGGTGTGTTCTTGTCTGTGAAATCTTATCACTATAATGAATGACTGCACGGTGTTTACTGCACTGTTTACCGGGTAATGTAAGAAGTAAAAGAAAAGTGTCTTGTATCTACTTCGTTATAGTTACTGGAAACTGTGCAATCTTATAAATATAATAATTCTCTGCACGGTGTTAATTGCAACCTGTACTTAATAATGTAAAATATAATATTATAGTAAAACGTGACTGGTATTTACGGTGTTATATTTATGGAATTCTAATCACCTGTTTGCCGGACACTTTGATTACATGTTTTGCCCAGGGGCCTTGTGCTTTTTGGGTCCCCTCTACACCTCGTTTTACGGGGTAGAAGAGGTTCCGATTATGAGATGAGATGAGATATTTATGGAAAATATGTATATAGATATCTGGAATTAGAATGAATGTATATTAATGTATATTAAGTTTGTCTAGTTAAGATTCAATTTAGACAAACTGAAAGATCCAGAAATCGCGGGAATCTTTGAGGCAACTGTTGGAGGAAAATTCGCAGCTCTCAATTTTTTGGAGGATGATATCAACTCAATCACAGAGAACATGAAAGACGTGCTCATTGAATCAGCAACAGAAATACTTGGTAAAAGAAAGAAAATAAACAAACCATGGGTTACAGATGACATTCTGAAGTTATGTGATACACGGCGGGAAATGAAAAAGGTTAAGAAAGAGGTTCCTGAAGCAGCATGGCAATACAGTATGGTGAATAAAAATATTAGGAAGAAAATGAAACAGGCCAAAGAAAAATGGGTAGCTGATCAATGTGAGTCCATTAATACGGGGCTAATAAAAGGTAACAGCAAGGCAGCTTTTGACACATTAAGAAAACTATCAAAACCCCAACAGCCCAGGGTAACTGTCATAGAAGATAGCAATGGGGCTCTGCTCAATGAAAAAACAGCTGTAATGAGAAGGTGGACAGAATATTGTAAAGAATTATATAACTGTAAACTTGATACTGACTTAGGCATATTAAACAACATTAAGTGCGAAAACAGGGAACTCGGAAATGCAGCAATATTACGGGAAGAAGTGGAAGAGGCTATATGTTCGATGAAAGGAGGGAAGTCACCGGGTGTGGATAATATCCCAGCAGAGCTCTTGAAATATGGAGGACCAGATATAGTAAAAATCATGACAACAATTTGCCAGAAGATATGGAGTACAAAAAAAAATGGCCAAAAGAATGGACGCAGTCATTAGTAATACCGCTTCCAAAGAAAGGAAATCTAAAAATGTGCAAGAACTACAGAACCATTAGCCTTATTAGTCATCCAAGTAAGGTGATGTTAAGGATACTTTTGAACAGAATAAAACAGAAATCAGAAGAAATCTTGTCAGAGGAACAGGCTGGCTTTAGACCAAAAAGAAGTACCTCAGAACAAATCTTCAATATTAGAGTACTTATCGAAAAACATCTCCAACATCAACACGATTTATACCATAACTTCATCGATTTCACAAAAGCCTTCGATCGAGTCTGGCATGAAGGCTTATGGCAAGTAATGAGAAAATTCAATTTTGATACCAACATCATAGATATCATTGAAGCACTATACAAGGACGCAAGCAGTGCTGTTTTTGCAAGCAACGACATTGGAGAATTTTTCAAAACAACTGTAGGAGTTCGGCAGGGATGTATCCTGTCCCCAGTGCTCTTTAATATTTATCTAGAACATATTATGCAGGAGGCTCTCTACGATTATAAATCAACCATATCGATTGGAGGCCGACCTCTGTGCAACCTACGTTTTGCTGATGATATTGATCTGATAGTTGGATCAGAATCAGAACTTCAAGACCTTACCTCTAGACTGGAGAAAGTAACAAGAACGTATGGGATGGAAATTAATATAGAAAAAAGCAAGATATTGGTGAATAGCCATAAGAAACATGTTCCGACCAACATTACGTTAAATGGGCAAACGTTAGAAGAAGTTAACACCTTTAAATATCTCGGGTCCACTATATGTAGTGATGGAAGATCAAGTAAAGAAATCAAGACAAGACTTGAGATGGCCTCAGCTGCCATGACAAAGTTGAATGTGATCTGGAAAAGTAACATCAGTTTTCCTGTGAAGATCAAATTATACAAATCACTTGTATTATCTATTCTCTTGTATGGGTGTGAGAGCTGGACACTCACTGCAGATACGGAGCGAAGGATTCAGGCTTTCGAGCATAAATGTTATAGAAGAATTTTGCGCATTTGCTATAAAGAGCACAAAACAAATGTCTATGTTAGAGAGAAGATAAACACCTATGCAGGCCACCAAGAACCACTTTTGTCAATAGTGAAACATCGAAAGCTTGCCTGGTTTGGGCATGTAACTCGTCATGACTCCCTTTCGAAAACGATCCTTCAGGGGACAGTCGAAGGTAAACGGAGAAGAGGAAGGCAAAGAAAATCCTGGGCTGATAACATCAAAGAATGGGCAGGACACGGTTTTTCCACACTTGTACGCATTGCTGAGGATAGAGAGCAGTGGAGGACCCTGTCTGCTGATGCTTCCACCATGGCACCCCTACGGGCTGAGATGAGATGATGATGATATTAATGATATACAAACTATAGTACACTAACCTTAGTTTCCATATAAAGAAAACACTGACTTCATGTCCTGATCCTTCCTCGTGAAATATAGAAACATGTCGGTCTGGCGGAATGCTATCTCTTAGCAGTATTGAGGGGCGAACTTCACTGGCTTATATCGTGTCCGAATGGCCGCTGGCTATTCCAGTGTTCGCTTCTGATGTCATGTGAAATTTTGTTCGTCTTACTTCCGACAGACAATCCGTCTGCGTTCGTCTTTTGGGTGTCTGTGCAGTGTTGTTATTCTCTTTATAATTTCTTCTTCCATATTGATCTTCGTTCAGACTTTGGGTCTCCGTTAATCCAATATTACTTTGTCTGTTCCAAGAGATCCGACTGACCACAATGCGCATTGAAAAGCTTCCTCGCTGAACTGTCTCTGGTCGTCCATTATGCTATGTTACTAGCCAAAATAATACTTGGGTATTACTGGCCTTGTATAAACACAACCGAGTCGTATTGGCGATTACTCCTAATTGTACCTTGATAGTTTTTTTACCTAATGTCTCATTGTTGTGAAAACAGTCCATGCGAAATTTGTGGCTTTCCCAGGGCTTACGCAGTGCGCTGTCTATTGTGGACAATGGGTTTTCACCCTTGAATGCTTTCTCATGCCTTGTAAACGTTTTCGGCAAAATATCGGCAATAGGTTTTAAGAATCTAAATGCAAAATTACTCGCCTCTCGCGTCATATGTCCCCCGCACCAAGTCTTAGCTTGCGAAGACTCCTGCAAGTCAGGATGCATTTTGCATTCCCTATTGTCGGCTGTAGTTATCTTCTCGCTATTACTATCCTCATCTTCCTTGGTCCAATCCTCCTTCTCCTCGTCCAAATCATTCTTCTCCTCGCAATCTTCCTCAGTTGCTTCTCCTATATCAGCTATAAATGGCTGATCCATTGCCTGTTTGAATATCGTGGCCGTGTCCAAGAGTTCTCGTACGTGCTCGACTAAATTCGTAGAGCGGGCTGTGATTTTCTGCACGCCTGCAAATGACTGTCTAGCCGCATTGGGCTGCAGTACTGAATTCGGATTTCCCTTATTCAAATGCGTTGTGGCTGCTCGTGTCGGGAGGTTGGCCGCTTCAGTTATGTGTCTGTCTAAATATCTCTTTAGCAGAATAATATTATATGTTTCCAGCTGATTCTCCACTGGAATCTTATAATTGGTTTGAGATGCCTTCTCGTCCCCTGCGTATGGCCCGTGCCATCCAATCTGTAACCTGTTCTGTTTGCTAGGCATAAACAGTAAAACGTGTGCGCCTATCTCTAGCTCACATCTGGGACCAGTCGTATTATATTCTCTGTCATGTTGACGCCTCTTCTTCTTCATACGTGGTCTGTTTACCTTAATAGTGGCGTCCCCTGTTTCTCCATGACTGAGTGCCCCTCTCTGGCATTCGGGGAATGATCTGATAAATTGATCTGTGTCCCTTGCGATTCCCGGCCAATGATAAGGATGCATGATTCTTTGCATAGTGCTGCATTGTCTGACATGACCACTAGATTCACTAGCATGTCCCGTCCCTGAGATATAAAATCTATACTTCGCTAGTACTACTCGTTGTTTGTACTCATGACCGCGCTTTCCTACTCTCCTAAAGAGTTGTCCTTGCTGCTTAAAGAAGTTTCCTGGTTGCGATGGATTGTCTTCCTTCAGTCTCTTCTTAAAACACGGTTCTACCGATTTATCGTTCTTTTGAGCTTGTCTCAGCTCTTGCGGATAGAAGTCAAACTCGTCTCCTTGTCTCTTCTCCTTCGCTTGTTCACGTGTCTGCCCTGCAGCTGTGACTCTTGACTGACGAGTGTCTCCCAAAACCACATATTTGTAACCTATAATGAATTCATACATATGATCATTTAAAACTGCCGATCGTAGTTCTCCCATGACACATCTGCCTTCAATGGGAGTCCGGGCGATAGCCGCCATCATTGGAGGATAGCCGTTAACTGTGCCCTGAATTTCCACAGTTTCCTCAGTCAATTGTTCTGGTCTAACCAGTCTTGAACTGATTTTCGAATCGACTTCCAGCCCGGAATCGAATATCCCTTCCACTTTTTCTCCATTGAAAAATTTGCGTTCCCTGGGAATGCGGGCGCTAGTGGCCGTCCATGAAAGATCACCGTTCCTTCTCCACCCTTTTGAGTTAGCGTCCTGGTAATACTCGTTGCCAGGTTTAAACCTCTTCTTTCTCTTGAGTGACCCATTCTGACTGACATCAAATTTCTGTGTGTCCTTCTTCGATCTGTCGACATAAAAAGTGTTTCGCCACTTCTTTCTGCTGATAAACAAATCTTTGAATCCGACGACGGATCAAAGTTGGCCATTGTTTGTTCTTATTACGTATCTTGTGTATCTTGCCCGTGGAGTGGTCATAATTCAAGATACGGTGCAACCTATCTGACCTTTTATATCGGGTACAGAGTGTTGTAAATTTCGCGCGTCGGAGGATAGGTTAACTTCTGCTACCTTTTTCACTAAATTCGACCTATCTAAAGGCTACTGGCGCAAGTGCCATTATCAGAGAAAGCTAGGCCATATACTGCCTTTGCCACACCTCTTGGTCTATTTCAATTCAATTACATGTCTTTTGGATTGGTGAACGCTCCTGCGACCTTCGTTCGCATGATGCGGAGACTCTTTTCAGACCGAGAAGATTTAATCACCTATATGGACGATATTTGTTTATTTCATCAATCATGGGATGAACATCTTGTAGGTATTCAGTCCTTACTACATACTTTACGCCTACATAATCTTTCTGCACGACCATTTAAAAACTAGAGTAGGATTCAATGAGATGTCCTTTATAGGACATAAAGTAGGAGGTGGTTTGTTAAAACCTGAGGATTCGACTATTTCAAAGATTTTAAACCTTGACATCCCTCGAACTAAGAAGCAGGTTCACAGTCTCCTCGGTTTACTCAATTTTTATCGTAAGTTTTTACCTAATTTTGCAGAGATAACTTCAGTGTTGTCCACTTTAGTGAAAAAAGATTCCCCAAACAGAGTCATTTGGACTCATGTTTGTGATGTTGCTTTAAATGCTCTTAAATGTTAATTTTCAAAAAATGCCTATTTTAAGATTCCCTGATGCTTCCAAACCTTTTACCCCCAGGGTCGATGCTTCTAATTTATCTATTGGTGGCTCATTGATGCAAGAATGGGATGGCTGTATGCACCCAACACTCTATGTAAGCAGAAAACTGACTCCCACGGAGCAACGATATCCCATCAATGAACGTGAACTCCTTGCCGTGGTGTTCTGCTTCTCCAAATTGCAAAGATATCTTCTAGGAGCGCGATTTACCCTGGAATCTGATCAACGAGCATTATCTTGTCCCAAGGCAGCTCGATTCAAGAATGAAAGAGCGGCTCGAGCATCTTTGGCTCTGCAGCCATACGATTACGAAATAAAAGCTATCAAGGGCAGACAGAACGTCATGGCTGATGTTTTGTCTCGCTGCATGAAACATCCAATGTCGCTTATGAATACTACTGATGTTTCTCAAACTCATATGTAATCTACATACCTACGCCGTTATTTTTTTAACAAGTAAAGAATCCAAACACAACGACATGGTCATGTGAGCTGTTACACATTACGATGATGAATGATTTACTAATGCCTCAAAGTAACCAACAGAGGGACAGCTTCATGTATATAAACAGTGCTCAAAACTACAAGCAGTTCGCCAAGCAACATGATGATGCTGTTTTGCTAAAAACTCAAAATGGACTTATCGATGACACTCCTTCAAATGTCTTCGCCAGGTCTCCTGTAAAAATTCAAAATTACTGAGTATGTTAACTCGAATATGGTGGTTCATTGACAGTACGTACATACCACATGCATACTGAATATCCGTACATGCAGATAATGATTGCAGCTCGACTTCCTTCAAGTCATACTCGTTGGACTAATTATTAACTTTTGTAATAAATGGACTTCTATAACCAGAAAAAGGAAAGTAACTGCTAAATGGTCTATGGTGAAAACAACAAAGGGGAAACAACAGAGAAATCACTTCTCGAATTTTATATGGAGAATAGATTTTGATAATAACAATCAGTCCAATTCAAATATGGTCTGATCACATGGTCAACAATCATGGACATTCGAAATAATATATTATTACATACATCGGTGAACTTCATGATGAAAGTTCTTGATTCAAAATGACTTTGCATCAAACAATATAGACTTTAAGCATTAACATTGCAACTTGACTTCCTTCAAGACATATTTAGTTGGACTAATTATTAACTTTTGTAATAAATGACTTCTACAACCAGAAAACACGCACATTGGACTTCATTACTTCATATACCATATGATCTATTTTCACAACACATGATAGAAGTATTTTCATCAATTACACTTACATGGTCCATTCATGACACTATATTACTGATATACACACGGTAATTCTTATTTTGACATATTATCGCAGTCATCATCTCAGCCCGTAACCCGTCATGGGTCGTAGGGGTGCCATGGTGGAAGCATCAGCAGACAGGGTCCTCCACTGCTCTCTATCCTCAGCAATGCGTACAAGTGTGGAAAAACCGTGTCCTGCCCATTCTTTGATGTTATCAACCAGGATTTTCTCTGCCTTCCTCTTCTCCGTTTACCTTCGACTGTTCCCTGAAGGATCGTTTTCGAAAGGGAGTCATGACGAGTTACATGCCCAAACCAGGCAAGCTTTCGACGTTTCACTGTTGACAAAAGTGGTTCTTGGTGGCCTGCATAGGTGTTTATCTTCTCTCTAACATAGACATTTGTTTTGTGCTCTTTATAGCAAATGCGCAAAATTCTTCTATAACATTTATGCTCGAAAGCCTGAATCCTTCGCTCCGTATCTCTAGTGAGTGTCCAGCTCTCACACCCATACAAGAGAATAGATAATACAAGTGATTTGTATAATTTGATCTTCACAGGAAAACTGATGTTACTTTTCCAGATCACATTCAACCTTGTCATGGCAGCTGAGGCCATCTCAAGTCTTGTCTTGATTTCTTTAATTGATCTTCCATCACTGCATATAGTGGACCCGAGATATTTAAAGGTGTTAACTTCTTCTAACGTTTGCCCATTTAACGTAATGTTGGTCGGAACATGTTTCTTATGGCTATTCACCAATATCTTGCTTTTTTCTATATTAATTTCCATCCCATATGTTCTTGTTACTTTCTCCAGTCTAGAGGTAAGGTCTTGAAGTTCTGATTCTGATCCAGCTATCAGATCGATATCATCAGCAAAACGTAGATTGCAAAGAGGTCGGCCTCCAATTATAACATACATCGGTGAATTTCATGATGAAAGTTCGCTATTCAAATTGACTTTGCTTCAAATAATATAGACTTTAAGCATTAACACTGACTTTTAATTAACATTAATTAGTTAATCCTTGGTGAGTTTTATTTACCCACACGAGAGTTACACGCACATTGGACTTCATTATTGTAGTGTGTTGATATACCGTATGATCTATTTTCATGATCTAATGTCCATCATATTACGTTATTATTATGCATATTGCATTTATTAATTGATTTGTCTGCCTCATATGATCTATTGTCTCTATTACGTTATATTTATGCATTGCATTCAGAGACTAGGTTACTGCTGTTACTTGACTTGACAGTATGTGTTTTGGACATGGTGCGAGGTGTGAATGCCTGGACGGATATATTGATTTCTTTTTACATGTTGGCTGATATTTACTATGGTGACCTCACATTGGTGTCAAAAGATTTGTCTTCTATATAGACAATGGGTTTTGTAATTATATTACTTAATTCCTCACCTTGGTGTTTAATTGTCGATTATGAAGCACAGACCTAGGTGCTATATGAATCATACCAACTGTGAAATTTGATGTTATCATCTTTTTACTCCAGTGATGTTGTGGACTAAGCCACGTAAATAATGAAAAGTTCCATTTCATTATTTAAGGTTAGGGGGGAGTAAATGTTATGAGTAAATTCCATAACATTGGCTGTCGATGGTCACTTCCTAGTTGATTTGTTTATGGATGGTTGTCCTGGTTTCAGGAAGTGATGTCAGTACTTTTGCTGATCATGTATGCAGACGATAAAGTCAAAAAGTCGGCCAAGCTAGCATGCCCTGCCGGCATTCGAGATGTGGTGTTTCACTGTGTAAGCCATCTGTGTATTTCTGCTCCAAAGAGTATATGATACTCCCTCTACATGCATGAGGTTTTAACATCACTAGGTTACGCATACACCTCCGTGCGTCAACGCTAGTTTATATATGCAAGTTTGAACGAGGATGCTGATGAGAAAGTGAGTGATGTCTTATTAATAAATACTGTGAAAATGTCATCGACATGTTTCCTTAGTACTAGACGGTACTTCGACAATGTATAGACCGTGCTAGGAACGATACCTATGTATGAACATACTCTTGAGATGTCAAAGTGGAGCTTTGTGAGATAATAAAGTGTTTTGTGAACTGTCCAAACTGGCCGTTGGATTGTGATTGCTTTTAACCAGAGTAGTGTGTAAGGGTGGGCTAATGAACGGGCCTCAGATCCCTAGGAACTTATTATAACATTATTACCAGGCCAGGCTACGGAATACAAACTGCAGCATTTATATGCAGAAGAAGCTGCATCAAGAAATCACATAATTATGCCCCATGCTGTACACGTATCAGACTTGTATAACCACTTAGCAAGAAAAACATGTCAAACTCACATTGTGAAAATATGTACAACTCACCCCAAATTTGGATCTACAATCTCCTGGCACAGATGATTGGACACAGCAACTTATAGTAGATGCTTCGAACACTTGGTCTGGGGGTAAATTTAGAATCCCTCTTATGATGGATGCTTTGATTCCTAGGTATGCAGTCTTAGTATTTAAAAATGCATGTTTTATTTTACGTTTCAAAGATGCCAAAATACTTCGGTCCTGTCCTTTTTAATTTACAATTCTGTCCGATTTTTCTATGGCTCCTGGAGTTGCCCTTTTGACATTGTAATGCAGTCTGTCTTAGTCTCCAAATTTGCTAGGTTATATTCTCATTTCTTCTTCCAGGCTTCCACCTGGTGTTTCTGACAAACTTGCCAACCAGAGTTATTGTTTACTTCCTGCTCTCGGTGGAACCAATCCTACTCTTAGAACTAGGAGGTCAGGGTGTTAATTTTAATTCTTCCGCATGTTTCTAAAACAGGCTAATCACCTGTTTGTCAAACACTTTGATTGTATGTTTTGCCCGAGAGCCTTGTGCTCTTTGGGTCACCTCTACACTCTGTTTACAGGGTAGAAGAGGTTCCGATTAAGAAAGAAAGAAGTTTCTAAAATTATCACATTAAAAATTAAACCCATGACCTATCTTTCAAATATGGCATGATTACTTCTGTTGCTATTACACAGACTTGCCAACGAATCTGTGATCTCATCCCTAATGATTACCTTGCTCAAGTCTCTTCAGACATGTTTTATCGGTAATAAAGATACAGATAATGTCTGGAGAAAAATGATAAGTGATTATCATGCATTCTCAAATCTTCCGCCAGACATAATCACTAATGTATGCTGACCATAGCCGGCTCCCTCAGACAGACAATATGGCTTCCTTTGTCCCCTCCTGCCGAGGTGTTGTGACCAACCATGAAACACAGGTGGTCAACCGCCTGCTCTGTCTGGGTAGGAAAAGAGTTACGTCAAAGTCAACTATTACTTTCATGTTTACCGTCTGCATTCAAGCTGGCGGAACCACTTAAGCGATTACAATTAATCATTAAGATAGTCAATTACCCATGAAATAACACTACTGCAGTGTGAGAAAGGGTATAGCAATTTAGGGAGTGTCAATGGCACACATTCATGTGCGAAAAATGAAGAAATAAATGGATAATGTAGGAAAGAAAGAAAATGTAAAAGGACACCCACAATTATCGTCACAGCTTGGAAATCTTGTATGATCAATTCTGTTCAGCTAAAATATAAATGGCTTGGACATCTTGTATGATTAATTCTGTTCAGCTAAAATATAAATGGCTTGGACATCTTGTATGATCATTTCTGTTCAGCTAAAATATAAATGGCTTGGACATCTTGTATGATCAGTTCTGTTCAGCTAAAATATAAATGGCTTGAACATCTTGTATGATTAATTCTGTTCAGCTAAATTCTAACAGTCTGCTATTGAATGACTAGGGACTTGGCGTGAAGTCAGTGATATGCGGAAGATTTACTGGAGGTGAGCAACGTTGAGTCTCAAAGCAGATACTGCCATAGGTAGTGAATTGTTAATGCCTTTACTATACTAGGTTTACCTTTTATGAGATGGGGTAATCAGTTCTTTCCTTGCTGTCTTTGCCTTCCCTAACTCAAGAGCAGAATCCGATAGACTTGTTAGATAAATAGATATACAGATAGATAAGAAAGAACTTAATTTCCAAGGGTTGAAATTGGGGCTCACACTCCCATCTTGCATTCTGCCCATCCTCTCACTCATCTTTTATTACTATTATCCAGACATTCACCAACAAACTGAAAGTATTAATTTTAGGGCAAAGTAACATTATAAAGTAGTATAACAGCATAAATTTATAGTACCTGATCATAATTCCGAAATAAATTATATTGAAATTGTTATATTGCTGTGTAGTTGTTCTTGAAGTTAAGTGTATTGGTATCGATCATCGGCCTTTCTAAAAGGCCGCTCCTATACTAAGAGTTAAGTATTAACTTCCAACAGGAATATCAAATTCTGAACGACTGTCAATGATTTCATGAACATGGCTGTAGGAAAACTTCATTTGTGTGTTTATTATCGCTGAACTCAATTCACACTTGCAACATACGAAGGTTGGTAATACAAGATTTGAAAATCAATGTACACAAGTTTTTTATACAATGTACTGGGGAGTGTTACAAGACTCTATTGTAACCCAGCTCAATCAATACTTGCTCTATGTCTTCATCTGTAATCACTTCTAGGTTCTCATCTATTTTAATGTCTTCTATTTCATCTTGATAATACTGACTCAATTCTTCGATAAGTTTCTTTTCAGCTATTACTATAGGTTCTTCTGTTAATGGAGTCATCATCATAACCATCCACTCCTAAAGGAGCATAGGCCTTCAACAAACACATGCCAACTCCTCCTGTTACGTGCCATCATCTCAAAATCATTAACATTCTCCTCATCACTTTCACCTGTTTCCAGCTCTCTTCTTCATGTGCTTCTTGATCTACCTCTGCCTCTCTTGTCCTGGGGGTTCCAGAACAAGGACTGCCTTGTAAAGCTATCAACAGGCTTCCTGAATGTGTGTCCTATCCATCGCCAGCGTCTTCTTCTCAACTCATGTTCCACTGGCACTTGTCTGGTTCTTGTCATCAATTCCACATTTATGACTTTGTCATACCATTTCAGTCCTTCTATTCTACGCAAGCTCCCATTTATAAAAGTCTGTAGCTTTTTGGTTGTTGTTTTTTGTTGTTCTCCATGTCTCAGAGCCATACAATAGGACTGTCTTCACATTTGAGTTGAAGATTCTTATTTTTGGGTTGGACTTGATTTCTCTTGTTCTCCATATGTTTCCCAATGCAATGAAAGCTCCTCTTGCTTTTTGTATTCTTATTTTGATATCACTGTCCCTCCAACTTTGTCTATATTACTTCCAAGAAATGTGTACGATTCTACATCTTTTAGTGGTGTTTCTTCAAGTTCAACCTTGTTATCATTTCTTGCATTTATTCTCATAATCTTTGTCTTTTCCCTGTGTATTTTCAGGCCCACTTGTTGTGACCTTTCATCGAGAATTTTCATTTTCTCTTGCATCTGATTATGGTTATGAGACAGAAGAGCCAAGTCATATGCAAAATCCAGATCATCAAGCTGTTTAGTCATATGCCACTGGATTCCACTTCCGTTGTGTGATGTCGATGTTCTCACAACCCAATCTATTGCTAGCAAGAAAAGAAATGGAGACAAGAGGCACCCTTGTCCCACTCCCGTTCCAATCCCAAATGGTTCTGTAAGCTGTCCTTCATGAAGAACTCTACATGTCATATCTTCATAGGTCTTCTTTATTAAGTTAATGATCTTCATGGGAACTCCACAATGCCTCATCAGTTTCCAAAGCGACTCTTTGTCTAGACTGTCAAATGCCCCTTCATAGTCCACGAATCTGATGTATAGTAGTGAATTCCATTCCAAACTTTGTTCAACTATCATTCTCAATGTGGCTATCTGGTCTGTACAGGATCTGTTTTGTCGAAAACCTGCCTGCCCATCTCTCAGTTGCTTGTCTATGGACTCCTTTAATTTCTCAAGGATGATTCTGTTTAATACTTTTCCTGGCACCGATAGCAACACCATTCCTCTACAATTTGTGCACTCCTGTAAATCTCCCCTCCCAGACAACCTGACCAAATAACCTTCCCTCCACTCTGCTGGCATTTCCTCTCTCTCCCAGACTTTGCCAAGTAGTTTGTATACTATCTCTGTAGAGGTATCAATATCTGTTCTGATGGCCTCTGCTGCAATGCAATCTGGACCAGCTGCTTTTCCATCTCAGAAGCTCCATGGCTTTCTATTATACAATATTCACAGTTATACTAAAATGTTTTAGTGTAGTGCACCAATTTACATTTCTCCTTAATGAAATAAACACACTTGAGTTGTAGAGTACAAACTCTCAATTCGCCTCCTGGAAAACACTTGAAGAAAATGCTTTCACACTGAGCTGCCTTCCTGAACATCTAGAGAAAACTTGTGTTTAGTATTTTATTTACGATTTAAGCCTAAGCATTGCTATTTATGGTAGTGCAACCATTTCTGTGCTGTATCTTCTGGCCTATCTAATTCATACACACATATAAGCAATTTTAGGGGTGCCTATCAGTACCCTGGCACATACGTGTCCCTGCTACAAAAATGTATCTTATAAGGAGACATTTTCCTTCAAGAACGGCCATCGCTCCCGACAAAATCCACGTGGCTCACTAAAAGTATATACCATCAACTGATACCTTGTCATATACATACAATATCTTCCTTAAGCACAATAATAAAAAGAGAACACGCAGGTCCTCAGTAAATACACCAAGGTGACCATACAATATGGTGGTCCCACAAGCACAATAATGAAATGAGAACACGCAGGTCCTCTGTAAATACATCAAGGTGATGATACAAAATGGTGGTCCCACCCTTGGTAACAACAACCCTTAACATTGCCTTAGTATTAGGACCAAAGATAAAGGTTCGATTCTCTGAAATATTCATGTATAAGGTGACCAAAAAAATGTGTGGTCGAAGTCCTCTAATAACCATTAACATCGTGAAAAAGTGATTGAACTCATTAACAACTATTGAAATGCAACAATTTCCAAAAAGTATAGTCAAACAAAGACCTGTAAGTCAAATACAGCAATGCATTAACAACTATCGAAATGCAACAATTTCCAAAAAGTAGAGTCAAAGACCTGTAAGTCAAATATAGCAAGCATCTAGCATTGAGGTATTACATAGTGTTCATTTTTTTTTTTTTTTTTGTGTACGCCCGTTAATACTCGAGGTGAAATCTCAGGTTATTACTTATGTCTAACCTGACATTGATTTTACGTGAGTATCCCTTTTTTCTTGTACAGAGACAGGTGTCCCTCACCATTCAGGCAAATACTCTCCGGTTTCGGAGGTACCCATTACAGCTGGGTCGGCTCAGGAGCCGCCAATCCCTGGTCGACGACACTCCTTCAAATGTCTTCGCCAGGTCTCAAGTTAATCCAGTCCAAATCCCAGTCGACGAAAAATACTCAAATGCCGTCACCCGGGTTTGATCTTGGATCACCCGGTCGCCAGAGCGGTGTGGTAACCACTATGCTAGCGCGGCTCCATAGTGTTCATAATAGCACCAATTATCATAAGTTCATAAGTAATTGAGTATACATGCTTAAGGCAAAATGAAACAATCAAAGCTTTATACAATTAATGTGAGTGGCACAACAATTCTTCCTGCCAAATGTACCATGACTATCATTTATTTGGAAACAACTCATCATTCGCTTTCATGATAGCTCATCTCTGAGTGTGTTGTGAAATGTTTCGTTAACTCTTTCCGTCCACAGTGGCGCACCACGCGCCAGATAGGACTTCCGTTTGGACCAATGAGGCGTGGCACGCCAGTACGATATATGTCGAGTTTGAACGAAAAGTTATAAATACCTAGCAACTAGCTGGTTTTTAAATCATTTCATTACATCTAGGACATGTTTATGGACGTTTGTGAGCGAAAAACAAATTTGTGAAGCTAAAATTGTGTGTTTTATATCCATTTCTATTCCTTTGTTTACATACAAAATGGATCGAGAATCTTCAGACCAATGACATATGTCGAGTTTGAACGAAAAGTTATAAATACCTAGCAACTAGCTGGTTTTTAAATCATTTCATTACATCTAGGACATGTTTATGGACGTTTGTGAGCGAAAAACAAATTTGTGAAGCTAAAATTGTGTGTTTTATATCCATTTCTATTTCTTTGTTTACATACAAAATGGATCGAGAATCTTCTTCTAAACACCTGTTTTCGGCTGAGCAAGCACGACGCTAATTTCTCAGTGGACAGAAGATAACTCGAGCGACACGGATTTTTAGAAGTTAGGTTTAGTAATTCCAATGAAGACATTGTAAAGACTTTGTGTCAGAATATTCATGAAAGTGATCATTCTGAGGGCGATGTCGATCAGCTGATTGAACATGCATCAGGTAGGGCTGGTATAAAAAGAGCAAAACTTTCAGTCACTAAAGGAGAAGGATAAAGAGGCAAAAACACCATTGTGACCAAAAGTAAAGCTATGAGAACTGCCACAAGTCTAGAGGCAGGTGCATCCTCACAAGATGTCCCAGAGTGGTTAGAAATTGCTGAGGGGATGACACAAAATGCATTTCGATTTTGTCCAAAGAGAACACCAGGTGTGACTGAGGGGTTTGACCTGTCAACCCCATTGAAATGTTTCAGTGTTTTGTTTACAGATGAGGTTCAAGATTTCATGTTCCAGTGCATCAATGATTATACCAGACTCAAATCTATTCAAAATAACCCTGCGAAACAATATTCATTGTATTCTCGGTGGACCAAAGTCACACGCCATGAACTTGATAAGTTTATTGCTGTCCTAATAAATATTGGGATTCAGAAAAGACCATGCATTCGCAACTACTGGTCTACATCTGCAGAATTTTATACTCCTTGGTTTCTTCAAATGTTTTCAAGAAGTAGATTTGAAGCATTATATCATACAATGCTTCATGCCTCTGATGAAAATTCACAAGGAAAAGAAAAGATTTTATGAACATGTTGTTGCAAAAATTTCAGAGTGCCTTTTACCCATTCCAAAATCTCAGTTTGAATGAAGTGGTAATAGGGTATAAAGGCAGATGGCAATATAAGCAGTATAATCCAAGGTTTTCCTTGTATCTTCTCAGGCCAAAGTGGAAGCACATTGTCAAACCAAAAATGATAGAATATAGTTGGTGTAAATAATATTAGTCATAGTTGTTTGGTATTTACAGAAATTTGTGGTGTAGGAAAAAAAAATCATATAAATTATATATTTGAAGTGATTGTGGTAAAATGTGTTGTGTTTCAAAATGGATGTGCACTGATATTCTGAGATTTTTCTGCTATGGATTAAACTGGAGCTGACATATGTGAGTACAGTTTATTTATCTTTTTTCCAGTTATTTTTGATTAGGTCTACACTTCACATAACATGACAGACTCTTTCCCTACATCAAATAATTATCTACAGCATTTCACAAGATTCCTCAGTCAATTTCCCACATGTTGATGTATAACATCAACACCTAGTTAAATAAAATGTGTATCTACTGCCTGCTTTTAAAATATAACCTGAAGAGAAAAATTGCACACATTTTGAGCGGTTGTTTTTACAAACATATGTGGCTTTGAGAAAAAAAATCATAACAATTACATCTATGAAGTGATAGTGATAAAAGTTTCTAGATATGTTTCAAACTAAATGTGCACTGACATTCTGAACATTTTATTGCCATACATTAATTGGGAGCTGAAATATTTAAGTTTAAGTATGCAATTTTATTTTATTTTTTAAACATTTTTAAAATCAAGTCTACACTTCACAAGACATAACACACCTATTCATATCAATTAATTATATGAATCAATTCATAAGATTCTCCAGTCAATTTCACACATTTAAATGTATAACATAAACACCTAGTTAAATAATATGTGTATCTACTGCCTGTTTTTTTAATATAACCTGAAGAGAAAAATTGCACACATTTTGAGCGGTTGTTTTTACAAACATATGTGGTTCTGAGAAAAAAAAAATCATAAAAATTACATCTATGAAGTGATAGTGATAAAAGTTTCTAGATATGTTTCAAACTAAATGTGCACTGATATTCTTAATATTTTATTGCCATACATTTATTGGGAGCTGAAATATTTAAATTTAAGTATACAATTTTATTTTATTTTTTAAACATTTTTAAAATCAAGTCTACACTTCACAAGACATAACACACATCTATTCATATCAATTAATTATATGAATCAATTCATAAGATTCTCCAGTCAATTTCACACATTTAAATGTATAACATTAACACCTAGTTAAATAAAATGTGTGTCTACTGCAGTTTTTTAAAATATAACCTGAAGAGAAAAATTGCACACATTTTGAGCGGTTGTGTTTACAAACATATGTGGTTTTGAGAAAAAAAATCATAAAAATTACATCTATGAAGTGATAGTGATAAAAGTTTCCAGATATGTTTCAAACTAAATGTGCACTGATATTCTTAATATTTTATTGCCATACATTAATTGGGAGCTGAAATATTTAAATTTAAGTATACAATTTTATTTTATTTTTTAAACATTTTTAAAATCAAGTCTACACTTCACAAGACATAACACACACCTATTCATATCAATTAATTATATGAATCAATTCATAAGATTCTCCAGTCAATTTCACACATTTAAATGTATAACATTAACACCTAGTTAAATAAAATGTGTATCTACTGCCTGCTTTTAAAATATAACCTGAAGAGAAAAATTGCACACATTTTGAGCGGTTGTTTTTACAAACATATCTGGCTTTGAGAAAAAAAATCATAACAATTACATCTATGAAGTGATAGTGATAAAAGTTTCTAGATATGTTTCAAACTAAATGTGCACTGACATTCTGAACATTTTATTGCCATACATTAATTGGGAGCTGAAATATTTAAGTTTAAGTATACAATTTAAAAAAAAAATTTTAACACTTTTTTAATCAAGTCTACACTTCACAAGACATAACACACACCTATTCATATTAATTAATTATATGAAGCAATTCATAAGATTCTCCAGTCAATTTCACACATTTAAATGTATAACACAACTACCTACTGAACTTATGTATTTGTCCACTGTCTGTTTTTAAAACCTCACCTGTCTGAAAAAATTGCATCCATTTTCGGGCCTGGGTAAAACCCAAAAACAGCCTGGGGGGGAATGAGTTAAAATAACTCCTTAACAGCAATGAGATGACCCACTGATCAATCACGAGAAATATGAATCATGATTACTTAGTGTGAGACAAAAAATGTGAGATCTGTGCTGAAATATTTTAACTTGCTATGTTAACTTATCAAACAACAATGTGTACCAATCATGATCAAGTGAACTTGTTTAATGAAGTGAACTTCATTAATGAAGACAACTCAACAATGAGGACAACTCAACGTAACATTTCAAATGCTCAAATACTGCAAAAATGAACTCATGCTGAATGATACTGAACATGATAATTCTCAACATAAGCATTCAATTAAATGGAATGTGTGGATAAAGAGAGCTGGAAGTATTATTGGTGTTCTGTGGTAGGTTAGAAATAACAATCATGTGTATATGTTCATGTCTGTCCTGTTCTGGAATAATATCAGACACTTCATCTAACTGTGTGTCTGGTGGATGTTGAGGGTTCTCTGGTGTAGGCTGAGGTGTGGCAGTTTGTTTACATCTTAAGAAAAATGATCACTTCTTGTACAATGTGAAGCATACAACAATCAAAATGATCAAGCAAATACCAGGGATAGCCCATTTAAATCTACGGGTCCACATGTAACTAAAATCTATAGTTTGTACCTGGTCAAGTTCATGAACCAAATCAGTCATGTCAATAGACTTGAGAGAAGTCAGTGAATCAGGTAAAGTAAGTGATTTCATCGGCTGGATAGATGTCAAAAGTGGTTTCCAAACCAGAATGTCTGATAGATTGAAATGTAACGAAATGTTCTCCGAATGTAGACTATGAGTAAGAGTGGATGAAAATGTGAATGGAGAATTAAGTTGGAAAGAGTCTCCTGAGATGGAACAAGAATGTTCGAGATAATGAAGATAGAAAGGTGGAGTAATCTGGATTTTGTCATACTTGGGGGTGTTGTGAACAATATAGTGTTTTTTTGCAATTTGTCTGTCTTAGTAATAGTTAACAACCACATTCTTTCATGCACAAAATATAGAAGGGGAAAATCATCAGTGAAGGTAATGAGTTTTGTGCAAAATTTGAGTACATCATCTTGACCATTTAAAAACAATACCATTACACATGATGACGAGTGGTCAATCATAAAGAGTGGTTGTGTCAATGGACAAAATGTGAAAGGCGTCTTAATACAATGTTCAAAGTTTTCCTGTGTTACTAGTGAATAACATATACGTGCATTGTTTATAGCTAGAGCATAAGAATCCAGCTTATATGAAGCCAATGGAAATGTAGTGGTTGCAGCGTATGTGATGCTTGATGGAAGTGGTGTAGGTATATTGTGAATGTGACATAGCTTATAAGCATCATCAATAATCAACAATGGAAGATCAATAAACACCACAAGTGTATCTGAAGTAAAAACAGGCTGTAGTTGACAGGTATTCATAGAATGTGAGAATATTCTGTGTGGGAGCATATGGGAGTTGTAGCGTACGTGGTAAGACCTTAGCAATCTCTATGAATGCAAGTCTGTGGGAGGCAATAGAGTAGGCGACAATCTACGTAATCACAGTAAATCTATGTGTCGCGATAATTCTGAAACAGAATGTGTGATGCGAAGCAATATATCTCTTGCTTTATCAATCGTAGTAAGAGTAGCAAGATACAATTTCATGAAATCGTCTGTTTGTCTAGTTTCATTTTGTAATGATTGTTTCTATATATTAACATAACCTGTAACGTACGTAAAAGCTTCTTGTAATCGATTAATGTGATTACGATTGTCCTGTACTGCAGTCATTGTGTTGTTTACAATAGTAATGCTTTTCTCAAGTACATGTTTCAACATCTGTTGATTGTTAGCCAAAGTCTTTAGATTTTGCTGTAAACCATTAAGATTAGTGTCTGTGGAAGTACCAAACAAGAATTGGAGGACGTCTCCAATGAAAGGTAACATTGCTCTCTTCATACGTGACATGTGTCAAAGCATTTTGAATGCTAAATGTGTATCTGACAAAGTACTCGTCGGCGATGAGACCTCGCATCTCAAAAAGCATAAAAGATCTATGTATGGGTAAAATGTCCCTTAGTGTAACTAGCAATGTGTATATGAATATATCTATCAAGTCCATTCATCACTTCTTCTATAACGGCCATGTTTTTGATCAAGGGGTTAAGCTTCGTGACTACGGTAATTGTCCATGTGGATGATGGATGAATCTGTGATGTCTTTGATACACTAAAATAAAGTTGCATCTCACATGATGAACTTGTCATGTGTGGCTGTCGCCAAGCACTGGTGTACGAATATAATGACGGTCCAAAGGAACATCCTTCTGAAATAAAAATATGTGAACTATAGTTTTTCCTATAACAGTTTCAAAAATTGCAGTAGAACTGTATGTTTATCACATGCCTCAAGATTATCCGGTTGTGCTCTCACAGGGAAATGTGGCTTCTTATCTACAATGTTTGCATCATCCGTATAAGTTCTCTCTGAATTTCTCAGAGTACGTATCATATGTACCAATGGCGTTGGGGATACGGGCAGCTATTTCTTTCGTCGTCGTAACTTGGGTCTAACATGCAATTGTGGAAGTTTGGGGAGTTTAGCTAAAGGAATATTTTTGTCTGATGATAAAGAGTGTAATCTCTTGGCTGAGGAGCACGTTGGTTCTTCCATCTCTCTCAATGAATGCTTTGAATGTAATTCTTCTGAGGTAGGATCAGGTGCGAACTGTGGGGTCATAGAACGTTCTTCCCGTAATTTTGCATCTGTATGCTCGTCTGAATATTCTTCTAAAGAATGAAATTGTTCTTCATCTGCTACTCATTCATCGCGGTGAGCTAATCGCTATCTTGCTTCTTGTAATGGAATGTCTTCCTCGCTGGATGACGTGTCTCTATATTCTTGTGTTCTCTGAATAGCATAACGTGGTATCTCTGGGGTTACGTCTGGTGGGCAATCTGATGTAGGCGAACTGGAAAATTCCATATCTGACGAATCTGTAGAGGGTTGTTTTTCTAATGGGTCTCTTTGCTGTAAATTGAGCGGGTTCAACGGGTCTCTGTTCATCCAATCTCAACTGCGATACATGAGCTTTAGTAGTCTTATTTCGTTCCTCATTCCATATTATGTAGCTGACTGGTGATGTCTTTTCTATAACCTTGTATCCTGAAATCCATCTGTTATCAAACTTTGTATCTCGCACATGTTTCTTGTAGTAGACTAAATGATAATCTCCTGGTTTAAATTCCTGTAATTTCATCTGCATTTCATGTGCTTTTCTCTTTCTCTCAAATGCCTTCTTGTGGGCAATAGTGTGAGCTTTGTGTTTTTGTTGGAGTATGACCATTATGGGATTTTCACCCATATATTTCCTATCTGAAAGCAACAAACTGTCCAGGGGAAAAATAGGTTCTCTACCATAAAGTAGATAGAAAGGAGAAAATCCTGTTGTTTCATTCACGTTCACTCTAATGGCCTTTAGAGCCTCATCAATAAAAATGTCCCAATAGTGTGGGTTTCCTTCTAAATATTTGGACAAGATGTTGTGTATAGTACTATGCATGTGCTCATTACTTCCATTAGATTGTGGGCGATAAAAGGAGGTAGTAATATGTTTGATGTTCAGGTATTTAAGGGTTGATTGGAATGGTTCTCCAACAAATTGTTTTCCATTATCCGTGATTATGCGGCGAGGACATCCATGTCTAGGTATGAACTGTTGAATCAAATAGTCTGTCACTATTTCTGACGTTGCACTTTTGAAAGGGAAGCTCTCAGGCCATACTGAGTACATGTCAACTATGTGTAGAATGTATGGTCCAGATAAATCTATACTAATGGTTTCCATAGGAACATGGTTCTTTGCCATTTCTTGAATTGGTGGCTTTATAGCTCTCTGTTACGAAGTTTGCATACTCAGAAAGTCGAAACATAATCTATTACATCTTTGTATAATGTGTCCCAATAATATAGTTTCTTAATCACATCATGCCAAATATTCCCAAAGTTTGCTCCAGGGGACCCTGTCAAACGCCTTTTCCAGATCTATGAAACAGAGATGGATCTCACTCTTATACTCAAGAGCCTTTTCACTCAGCTGTCTGAGTGTGAAGATTAGGTCTTGAGTACTTCGGTCCCCATCAAGGCCAGCTCCTTGACGTGGAGATGGGGCTCAAGTACAGCCATCAGCGGCTGAAAAACCAAGACTGGCCAGGCCCTCCTAGACTCGAGCAAGACCACAGTCTGCCCTAGCAAGTCAAGGTGCTGAAGACGGAGGCAACCAGCCAAGAGGCGCACCACAGCAATCAGGATGCCACGCACATGCGCTATGGGAAGTATGCCTATATCTGCAAAACGTTATGGCACTCGCCCTGTGACGGACACCCAGGCAGGCGCAGTGCCGGGCCCTCTGCCTCGGAAGGGCCCAACCCCTACTACTGGGGGTCCTTCTCAATTGCCCCGTGGAGCCAGGAGGCATGAGAATAGAGCTACTGGCCAAGCAAAGAAAAGACCATTTAAAATAATGCACTGGAATGCTGAAGGCGTCAATAGTAAAAAAGACGGCTACAGCAAAAAATTAGAGCTCGAAAATATCTTGAATGAAGAGCAAGTAAATGTATGTTGCTTGCAAGAAACCCACCTCAACAAAGACATAGCCTTCAAAATCAGAGGCTACCAGTGCTACCGATCTGACCGAATAGACAGGCGAAAAGGTGGAATACTGACACTCGTGAGGAATAACATCAGTGCATGTCAGCTTGAAACATATATGGAGGGGGCGGAATACCAGATGCTTCATCTCAGGACAGAAAGTTCAGAATTCCACCTGCTCAACTACTACTGTCCGAGTGACCGCCCACTGGCACTAGATACAATCCCAGCAAAAGAAAGACTGATTGTATGCGGAGACTTCAACAGCCACTCACAGAGCTGGGGCTATGATCACATGGACAGGAGAGGTGAGGAGCTTGAAAACTGGCAGGATGACAATGGGCTTATCCTGATTAACCAGCCAATCGACCCACCAACCTTCTACTCGAGATCATGGCACACCACCTCTACACCAGACCTGGCATTCCACTCACCCGGCTTGGAGTGGAACACCACACGCATTGTAGGGAAACAACTTGGAGGCAGCGACCACCGTCCAGTCTTCCTAATTGTGGAAAATGAACGTGTCAAGGAGAGCAGCACTCTCTCTAGGTGGAACTACAAGAAAGCAGACTGGACAATGTACCAGCACCGTACAAGTATACTGGCTAGAGATCTGACTGTAGACAAAGACATCAATAAGCTAGTCGATGAATTCAGCAGATGCATATTACAGGCTGCTCGTGAAACAATACCTAGAGGGGCTCGTAAGCACTACAAACCATATTGGAATAGTGAACTAGAGCAGCTGCACAACGACGTGGAAACATCTCGAAAGCAGGCAGAGACTAGTCCATGCCAAGAACACCACAATAACTACCAGCAAGCTAAGGCCAAATTTCAAAGGGCCAAGTTGCAGTCCAGGCGAAGAAGCTGGAAGGAGAAAACAGAGTCCTTGAACTTTGAAAGAGATACGAGGAAACTGTGGAAGCTGGTAAAGCAACTTAACGATGAAGGTACAGGGAGAAACTCAAGGATTGCTCTGTACAAAGATGGAAACATCCTCATGGGAAAACAGGCAGCTGATCACTTTGCAGACTCCTTTGCTAAAGACAACAACATCGAAGTTAGCCCAGAGAAGCAACAGGAGACTCGTGAGAAACAACACGCAGGACGAGATGGAACCATACCTGAAGTTATGGAGGCACCAATCACATTCAGAGAACTGGAGCTTGCAATATCCAAATTGAAAATGAGAAAGTCGCCAGGAGTTGATGGAGTGTCCAATGAAATGATTAAGAACTTGGGAACCGCAGCAAAAACAAAGCTGCTGCAGATCTTCAATATCTGTTGGAACTCAGGCAGAGTTCCACAGACCTGGAGGGAAGCAATCATGATACCACTCCTAAAACCAGGAAAAGACAGTTCCACTGCCTCCAGCTACAGACCAATCAGCCTTACAAGCTGCCTCTGCAAAACAATGGAACGTATCATCAACCTCAGGCTACAGTGGTACCTTGAAAGTGAAAACATTCTTGTACCACAGCAGGCGGGCTTTAGGCAGTGTTATTCCACCGAAGATCAGGCAACTTACCTTTCCCAAGAGATATAGGATGCGTTCCAAGATAAGAAACTGGTACTAGCAGCATGGATAGATCTAAGGAAAGCATTTGACAAGGTTTGGAAAGAAGGGCTTCTGAAGAAACTGAGAAATTGTAGAGTGAATGGTAAGATGTACAAATGGGTGAAAGCATACTTGCATAACAGAAGAGCCCGAGTACAACTAGATGGCCTCAAGAGTAAGAAAATTCTACTGCGTCATGGCGTCCCTCAGGGAGGGGTTCTGTCCCTCACACTTTTCCTAGTCTACATCAACGACCTGGTTGCTGAACTACCACATGGAATGAAAGTGGCAATGTACGCTGATGACCTGGTAATATGGTGCACAGATGAGCATGCAACAGTGGCCACCAAACTGCTACAAAGAGCTATAGATGCCTTAACCTCATGGGCAAATAGATAGTGTGTCAGCATCAACACAGACAAGTGCAGCACTACGCTCTTCACCCTCTCTCCCAAACAAAAAGCTGGTGTCATCAAGATAAACGAAGAGCTCCTGAGAGAAGATAAACAACCCACCTATCTCGGAGTTACATTCGATGATAGGCTGACTTGGAAGCAGCACATCAACAAGGCAGCAACAAAGGCCAGGAGGAAGCTAGCCATCCTGAGAAAACTAAGTGGAACTATATGGGGAGCCAGCGGGAAAATCCTTAGTAAAGTTTACCAGCAGGGCATACGGCCACACCTGGAATATGGGTCAGCTGCGTGGTGTTCAGCATCAAACACCACATTACAAGAGCTAGATAAGGTGCAAAACCAGGCGCTTAGGGTCATCACGGGGGCAATGAAATCAACGCCTATAGTGGAGATGGAGAAAATGGGGAGGATACAAGCACTGAGAGAACGCAGAGACACGAAAGTGCTAACACAGGCAGAAAAGTTCCTCTGTATGCCGAGCCATCCAATGAAGGACAGATTCCAAAACCTAGCAATGGGGCGACTGAAAAGAAGCAGCTTTATCCACCAGGCCAAACGATTTCGTAGACAAACCTCAGACCTGCCTGAAGTTAACAGCCCCCTAAAGTCTGTGCCAGAACAAACCCCTTGGAGAGAGGAGCCTGGACTACCAGTACACATCCACACAAAAGTGAAAGGAATATTCGACAGGGATGAACAGAACAGCGTGCAACGTAGGACAGTCACTCTCAGTTTCCTGGATGATGAATACCCACAGGACCTCTGGGTCCGAGTATACACAGATGGGTCAGCACAGAATGCAGTAAAGAATGGAGGAGCAGGAGTGTACATAGAATACCCAAACAACACTAGGGATACGGTAAGAGTACCAACGGGGAAATTCTGTAACAACTATGATGCAGAAGTCCAGGCAATCAAGGTGGCAACTGAGAAACTACTGAACACCAATCTCGGTCCACAGCCTGTAGTATTCCTGACAGATGCAAGATCAGCACTCCAAGCACTTCAGTCCAGAAAATTGCCAGTTATACAAGCCCTACTTTCTGAACTGTGCAACCAGCGCAGGGTCGCCATGCAGTGGATACCGTCTCATTGTGGAATACCAGGAAACGAGAGAGCAGACGGACTGGCTAAAGAAGGTGCTGCAGACGAACAACCGGATGTACCAATTACGTACCATCAGAAGAAAAAGATGATCAAATCTATCAGAAAGCCACCAACATCAACGCAGGATGACTACCAAGCTATGAACAGATCAGAACAAATAGTCATTCTGCGCCTCAGAACAGGACACAACCGCCTCCGCAGCCACATGTATACAAAATTCAAGATTGGCAATTCAGCCATGTGTACATGTGGACAGGCACCCCAGACAGCAGAGCACGTACTGCAAGATTGCCCCGAATATGATATATTGAGGCAAACCCACTGGCCCAGAGAAACAACACTGGAAGCAAAACTATATGGACCTCTGTATGAACTACAAAAGACAGTGAAGTTTATACAAGAAACAACATTGCAGATATAGACAATATATTTCAAGCGAACGAAAGAAGAAGAAGAAGAAGAAGTACTTCGGTTTGGTCAGAATCCACACTGGACCTCATCCAATTGTAGCTCAGCTAGGCATCAGAGTCTCTGCTCTAGGATTCTAGAGTAGATTTGACCAGGGACACTGAGAAGGGATATGCCTCTATGGTTTCCACAATGTTGATTGTCACCCTTTTTGACAATCTTCTACATGACCTGAAAACCATGCACAGTCCCTGTTCATACAATCGTAGACTGTTAAAATGCTTTATGAATGCTGATTATATGCTGTCCTAACTGATTATGCTTTGAATTATTATCTAAATATACTGTATGGAGGATCTGATGATCTAGTCTTTTATTTTGTGCCAGGGTATTGATAGGCACCCCTAAAATCACTTATATTCATGTATAAATTAAGATAGGCCAGAAGATACAGCATAGAAATTGTTGCACCACCATAAATAGCAAGGCTTAGACTTAGTTCGTAAATAAAATACTAAACGCGAGTTGTCTCTTGACCGTCTGGCACAATTTTAAAATGCAACTGTGAAAGTCCTGTTCCCAAGCCCAATGAATCTTTTCAGTCTATTAAAAGAAATTTAGACTTTAACGCTCCTAGATTAATTAACGCCTTTTGGTCTAGTGGCAGAACATGATGCCTTGTATTTAACGCTTTTCCTAAATAAGATGGTTTGGCCATGTCTGCAGAATGGGAGAAGATCGGCTACCACAACAAGCATGGGAAACTAAGAGCCAGGGATCCAGACCTCCAGGACGACCCATAGTCCGCTGGGAGGACAACATTAGACAATCTTTGAAGGATCGAGGACTGGAATGGAACCAGGCCTGGAGAAAGACAGCTGATAGGATAGTCTGGCGCTCTCTCTTCCAAACCTCTACACCTCATGGTAGAAGGGGAACGACTAAGTAAGCAAGTAGAAGATTGTTAAAAAAAAAAAAAATGCTTAGAATTTATTTTCATTGCTTCTAATTTTCTGATTAAAATAATGTGGTCTATCATATCACATGCCTTTTTAAAGTGTACAAAGATTTCCCCACATACATTATTGTTATTGATGTTTAGGCATCAAGTGTCTTTTATCTTAGTAAAGGCTGTTTGGTATGAATGTTTTGGTCCAAACACCGACTGACTGTCAATCAGCAGGTCATTATTGGCTGGGTTGTATTGTGGTTTTGTGTTTGTCTGGCAGCCCACAAAACAATGGCCACAGTACACATGGAGCAGAGACTACTGTTTCTCCTGTACCTTTAGCTAGTCATGTCAGTCATCGAGTACAGTCTGGGAATACTCATGCTGTCAATATCACAATGCGAACAAACGGAAAGCATTCAAAATGAAAAAAATGCATGTAGTCTTGGGATGTATGCAAGATACCGCCACCATCTCGATACGGTACATGCTTGGATTACTCTCAATTAGATCCAGATATGTGATGGCTCAGATAAAACCCTATATGCGAGTAACCACAGACAAAAGGTGCCCTCTGCATGAGAACATAGCTGATATTAAGGGAGTGAGTATAAAGAAAGGATGCATGGATGGCTCAGGCACTGATTAAGCAGGTGACCATTGACAGTTGAAAACATATTCAAAGGGGAAGAGTGGAATAAGCTAGATGAGAACTTTATGAACTACCAGCAAGTCATCATTAGCCCTGGCATGGAGAACAGAACTTGGGGCAATGGAAAAGCAGAGCTGGAAATTAATCAACTTATACATGACAATGTCAGAGACAAATCAACTTATACTTGACAATGTCAGAGATGATGATGCCATTGTGTACACTGATGGCTCTGTAATCCGTGATGAGAAACTAACATGGGGCTTCTCAGCTAGAGTAAAGGGCAGGGTAGTCACTGAACGTAGGAGTTTACATGACAACAATCTCCAGCATTAGAATGGCGGTTGAGGTAGCTACTGCAGCCCCAAGGTGGTCGTCTAAAGCTTCATTAAAAATGCAGTTATTGTGTCAGACTCATTCCATACTTCGGGAAATTCTTAATTTAATGGCTTCGGCATGAATGGATAACCTCCATAGAAGCCTCAAATCTTCAGAAACTGGCGTGGATCTACTGTCCTGGTCATGCTGCGACATGTGGCAATGAAAGAGCCTACAGACTAGCTTCAAGAGCACCAATAGTGGCCACAATGAATATGGATATGGGGAAGAACTAGGGACAATTAATGATCGTCTTAGACAATGACACTGCAATCAATGAATCATCAAAGCTAAGAATGCTGGAATTTAGCATCAAACATAAAACCAGCAGAGATGGATGTATGAGAGGAAGCATATATACAACCATCGTGCAACCAGAACAAATAGCACCTATGGGTTTGCCCAGAGTGCGATGACGTTGATTCTGATTTACAGTAACGTGTTTTTCCAGGTTTGGACAGTTACCAAAATACTTGAGAGACAGGACTGTGAGGGGAGTGAAAAAATTGGAGAGAGGAAGGACTGTGAGTATAGCAAAAAAGTTTGACAGAGAGAGATGACTTGAGATTAGTGAGAACAGTTTAAGAGAGAGAGAGATGACTGTGAGATTAGTGAGAACAGTTTAAGAGAGAGAGAGATGACTGTGAGGTTAATGAGAATGTTTTCTGTATGATAACTAAGTAATTGCAGCACAAAGGAAAGGAAAACAACAACTTTTTTTGTGTGGATTATCTTTAACCCTTTACAGTCCACAGCCCTGCTAATATTTCAACCCACCCCCAATGACGAAGCGAAGGGACACAACTCCTTTTCTTAAATATTTCTTATATTTAAAAAATTATTTATATACTATTAGTTCAAATAACACAAAAACACATTTAGTTGTACAGTACTTTAATACCCGTATATTTTAATGTCACATTTAAATGTTTTTCACAGTTTAAAAAAATTTCAAAACCTTACTTTACCTTTATGATAGTCTTGCGCTGGAAAGCTGTTATATACATTATTAACAGTTTTTCTTGATAATTTCAATATTAAACAAATTACACTAACGATGAGAACACAATTTATAACCGTAAACTGTCTCTAGAACTCTACAAGTGTCCGTTTTTCCTTAATTCTTACAGCATTGAACACATTTTTTTTTCTGCTCACATGTTTGACGGTTCACGCTTGTTGGATGTTGGTTTTACTTACGCTCACACTGAAACAAGTAACCAACCCTTTTCAGCTCTATTGGTTTATTCATAAGTCCATCGTCTGGCAAAAATAAGAAACAAATAATACGCTGCTGCTTATCAGACAAATGTTTAAGCCCTGGGAGTTATAAATCTGGAATAATTTCATACAAGTAAATGTGCCGATTTGGACTGTAAAGGGTTAATATGTATTCTGGTCTGGTTTTGTAGGCTACCTGTCTGGATAAATACAGATCCATAAAACCACACTTGTGGGGTTTCTATCCAGCATATCATGTTCTTTGTGCAAATGCTACACCACAAACATCACACTTGTAAAGATTCTCTCCTTTAAGTGTTCTTTTATCTACTTCTAGATCAGTTTTGTGAAAATTCTGTACCACAAAAATCACAAATGTAAGACTCTCTCTTGTATGCATTCCTTCATGTACTTGTAGGTGACCTATCTGAGTAAATGCTACACCACAAACATCACACTTTTAAGGCTTCCCTCATGTACGTATTCGTATATGTCTTTGTAAGGTACCATAACGAGTAAATGCTGCACCACAGACATCACAAATATGTTGTGCCTTTATGCATGCATTCTTTCATGTACGTTTAGGTTACTGCTTTGAGTAAATGATGCACCACTAACATCACACAGGTAAGGTTTATCTCCAGTATGTATTCTTTTATGTTCTTGTAGGCTAACTTTCTGAGTAAATGCTGCACTACAAGCTTGTAGTTGTAGGGCCCTCTCCTGTATGTATTCCTTTATGTCTTTGTAAGTTAAGCTTCAAAGTAAATGATGCACTACAAACATCACACTTGTAAGGCTTCTCTCCTGTATGTATTATTTTATGTCCTTTTAAGTAACTTTTATGAGTAAATGCTACACCACAAACATCACACTTGTAAGGCATCTCTCTTGTATGTATTATTTTATGTGTTTGTAAGTTACATTTTAAAGTAAATGCTGCACTACAAACATCACACTTGTAAGCCTGCTCTCCTGTGTATTCTTTCATGTACGTGTAGGTTACCTTTCTGAGTAAATGCTGCACTACAAACATCACATTTGAAAGGCTTCTCTCCTGTATGTATTCTTTTATGTTTTTTTAAGTAACTTCTATCAGTAAATGCTGCACTACAAACATCACACTTGTAAGCCTTCTCTCCTGTATGTATTCTTTCATGTACTTTTAGGTTACCTTTGTGAGTAAAAGTTGCACTACAAACATCACATCTGAAAGGCTTCTCTCCTGTATGTATTCTTTTATGTTTTTTTAAGTAACTTCTATGAGTAAATGCTGCACTACAAACATCACACTTGTAAGGTTTATCTCCTGTGTGTATTCTTTGATGTCCTTGTAAGTTATGTTTTGCAGTAAATGCTGCACCACAAACATCACATCTGAAAGGCTTCTCTCCTGCATGTATTCTTTTATGTTCTTTTAAGAAACTTCTATGAGTAAATGCTGCACTACAAACATCACACTTGTAAGGTTTATCTCCTGTATGTATTCTTTTATGTCCTTGTAAGTTATGTTTTGTAGTAAATGCTGCACCACAAACATCACACTTGTAAGGCTTCTCTCCTGTATGTATTATGTTATGTGTTTGTAAGCCACGTTTTAAAGGAAATGCAGCACCACAAAAATCACACATGTAAGGCTTCTCTCCTGTATGTATTCTTTGATGTCCTTGTAAGTTATGTTTCGTAGTAAATGCTGCACCACAAATATCACACTTGTAAGGTTTCTCTCCTGTGTGTATTCTTTTATGTTCTTTTAAGTAACATACACGAGCAAATGCTGCACTACAAACATCACACTTATAAAGCTTCTCTCCTGTGTGTATTCTTTTATGTCTTTGTAAGGCATTTTTTAAATGAAATGCAGCACCACAAACATCACACTTGTAAGGCTTCTCTCCTGTATGTATTATTTTATGACTTTGTAGGGAACTTTTCTGAGTAAATGCTGCTCCACAAACATCACACTTGTAAGGCTTCTCTCCTGTATGTATTCTTTGATGTTCTTGAAAGCTACTTTTCTGAGTAAATGCTGCACCACAAACATCACATTTGAAAGGTTTCTCTCCTGTGTGTATTCTTGTATGTTCTTTTATGTAACATCCATGAGCAAATGCTGCACCACAAACATCACATTTATAAGGCTTCTCTCCTGTATGTATTCTTTTATGTCCTTTTAACCTATCTTTTGAAGGAAATGCAGCACCACAATCATCACATTTGTAAGGCTTCTCTCCTGTATGTATTCTTTTATGTTTTTGGAAGTTATATTTCTTAGAAAATTTTGCATTACAAACATCACACTTGTATGGTTTCTCTCCTGTATGTATTCTTTTTTTATGTGTTTGTAAGCAATGTTTCTTAATAAATGCTGCATCACAAACATCACACTTGAAAGACTGCTCTCCCATATGTTTCCTTTCATGTCTTTTTAGGTTACTTCTTTCAGTAAATGTTGTACCACAAACATCACACTTGTAAGGTTTTGACCTTGAATGTACTCTTTTATGTACTGGAAGTTGACATCTCCTAGCAAATGCTAACCCGCAAATATCACAACTGAAAGGCTTCTCTCCTGTATGTTTTCTGCTATGTTGCTGTAGGTTATCTTTCACAGTAAATAATACACCACAAATGTCACACTTGAAGGACTTATCTTTCTCTATTTTCATGTGAGACTGAATGCTTAAATCACTGCATGTATCAACAGCTCTGTCACTCACACAAAGCTGAATATTTATCTCACTGACAGAAAATATGTTAGTACCATTTATGTTACAGTCTTCAGTTTTTAAAGCTGATGTATTTAGGTTGTCACAAATTTTAGCTGGCTTTTCCTGACTATAGATAAAGTTCAGTAATGATTCACTGTCTTTGAGTCTTGGTTTGATGTCATCTTCTCTTATTGCATCAGCAGATGTATCATCTAGTTTACTCGATGTTTCATTCATTTTATTTCCACTGCCCAGTGGTAATACATCCTGAAAATCATCATGTTTATTATCAAACTCCCAGAGTCCAGTGCTGTGTACTGTTTTTATATGCTCACGCAGGACATCAAGTTGGAGGAAACCAGTGTTGCACAGGGTACAGGAATATATGTCTGAAATGTTGGAAACAATGAGCACAGATACATTATGAAATGTGTGTTCTATATGTATGCAAAATGTAATAACAATAGTTTAGCCACAATCCCTAGGTAATTATATAATATGCATATATCACACATATTTATTGAACATTTTCAAACACTTTGAAGCCTCTATAAAAGGCCTAATGACTGCTTGGTATTGCATGTTATATTGTACACATAGTTACATCACTTAAATTTACAGAATTTAAAACAATAATAATAAACATAAATTTAAAATAATAACAGTTATTATCCATACCTTCCACATCTCCAAATGAGCTTGCATGTTGTTTACTTTCTGTCACGTCCAAGAAGTCTGTATACTGACTATCAATTTTAACACTGCTGTTGTCACAATCAGACTGACAGAAATTGTTATCAATCAGACATTTATGACACATGCTGCATGAAAATGTCATGGAATTGTGTTTTACTGTAATCTCTTTCTCACTACTACCATCACTTATGTACATGTACAAGCACAAACACATGCATGGGTACTGCTGCGTTGGGGTTTGTGTGCGTAAGACAGATTAGTGAGCTGTGCTGACATGACAAAGAATGTAGTGGGTGTCAAGGCAGTACGTGAACTTCATATAAAGTTGAGAACGACATTCGTGGCTGGGTCCACGAAACATGGCATGTTTAATGTTGACAATATGACAGTTCTTCATTGAAATTACATGCATGGGTAAAACATCATAAAGGCATAGAATATCTCAGTCAGTCAGTCCATCTGTACACATCTCGCCTCTGTACTAGGAATGCCTTATAGTCCATTCGGAAATTCGTGCCCACATATCGAACGTTGTAACTTTGCAACCCCTTGACGGATGTTAGATGAAATGTGCTATTCAATATTTTTTGTTTGAATTAGTGTAGTGACTACATGTCCGCATGTGTGCGCACCTATTGTACACAGTCGCGAGTAATTATTTCAGCGGCGTATGCTAATTGCAATTAGTTGGCTGCAATGAAACAAAACGACACCAGCGTATAATATATTAATAAACTAAACTGCATAATTATGAAAAGCGCAATGAATCTGAAATGTAAATTTATCACTTTGCATAAGGTAACTGTTATATTGTATAGGCATTTTCGCAGAGAGGCTAAGATGGGCTGTTTATACCACGACATCCAAGAACAAGGTAGGAGAACACGAAAGGCCATGGGTGTGGATAGAAGATCTTTTCGACGTTGGATACAACAGGACGGTGACTGTACAGAGGCTGCGGTTAAGCAAGGAAGGAAGAAAAAAATTGATGATTTTGACAAGGATGTCATTAGACGTTTGATTTTGAAGATGTTTAATGCCAATAAACTTGTTACTCTCCACATGCTGAAAAGTCGGCTGCAAGCAGAATGCGATATTAACGTCTCAAAAACAACTCTTTGGCAACTTGTCAGAAGTGTCAGCTTCACTTTAAGAAAAACGTCTGGTGGAAGGAATTTTTTATGTGAAAAACCACATCTGGTTGCAGCTCGAAGCAAATACCTTAGGCAGATTCATCAGAGAAGGCAAGATGGCTATGATATAGTGTATTTGGACGAATCTTGGGTTAATGCTCATCAGACGAATGAGAAAGGGACCCAAAGACGCAGCAATAGAGAACGCAATCAGCGACTCATAGCTTGACTACCTGCGTCAGGACCAGCGAACCAGAGCTGGTCAACACCGCACTCCACCTCCACGTGGTGGTCCTGGAAACAGTCTGCAGCAGTGCAGTCTGGCTGAGCAAGTGTGGATCGCAATGAGAAGGCAAACCCGGTCCTAAAAAATGCCGTGCAGAAGTCGGATGTGTCGACCGAAAGGTGCAGATATCACAGCTTAGGCGTAAACAGACACAACGCAACCACCGTCCTTTTCAGGACGAACGAGGAAGAAGAAGAAGATACGAATGAGAAAGAGTGGCAATCTGTTGACGTAGACCATAGAAGGAAAATTCACAGCAGCAAAGGTCAACGCATTATATTAGCACATGCTGGCAGCAGACAGAATGGGCTTGTCCGTGATTCAGAGCTTATTTTTCAATCAAAGTCTGTAGATGGTAGGGACTACCACAGTGAAATGAATGGGCAAATTTTTTGAGACTGGATAGTGAATACACTCCTCCCGACTCTAGATAGGCCGTCTTGCCTGGTGATGGATAATGCGTCCTATCATAATGTTCTAGCGCAGGAGGATAAAGCTCCCACTTCGGCAAGCACGAAAGACGAAATCAGGAGGTGGCTTGTGGATGAAAATATCTTCGCTGACAATAGCTATTTAAAACCAGAGTTGTTGCAGCTTGTGAGACAGAGGAATAAGACAAAAGTGTATCTGATTGATAAAATCATCCAAGAGCAGGGTCATGTTTCTCTTCGACTCCCACCGTACCATTCTCACCTTAACCCAATAGAGCTAGTTTGGGCTAGAATTAAAGGGCAAGTGGCCGCCCAGAACACCACTTTTAAAATGTGCGATGTTAAAGACATGACTCGTGAGGCCCTTTCACGAATAGACACAGAGTACTGGGCTAAATGTGAAGAACACGTGCTCAAGGAAGAAGATTACTGGCAGCGAGATGGCTTGCAGTTTATCCAACCAATAACTGTTGTGAACTTATTGGAGTCGTCCGATTCGGAATGAGGCACGTCGATCGCATTCCTTCGTTTGTGATAAACTAATTTCATATGCCAATCTATAATAACACATAAACATTTACGATTCGTCACAGCTTCCTGATGATTTACTGCTATCATGGTTCATTATCAGATCATCATTCCTCGTATCAAAATCACGTGAA
Source organism: Oreohelix idahoensis (assembly GCA_024509875.1). Taxonomy (NCBI): domain Eukaryota; kingdom Metazoa; phylum Mollusca; class Gastropoda; order Stylommatophora; family Oreohelicidae; genus Oreohelix; species Oreohelix idahoensis. Next base: position 1,033,836 of record JAMPIV010001088.1, read on the forward strand.
CAACCAATTACACATTTAGGACACGCCTTTGAACCGTCTTGTCGCACAAATGTTGTGATTTACTGTAAGAATTAATGTTACGGGCAGATTTAGGCAAATGTTCCAAGAAGATCAAAGAAAATTGCCGTTTTGCAAATTTAGAGACAGCTGTGGATGTAATGATCGCAAAATCTTAACTGCATGAAAAATCTAAGACTGCATGCAAAAATTCATGTCCATACAACAAAAAGTTTTGGAGAAAATTGACGCTTTCTGTGGGCACGAATTTCCGAACGGACTATAGAACAGGTTATCATTCAAGTAATGTGGAAGGGAAAGTGACGGTGCTTAAAATTTCATAGTAGACTTACTTCTACAATATCCACGGAACTACTTCTTGAGTCCGGAGTCATCATAAACAAAGTGGCGGCCTCCAACATACATGCCACTTGACAAAATACTATAATTCTCAACAGATAATAGTTCTGCCAGCTGCTGGCGCAATGTGGCTACTTTTGGATATAATTGGTTTCCTGCGTGTACACATGTGTACACGTCATATTACCCGCGGATGTTTAGTTTTAATCTTCTTTGCGAAAGAGTTCACTTCCTATTCTGGTCTATAATTGTGACGGCTGTGTTATCGTTTATTTTACGATGATTTTTCAAATCGAAATCAATCGGCATGGAACAAGCTGCCATTTTGGCTGAAATTTTCATGGATTCTGACTCCGATGATGAGGAGTTTGTAGATGTATTCCGTCTGTTCATCACAGATGATGTTGTGAACATATAAGTATGGAAACTAATCGTTATGCCAGTCAGGTTTTTTTAATTTAACGAATAAGAACAATTGTTCTTCTTCTTCTTTGATCCTTAGCCGCCGACCGTCAAAGCAGTCAGTGGCCATCACGCCTAGTGGCATCTTGTAGGGCAACAACAAATTGATTCCACTTTGCTCGGTCGGCGGCCATCCTTCATACAGTGCCCCAACTCTGGTTCATTCTTTGCATCTCAGCCTCCACAGTCCTCCACCAGGTTGTTTTTGGTCGGCCTCTCTTTCGTTTTCCTTCAGGGGTCCAAAGCATAGCTGTTCTTGTGATGGCATCAGGGTCTCTTCTGAGGACATGGCCAACCCAGCTCCAGCGTCTGCCAGCTATGATGGTGTGCATGTCCTCTTGCTTGCTCCGAGTAAGCAGATCTTGGTTGGTGGTGGTATTTGGCCAAAAGATTCGGTGAATTTTTTTTAGGCATGTTGTGTGAAAAGAGTACAATTTCGACATTTCCTTCTCTGTAACTCTCCAGCATTCCGCACCATAAAGAAGCACAGAAAGCACACAGCTCTGATATAATCTTAATTTTGTGCTTGTGCTGTATTGAGAGGACTTCCAGATGTTGTTTAGGCTAAAAAAGGCTGTTCTTGCCTTATTCATTCTGATGTTGATGTCTTTGCCTGCCCCGCCGTCTGGTGTTACTATGCATCCTACGTATGTGAAGGTGTCTGTCTGTACCAGTTGCTGATTCCTTACTGATATGGGCTCAGGGTTGCTCACATTGAGCGTCAAGACCTCTGACTTCTTTAAATTGATGTTCAAGCCCACCTGCTGGCTAAACTTATTAAGTCTATCCATTTTTTCCTGGATGTGTTGATGTGAATGTGCTAGTAGTGCAATGTCATCTGCATATTCCAGATCTTCCAATGTAGAAAATGTAGTCCATCTTATTCCTTTTGGACTGCCCTCTCTTGTCTGGCGCATCACCCAATCTATGACAATAGTGCTGTGGTGGCAATTCATCCTTCTCGCAATGGCCCGTGAGCTCATTCCGGTCTCCAACATACCAATGGCTCGTTGGCGGTCGTTTTCAGATAGTCGTGGCATTTCAAGCACATGTACTGGGTGTTTTGTCTCAACGGCCTTTTTATACCGAGTATACTGCCACAACGCGTACACATTTTCAGGGTCATAGCTGTTGGGAATCGTGTTGCACGTGTAACTTTCATTGTTTTCATGTAGTCTGTACACAAACCCATGGGTTGAATCATGCACTTTCTATTCCAGCAGCCATTCCCTCTCTACCTCTTGACAAACACGGGGAAAATCCATTCCCACACTTTTTTTTTCCCAGCTTCTCGGCATCAGTATATATAATAGTGGTGCGTTTTTAATGTGCTTCAGTATGTATATAATACATAAAAAAAAATATATATAATATATAAATATATATATATATACACACACACACATATAGATATATATATATAATAGGAAACTATACAGAACTATACAACAGGAGGCAATCTGATCATCAGAAGAAGTCCCCACGTCAAATAAGTGTTTCGGCCCTTTACTCATTTACACTCTGGGGAGGGGGGGTGACTTGTGTCATGACTCCCAGGTGTCTCATCCTCCTGTTGTCTTGTATCAAAAATGAACCCATTTCACTTTCGTATCAACTTTAAATTCCACAACTCCACCAGCCGTGGAGGCAACTGTGAAAGTAACCAAAGAGAAGACAAATTATTCCGTTCATTCTGCCGCACACCACAACTAGGGACAGACACTGACACACCTGCACAAAGCCGACAAGGCTAGCCACTGCGCACTAGCAACTGTAATTCTGTGCCCAACACCTCTAATAATACACGCCGCGTTTTGCCTGTCAGTCACAGCCCTTTCACCAGCACAACGAAAAACTCAACATATTGTGGACAAATTCCTGATGTTTCCTGTACCGCAGAGTTTACTGTCCAGAGCTCCATAGCCCATTGCTGTTGTTCCACAGCCAACATGATGCCTTTTCCGCAGTTTCACTAAGCCTTTTCAGTGCCCTTGTTCTCGACTGTCCCCTCAGCCCCAACAGTTTCAATAAATCATACACTGATGCAGCCACGAGCCCTCTTGCACCAACCTCAACAGCCATGACCCTTGCAGTGAACCCATCATGTCTCAGATCTGCGGCCAGATCACTATACTTGGCCGCTTTGAACAAATGTTGCTCTTCCAATCTGGATTCAAACGGCACGGTCAGTTCAATCAGTATAATCTGGTGCGATGATGAAGAATGCAGCACTATATCCGGCCGTCTTTGAGATTTCCTGATACTCTCTGGATATGCCCCTCGTCCAGGTAGGTCTACCGCCATCTCCCAGTTATTTGCACAGTCAAGGAGAGATGGTACAATGCTACCTGATTTACTCGGTTTTGGGTGTGCTGACTTTCCTGCTCTCAGAAAGTATGTGTTTGGCCTGACTTTGCTATTCGCTTTCATCCTTGCCAGATCTATTGTTGCAGCCAGCTCATTTAGCGCTTTGTTGTGGCGCCATGTATTTCGCCCTTGCCCTAATGACACCTTGCAAGCTGAGAGCATTTGTTCAAGTGTTTGCCTCCCATGGCACAGGGGGCACTGCTCATCATCTGACTTTCCCCATCTCACAAGGTTTGTGGCCGATGGAAGGAGGTCATACATTGATCTAACAACGAAGCTGAGCATAAGAGGTGCCATATGCCATTTATTGTCAAGGACCTTTGCAGGGCTCCTTCCCATGTAGTCCATTGGCCTTGTTGGGCTTGCTGCACTGCTTTTTGCAACCTCTTATCATTCTCAGCTCCTCGTATCTCCTGAACTACCATGTCTCTACACTCCCTGCTTGATGCCTTGGACCACCAGTGGATGTCTCCATGACCAAATCCCCGTCTATTTGTTTGTGTGTATCCGATTACCTCCCACAGTTTGAGCGACTCTAGGGCAGCATCAACAGCTTCTTTCACTCTCCATTTCCTTCCCGTTTTCAGTGTGGGCTGAATGGACTTAACCACATCATTTGCTGACTCGCGTAGCATCATTGCAAGCCTTGCCTTTCCAACTTTGTACTCTTCAACAACTGACTTGAAAGGAAGCAGAAGTTTTGGCTTTTTGCAGTACAGTCCTACATCTGACAAACCTTGTGGTACCCCTAGCCATTTCCTCATGAACTTGTTGACCTTCTGCTCTATAGCTTCCACTGTACTTGTGCTTATTTCATATATAAGCAGTGGCCACAGCAACTTAGGTATCAACATGAACTGGAGGCACCACAGTTTGAATTTTCCTAGGAGTCTGCTTTGGTCTATGATCTGTAGCCCTCTGCCTGCCATTTCTATTGTCTGTTGCACTGCCTTCGAGTCTTTTATTGAGGCATTGTACACCCTGCCAAGACTTTTAACAGGTTCCTCAATGACAGTAGGGATTCTTTGGTTAGAAACCATGAATATGACCTCTGCTATCTTCCCTTTCCTGACTGTTAGGCTTCTCGACTTCTTGGGTTTGAAGCTCATTCTGCACCAGCTGACTAGTTCATCCAGGCATGCTAACATCCTCCGGGCCTGATATTCATCTGATGTCAGAATTGTTGTGTCATCCATGAATGCTTTGAGCGGAGGCATGTGACACATTTCACCGAGCTTTGGACCCATAGCCTTTCCTTCAGCCGCATTGAGGATTATCTGCATAGCCATCACGAATAGTATCGGAGAGATGGTACATCCCATCGCAATTCCAACTTCAAGGCCAATCCACTTCGCTGTGTACTCTCTGGTTGAAAATCTGACAAAAAACCCTGCGAAATACAGCTTCAGCATTGCTGCAATCTGTTGTGGAACATGATACATTTCTAGGGCCTGCCACAACATCTGGTGTGGAACGGATCCATACGCATTTGCTAGATCCAACCAGATTACATGGAGGTTTGTTCTGTCAGACTTTGCCTTTTGAATTGCTTCCCAGATCATTGTGGCATGCTCTAGACATTCTGGTGTACCTGGGATACCTCCTTTCTGAATGGTAGTGTCAATGTACCCATTTGCCAGGAGGTATGTAGTGAGCCTTTTCGCCATCACTGAGAAGAATATCTTCCCTTCCACATTAAGTAGTGAGATTGGCCTGAACTGACTGATGTCTGTGGAATTTTGTTCCTTCAGGATGTAGACTCCGTTCGCCTTTCTCCATTCCTTGCTTACAAGTTGGGTTTTCCAGGCATTTTTCAGTAAACGGAGCAGTCGTTTGAGCACCTCATGTCACCTCTTATACCCAACATATGGAACACCATTAGGACCTGGAGCTGACTTGCATCGAGCTTTCTGGACAATGCTTTCTACCTCTTGCATCGTTGGAGGCTTGGTGTTAAATTCAGCTCCTGGCTCACTCGGCCATTTAAGGCCTGCCATGCTGCTAAGCGGCTCATCTTTGCGACCATCTGAATATGTCATTCTAAGGTGGTCTTCCAGATCTTCTTTCTTGATGTTTATCGTACCTGACCATGGCTGCTCAAACAGTTCTTTGGCAAACTTGAAGGGGTCCCTGAAGAATCTTTCCCTATCCCTTCGAGTCTTCCTTCTTTTCCTGCACAACCTTTCTGCTCTACAAAGGGCATTATGTTGGCCTTTAAGGTGCTCCCAATCCTGTCGTAACCCTTCCTTCTCTGTGGCAACTTCGTTCTTGAACAGTTTTCGGGCATGCTTCTTCTGTTTCCTGATTTCTTCTATTTTAATTTGTCTTCTACTTTTTTGTGGTGGGGTTTTACTACATTTCTATAAATATTTGTTGCTGTATTAGGATTTTATCAAGAATTAATCAGAAAACTCACTTCAAAATCTGTTTTTATTTTTTGATCCAGGAATCTGAACTTCTTGTCCATATTTCCTGCAGTCTGCAAAGAAAAGTTAGTGATATGTTAAAAAGCTGAACATAATCAGCAACAATATGCTGTCATGAGATACTGCTACCACAAGATATATCATTCAATATTCTTTATGATATTAAATAAATATTAAAGTCACAAAGTGTTTGCCTCGTTAGTGTCAGTTACAATTACTTTGTAGGAGGCCAATTTGCTCAGCTGTAGTGTTTTGATTTGTGTGAGCATTAGGTGGGTTAAGTTTAGTTTGTTGTTAGTGTGAAGTCAAGTTGCTTGTAGTGTTGTGATTAGTGTAAGCAATAGCTGAAGTTTAGTTTAGTTTGTTATCAGTGTGAAGCCATATAGCTTGGTTGTAGTGTTGTGACTTGTGTGAGCAGTAGTTGAGTTTAGTTAGTTATCAATGACCTTTAACTCCCCAAGAAGCAAAAGCTATAAAAAAACACACGTCAAATCTTCCTGTCAAGTGATATCAGCACATGTTCTTTCCACATCATTCTCATCATTTTCACTTCAATCTCCAGTTCTCTTCTCCATGTATTTGTTGGACTACCTCTGCCCCTTTTTACCTAGGGATTCCAGAATATGGACTGCCTTATAATGCTATCAACAGGTTTGCTCAGTGTGAGCGATATCCATTGTCAGCTTGTTACTCTAATATCTTGTTCCACTAGCTCTTGTCTAATATCTTGTTCCACTAGCACTTGTCTGGTTCTTGTTATCAGTTCCATGTTAGTGACATTGTCAGCTAGTTACTCTAATATCTTGTTCCACTAGCACTTGTCTGGTTCTTGTTATCAGTTCCACGTTAGTGACATTGTCAGCTTGTTACTCTAATATCTTGTTCCACTAGCTCTTGTCTAATATCTTGTTCCAGTAGCACTTGTCTGGTTCTTGTTATCAGTTCCATGTTAGTGACATTGTCAGCTTGTTACTCTAATATCTTGTTCCACTAGCACTTGTCTGGTTCTTGTTATCAGTTCCATGTTAGTGACATTGTCAGCTTGTTACTCTAATATCTTGTTCCACTAGCACTTGTCTGGTTCTTGTTATCAGTTCCATGTTAGTGACATTATCAGCTAGTTACTCTAATATCTTGTTCCAGTAGCACTTGTCTGGTACTTGTTATCAGTTCCATGTTAGTAACATTGTCAGCTTGTTACTCTAATATCTTATTCCACTAGCACTTGTCTGGTTCTTCTTATCAGTTCCATGTTAGTGACATTGTCAGCTTGTTATTCTAATATCTTGTTCTACTAGCACTTGTCTGGTTCTTGTTATCAATTACTTACTGTTAATTTTTGGTATAAATGTGCCAGGATGTTTGCTGCCATCTTTCCTGTGTGGTATTTTCCGTTTTCCTTGATGACAGTCTTGCAGTAGCTGGTTGTTGTTTCTTCATTTAGTACTCTTGTCAGATTCCACAGCTTGCTCGAGTCCTTTTCCATGTTGAGACTGCTGGTCTTCTGGTGCCAGCTCCTTTGGATTTCAGCTTTCTTTTGTTCATTAAAAGCTTGTTTTATGCTGTTGTGTCTCTGGGTGTTCTCTAATGTAGGACTTTGCTCCATAGTTTCCCGTGCTTTATTTAAGTCACTATGGAGTTTTCCCAGATTGTCACTCCAGTATGGTTTGTAGTCTCGTCGTTTACCTCGTGGAATTGACTTCTTTGCTGCTTGGATGATTGCCTCACTGATGATGGAAATGTTTTTATTGATATTATTTGAGTGGGTAATGTTTTGACAGAGGTTATCGACTTGTTCTTTAAAAAATCCCCAGTTTGCTTTTTTGAAATTCCAGCTAGGAGACATATTAATTTGTCCTGCACTTCTTACCTCAGATATCTGTAATGTGACTGGTACATGGTCACTTCCCCCAGTTGGTTATTTACTGTTCTAGTGGTGAGTCAATGTATGTCATCTGTAGCCATAGCAAGATCTGGTGTGCTCGTTGTTTTCCATACTCTGGAATAGAAGGTGGGCTTATCCTCTGGTTGGTTTATTAGAATTAGTTTATTCTCTACCATCCAATCTTCCACCTCTTCTCCTCTCAGATCTGTTGCTTCATAGCCCCAGCTGGGTGAGTGGCTATTGAAATCGCCCATAATGAGGTGTCTTGATGCTGCAAGTTTCACTTTGTGTAGCTCCAGAGTTGTGGTTGGAGGGCTGTAGCAGTTTGTGATCATTAAGTCTCCACTGGGCAGCAGTAGTTGGACTGTTATGTATTCAAATTCGTCCTCACCAGATATGTGTATCTCTACTGCTGGGATTGAGGTTTTAATCAGCGTGAGGATTCCTCCCTTAGTTCTTTTTGCCCTGTCTTGGCGGAAGGATTCGTATCCACGTATGAAGAATCGTTGGGTATCTTTTAGGTGAGTTTCTTGGATGCAGATTATATCGATGTTATTTTCCCTCAGGAATTCTTGTAACTCCGGTTTCTTGTTCCTCACTCCTTCTGCATTCCATTGAGCCACTGTAAGATAGTGGGTTGGTTGGTCAGTTGCTCTACTTTGCCTTCCCCCGACCATTTGGTTGGCAAAGGCACCGGTTGCTTGGGTGGGCCCTTTCGAGGCTAGGGGCCCGGCTCCGCTCCTCCCCGGTTGTAGCTGATAGGAGCGACGCCATGACGTAAGTCGAGATTGTCGCATGACTCCATACTGCAAAAGCGTATGTGTCCTAATTTTTCCAGGTGTCTGCGCCGTAGCTAACACACTCCGTCTTCGGCAGGCCGGGTTGTGTTTGTTGTTCAGGGTTGTCTCCCATAGCCTTTCCATCTCCCGGTGGTAGCTGCAAGGCAGCAGGTTGGTTTGTTTACCGAGGTTTACCTTCCCCGTGGCTAGAGCTTATAGCGGCTCTTACTCGCTTGATGCACCCGTCATAGGACATATGGGGGATTTCAGTGGGGATATCAGTGCCACCTGTTACCCCTCCCCGTCCTGCTGGGAGGACATCGCCGTTTGGTCCGCGACTGCTTATTCGTCCAGCAATGCTGACTTAATTCGCAGCTGACACACCATATCTGGAGGTCGTTCCACTATCCGCCACCCGTGGACGCGCCTGGTTGGGGTCGGTCGCCCCTTTGCCAGGTTGTTGCCCTAAAGACGCCGCTAGGCGTGATGGGAAACTACAACAGAGAAAATCAATCTGCTGTTGCCCTTAAGACGCCACAAGGCGTGATGGCCTCTGACTGCTTGGTCGGTCTTTGGCTAAGGACGGAAGAAGAAGAAGAGATACCGAAAAATCAAATAACATTCTAAAGCGCGATGAATTTCCCGTTAAGACTATAATAATACACTCGCGTATTTAATTATATATTTAAGAAGACACTTCGCGAGTTTAAATGGTTAAAACACACATCTATATACCCTTCAAAAGAAGTTAAGGACCATTTTTTATTAAGGGTGCAAAGTGAAATGAAAATGAACAATAAAAACACAGCACTTCAAAATATAACATGACAAGCTTATCAGTGACAATCAACACTATTTTCATGCAAGCCTCTGAGCGACATTTCGGACAGTAAGACCTTCCTGCAACCACGCAATGGCTCTTCCTTTATCCACAACACTCAGCTTTCATCGTTAAGGCATATTGTTGTGCAATGATTATGCAGCAATTGTGTTGCTTATAAAGATAATTTTGTGAGTACAGCTCAAGACCAACACTATAGTCTCCCACATGCCTCACGCATTTTTGGAATAGCAGGTATTTTTTTCATGCTCAGACATCATTAAAAACACCCACATTTTGGTGTCTCAGCAGCATTTTTTCAGCGTGCATGCTGAGCTAAACACTAGCCACATGGTATGCTGGTGGCCCATGCAGCATGTGTTGAATGTTTGTTGTTCGAGAAAAATCAATATCAGATTAATTGCTTATGAAATATAATTTTTATTATTTTTGGGTCATTTTCACCTACTGGTCCTTAACTTCTTTTGAAGGGTATATATGACTTAACTCAATTAGTTATAAATTCCTTTGCGACCTTTAAAAGTTAATTTAAGCATTTAAGTATCTATTATCTTTTGAAATAATATAGCAGGTATATCATTACATTTACAACTGGAACTATTGAGATGGTTTAATTTAATAGATTTAAATTAACACAAAATCCAGTGAAATAGAATGAATGAACTAGACCCCTGATCACTTTACACAATTATATTTTACCGTTTTGCACAGAATAGAATTCACTGCAAATATATATGAAAATCCAGGGGAAAATCTAATACGATTTCAAATATAGCTAGTACTTCTGTCAAGGCCTGGCCAACGAGTGATAAAATGCATTTCTTCATGGTCTGTATATATCTAAAATGGAATGCAAGATGAGTGGGACATGTGAAAATTTGACACCTTTTTAGATCTCAGGAGACTTTTGGGGATCTGACCGCCAGACTAAAGAGAGATGCCGCCCCAGGTCTTCCGTATCTCCGCTCGCTGCGTGCGCGTCGGCTTTCCCGTTCGCTCCCACTGCGATCGGTTCTGTGGTTAACGCCGAGATGCGAAATACCGGCAGGAAACTTGCGTCGCTCGTTTCAGGGACCACTACTGCCTTTTTGATAGCGTGCCGCTAGTCTTTCCTGAGATCCCCCCCCCGTGTCTTTGATCATGGTCGCTACTATCGTTTGATGCTGGCAAGGCCCCCCACTGGCCAAGTTAATGAAAATAACTGCATATGATTGCTCAAGAGATATCCGTGGGCATGATTTAACCTCTCCTTAAATCAATGCGATGACCAGAATGAACGGTAGATAAACTGTCCACGTATTAATCAGCAAACGTGTTGACCATCTGCGTGGAAAGGTTGCATAGCTAATGAGTCCAGGCGAAAAAAAATCCCGTTTGAGGAAGAGTTACCACAATATTCGGGGGCACTGATGCTATGCGAAGGGGTCATTATGAAGGGTCGCACCATATCATCCAACACTTCAGGGGTACCGATGTTATGAGAGGGTTCTTACCATCATCTAACAAATTCAGGGACCGCTGAGTTGTCTGTCACAGGTGGTCTGTTAGTCTTTTGAATTTTTCGGCCTGTTGCTGAGCCCTGCAGTCTCTTCTATCTGTCATTGGCTGGAGGCATGTAATCTTTTCGAGTTCTTTTTAGGTGTTAACTTCATGCCTCCCGTTATAATTCTCATTGCTTGATTTTGGAGTCTGCTAATTTTATCGAAGTTTGTCTTAGCTGCTGTTGCCCATGCTGCCATGCCATATTCAAGAACTGGCCTCACTCGCCCTGTATACATCTTAAGCACTTTCTCATCTGCACCCCAAGTTGTTCCAGCAAGTTTTTTCATAATTGCCATTCTTTGTCTTGCTCTTATTCGATTTCTGTCAACCTGTTTTTTCCAAGTCAGACGGCGATCAAAAATAATGCCTAGGTAGTTCGGATTTTCATTTAAATGAAGATTTACTCCGTTTAGTACTAGTTTAAAGCTCTGAGGTCTAGTTGAGAGGGAAAATACAGTGTTCGTTGTTTTCTCTTCAGTAATCTTCATGAGCCATGTTTTGGCCCACTCTTCCAGTGATGTTAGTGCTTGCTGCATCAGAATGTTTGCAGTAGTGATACGTTCTTCAGAGATCCACAACGCTAAGTCATCTGCAAAGGAAGCATTGTGTGCTATTTGTTGAATATTGTCAGTTATGTCATTTATGTATGCAAGGAACAGTGTAGGTGACAGGACTCCCCCTTGTGAGACACCTTGCTCTAATATAAACGTTTTACTAGTCTGTCCTTGCAGCTGTACTCTGGCGGTTCTATTTTCAAGGTAGTGACCAATCCATTTGTACATTCGCCCACATACACCACTTCTCTGCAGTTTGACTTTCAACCCCTCTTTCCATACTGTATCGAAAGCTTTTTCTAAATCTACCCAAACCACTAGCGAGTGCTTTTTTTCATGGAAGGCATCTTCGATTTCCTGAGCTATGTATGTGATTTGATCCTCAGTGGATCTGTGTTGTCTGAATCCTGCTTGTTGATGGTTTAATAGGTGTTTGCTTTCCAGGTGCCACATCAGTCTGGTATTTATCATGCGCTCCATCAGTTTTCCTACACAGCTTAGAAGGCTGATTGGTCTGTAACCATTTGGTTCTTTCGGGTCCTTGTCTTTCTTTGGTATAGGTATCAGTATAGCTTCTTTCCATGCCTGCGGGACAATTCCTCTTTTCCAACTGTAGTTTAGTACTGCCAGAAGCTTCTTTTTTGCCCTTGTGCCGAGACCTATTAACATTTCATTGGTTATTCCATCTTTTCCAGGTGACTTCTGTTTCTTTAGTGACTTTATTGCCTCTTCCATTTCTGCCATTGTCAAATTTGTCATCATATGCTCTTCAGGTGCAATCTGTGTGTTGTCATGAATCAACTGTTCATCTGTGACGATTTTCTTCCTGTCAGCGGGGACATCAATGTGATTTGCGCTAGCAAAGTATTCTATAAATGCATTTGCAGCTTTTTTGCCTATCAGCATATTGTCGCCGTGTTTCAGTGCGATTTGTTTGTAACAGAAGAGTTCAGGACCAACAGTGGTGTAAGACAAGGTGATATCCTGTCACCTTATCTTTTCATACTCCTCATGGATGATGTTATCAAGACATGTAAGGACAGAACAAGAAAGTATTCAGCGGGGTACTGGAAGACTAGACAGGTATGTATTTCAGAGCTGGCAATTGCTGATGATGTTGCCCTGATTGCTAAATCAGAGGCACATCTCCAATCCAACCTGCAAGTATGGAAGGAAGAGCTGGAGAAGAGAGGGATGGTCATAAGCAGCTCTAAAACAAAATCCATGGTGATATCACGAGAAGAAAGAAGACATCAGATTAAGCTGGGAGAACAGGTCCTGGAGCAGGTCTACCACTTTAAATAACTCGGAGCTATTATAGACCGAAAGGAAGGCATCAAAGAAGAGTAGGCCATTTGAAAATCAGCAGCTGAAAGACTTTCTCAGGCCATAAATCAAGGATTCCTCAGCAAGAGAGAGGTTGGTAAGAAAACGAAGATGGCTGTATACTGCTCCACCTATGTCCCAGTCTTGACATATGGATGCAAGTCATGGGCAATGACTACAACCCACAAAAACCAGATCCAAACCTCAGAAATGAGGTATCTGAGGTAGGTGGTTGAAGTAACAAGAAGAGACAAAGTCCACAACAAGACGATACATCAAGGTCTAAAATCCCACCCCCTGCTAAAGTGGAAAGATAAATGCCATAAAAAGGAAAGAGATGATAGATCTAGATCACAGCTGAGATCAGTAATCACTTAACCTGGTAATTCCAAGCTTCAGGACAACAATATTATTGAACTGGAGATTGTATGGAATGAAGTTGATAAGGGTTCAACTCAGAATGCATTTCGCTTTGTTCCACCTCAGGGCAGGACTCCTGGTGTGAATCCAGATGTTGTACCAGAAGACTCGCCAGCACTTTTGCCTCAAAGCCCTTTTAACAGAGGAAATTTTGGAAGAACTTGTGCCAGTCAATGATTATGCTGATCAACGCTGTCAATCAAAAGCTGCAACAGCGAGCACAAGGTCTGTTTATTGCAGCTGGCATCCAATAACACTACATGAGCTTTACAAGTTTTTTTTCTGTTATTATAGCCATGGGTATTGTCAAAAAACCAAAAGTGAGTGATTACTGGTCTCAGGATCTTTACATAGACTCCCTGGTTCCGGCAGATATTTACAAGGAACAAGTTCCAAGGTTTGCATCACACCATGTTCCATTTTTTTTTTTTTTTTTTCCCCTCGCTTGAGGTCGCATATTTTTTCCTCGCATGAGGTCGCATTAGTACCCACCCAAACCCGGCCCCGGTCAAGACCACATGTCCTAACACAAGAAGACCCAATGACAAACTGTGTCACTGTAGTGATCTTCTGTGTTCTCACACAAGAGACCTAATGACACATGAATGTCACTGTACCGGTCCCCGTGTCTAGACACATGATCCTAGCCAAAAGCCAGATATTAGGCCGTGGGGTTGTACAGTGTAAAATACACTGTACACCATGTTCCAAGTAAGTGAGGTTGACGCACAGGGAAAAGCAAAAATTGAGCTGTTTCTGCAGAAAGTCCTACCATGATTTCAAGAGACATTTTATCCCTACAAAGAGCTGTCTTTAGATAAAATGGTGATAGGGTGGAAAGGCAGGTGGGCACATAAAATGTTCAATGCCTCAAAACGTAAGAAATATCATGTCATGACCTTCGGCCTTTGTGACAGTAGTAGGCCTACTGGTTACATTGTCAATTTGTTGATTTACTTGGTGTCAATACATCATACAGTCCTGAGTTAGATGTAAAGAGCCAACAAGTCATCAAAGTATTTGATACACTGCTAAAACCATGTGGAAAAGGTCATCATATTTATGCAGATCTTTACTACACAAGTTTTGCATAGCTGCAGTATCTTACCTACAACAATCAGTATTTTACTGGTATATTTTATAAATAATACCAGTTTATTTCTTTCTTTGTTTTATTGCTACTTACGAATTGAATCACGACAGTTTCGGCAAAACGGAAGTGTTGAGAACTGATGGGACAGAGGTCACGTGGTTTTTGTTTCATGGTGCAAAAATAAAATTCTATCATTCGCATGTATTCGCAATCGATATTTAGGCCCTATGCTTTGTAATATTTTGTTTTTAAATAATAATCTTATGTTCTTCTTCTTCTTCTTTGATCCACTGTCACTGAGCGTCAGCTCTTGGTGACCTTGATGCCATTATATGGTACTGCGCAGTTCGTATAAGCTGTTCTGAGCTGCCATACAGTGTATTGTCTATGGATGGGTTGTGTGGTAGCCAGTGTTGCCACAGTTGGGTATTTTTTTACTAGATCTGGGTTTTTTGGCTTCCGTCTGGGTATCTGGGTATTTTCCCCCCAAATCTGCATTAATCTGGGTATATTTGACAATTGGCATTTACAATGTATGTAAAAGTATTCTTTTTTAAATTTTAGACTTAAGCAGATAAACGGCATATTGTTTTTGTTTTTTTGTTATTATAAAATGAGCGATGATGAAGGTACGCTAGGTAGTTGCAGCAGCATGACGACACACACGCCACCGCGTAAAAAAGTGAAGCCATGGTATCAGCAGGCTTTTTGTGCGGAATGGCTAACAGATAGCGAAATGAAGGATTGGATAAAGCCAATCTGGCAATCGCTGTGCTGCGATTTGTACGGTCTGTTCCTGTACATTAACTAATGCCAACAAAACAGCTTTATTGACACATAAAATCACACAGAAGCACATGAAAAACTTCGAAGCCAAAAGGAAAACTGATCATTGGCAAGTTTTTCATTAAACCTAAAGAGCCCTGTCTCCAAGACAAAATTGCTAAAGCGGAGATACTGTTGTCGGCTTTCATGACAGAACATAATACTTCATTTTCGCAAGCTGATCATTTGATTGAATGTTGCAAGCAGATGTTTCCAGACAGCGCAATTGCTAAAAAAAATGTCACTGAAGCGCACAAAGGCTGCCTATGTGATGCAGTACGGCATTGCTCACTTGGACAAAACAGTGTTCTGGATCAAATGCAGCTGTTGGATCCAAAGCAAGCTCTCGAGATCAACAAACCTTCTGTCATTCCATTAGCAGCGCAGTTCCCAACAGTTGTTTCAGAAGAGAGCCTTGAGAGCATTGTGCTTAGCTGGTGGTCATATAAGGATGACTCCAGATATGCCTCCATGAATGCTCTAAAGATATAGGAATTTTCTTTTTTTTTAAATTCAGAAAGAAACATTTCAGGCAGAAATTAGTTTTCAATCTACGCACCAGTTTCAGCCAAACAATACAAGCCTTCCTATCACATTGAGAAGTTACTAGTTTACCGTGATATTAGCTTTTGCCATGACAATCAGCAAAGCACAATCATTTGATCATGTGTATACCCACTAGAAGCAATCTTCACTTATAGTTAACTATGTAGCACTCACGCGAGGAAGGAACCCAATCTTAGAGTATATATTCAGGATACCGGCTATCAATCCAACAACAAATGTTGTGATTAAAGAGATGTTATGTAATTAGTTAAACTGTACTCTATTTACTTATTCTAACTTCTCAGTCTTCTAAATGTGCTGCAAATGGTAACAATTTAAGGTGCTGGCTTCTCCCGTTGCTGTTTTGACGGGTATACGAGCTCGTTTACTAATAATTCTAATCACACATGTCAAAAAGTTTGCAAGCACTGCAAAAGTGCCGAAAGTGTTTTGGTACTGGCTTCCTGCAAAGGGGTCGAATGCGGAGGTGGCCTGATTCTAGCTAACAAAACAAAGGACGATCAATGATCAATGTCTGATCAAAGACGAGAACTGGCATCGTACCGAAAAGATATTGGACATCTGGTGAATGAGGATCCGCCCACATTCTGGCTGGGACTGCAACAAGTAACTGATGCTAATAACCAGAAGAAATTTGATGTTTTGGCTAACCTCACGTGCACGCTTATGGCACTACCTCACTCCTCAGCATGCGTCGAAAGAGTGTTTTCGAAATGTTAACAGTTGAAACTAAACAAACCAACAATCTTGTGTGTGAAACAGTTTCTAATCGAATACTAGCCAAGAAAGCAGTTGCCAAAGATGGAGTTTGCCATAAGTTTAATCCTAGGAAAAGCGTGGTTGAAGATGTGCGTGAAGGACGTTGTCGGCAGAGATATGCAAAGATTTTGCAACTCCACAATCAAGATTCCATGTTGTCAATTCATGCATATAATCTTGACGAAGGAGAAGTTGTCGACATGGATGCCGAGTCGCTGACAAGTGACAATTTTCAACAGTAACAAGTTACAACTAACATTTTATATTTTATTTGAGGAACATTTTGTTAATGTAACTACTGTACGTATGTTACTGTTAAAATATCTCATTTTCAAGAGTTCATATATTGGGGTGTTAATAAAATCATTTTTATATAATTGTGAATTTTTGGTAATAAAATATAAAATACAAATAAATAAATAAAAATTGGTAGCACACAGCTTATTTGTGCTAAAGGTGCACGTTAGGGCAGTGTCTACATTTTGCTATATTTTGTGAACATAGTCTGTTTCTGTGGCCATTTAGTGTAGAGTGACCTGTTCTCAATCTGAAGATTTTGGTTTGATATCGTCGTTCGATATCGTTCATAGCATCTTTCTTATTTGGGGCTGTTTGGTGAATGAAGAGTCTTCTTCCTGTTTTAGACTGTGCCCCCGTGTTCAGCCAAACTTCTTTACAGTTGTTTTTGACCATTTGTTTAACTGTTAGTATACTCAATGGTTGATCAATCTGTGGCATATTTGCTCCCTTCTTTGCCAGTCTATCAGCAACTTCATTCAATATGATGTTTGTGTGGCCAGGTATCCATTGCATGTATATTTCTGTTCCGTATAAGTTCTTAATTTTGTGGCATGTTTCTTGGACCTTCTGGATAGTATTGATTGAGTTGGTTTTCCAGTTTCCTATTGCCAAGAGGGCAGCCTGCGAGTCTGAGAATACTACAACATCATTTGGTTCCATTTCGTCTGACTCAAAGAGTTAAAAAATTCTAGTTAGGGTTTTCTGGATGGCGACTACTTCGGCTTTGTAGTTTGTGCACCAGGTACCACAGGGACCTGCAATTTTGATGGGTTCTTCTGTACTGGGTGGGATGATTATGGCCCCGTATTCAGCATTTATGACTGCTTTGAAAGTTGATCCGTCTGTGTAGGCATAGATAATGTCTTCATCGTACTGACAGATGGTTTCCATGGCAAGTGTTTTTAGCAGTGTAGGTATGAGGCTTTTATTTGCGGGTTGCAGAAGGTTTGTACGTATTATTGGTCTTTTTAGTTCTACATGAGGTGGTAGGTCAGGTACAGCTTGAGTAGGCAGTCTAGTCTCTGGTATGTAGTGCTTCCCTGAAAGCTCTTGGTACCTTCTAGTGAAAGATGTCTTTTTAATTTGGTACTTGGAGCTGTGGTCACCGATAACATTTTTGCAAGGGTCATCTTTGTCAGCTCGCAAGAATCTTTCTGCCGTGATGATAACTGATTTCTCTCTCCTTAGTTCTAGACATTGGCGGAGATCTCGCATGCGCTGGTCGGGATAGTTCGCAAGCCTCCACAGATGAATCTGAGTGCCTGGTTTTGTATGCGATCTAGTTTCAGTCTAAGTGTTGGGCTAACAGTGGCTTGCTTATGTTAAAACTTGCTTTGGGTTTTATTTATATAGCTCTATATGTTATGCTCTAACCCAGTGTTTCTCAACGGGGGCGGTATCGCCCCCTAGGGGGCGTTTTCAAGATGTCTGGGAGCGTTCTGATTGGTCGCAACGATTGGGATCGCTACTTTAATTCAGGGGGGCGTTGAGTACATTTTTACAAGAATCAATATGAAACAATTACAAAAGATATTCCATTTCGCATAGCTTGTAACACGATAGTTTTTATTTGCCTTGCGTCCCAAGGAGTATTTCAAGGGTTCCAAACGCAAAATTTTAGTACCTGGGATGTTACCATTGTCAGGAGACAGTTGGCGGATATTTATGTCCCTTCAACACTCGATACATTCGTTAGACTCTCGACACACCCAAGCTAACCTTCTCTCTCCACTCTCAACACATATTTTCTTCTGGAAACATATTCCCGTCAAACATTGATTCGCCCGTGAACACATCACAGCCCCTTCCCTACTCTGTACACTTCAACAGCATGACTCCCTCCCAAAACATTCCCCGCACAATCACGTGCTCCACGTGTGCCTACCAAAAAAAAACCCCTCTTTGTTTAGCGAGGTTGACGTTACAGTCACAGCACTACACAGAACTGTGTTTGACATTTGTGTTCAACTCTCTTTGATGCGAGTGCATCGTAAATTCCTTCTTGCAACAGGAACGTTGTGGGCAGTTATGGCTTAGTTTTAATGCATCTTTGGATGTTTGAGTGTTGAGAATTAAACTCTTGTCAGTTTTGAGGCTTGACGAGGTGTAGATGTATGTGCAGTGATTTTTTTTTGTTCTAACCAGCGGCACTCGAGCTCTCCAGCTCTTTTGGCCCAATGACATGTCATTGCGATGCTGGGGGGGTCAGTGGACTTTCCTTCCAACCCGGTCAGGAGCTTCGCTCCTTCCAATCCACACGGGATTTATGTGCAGGAGCCGTTCAGGTTATTCAGTCAAATTCCCGATCGTAAACATTCCTTCAAACGCTGACGCCCGGGCTTAAACCTTGAAAACCTGGTCGCCAGTACAACGTTGTAGCCATTACACTAGCGCGGCTCCCATGTGCAGTGATATTATACTAACATTTTCAATATGTCAGCAGTAAAGAGAAAGTGTCGACAATATTCAGTTGAATATTTGAAATTAGACGTTTATTGCAGTCATTTGGACGCTATTAAAAATGGTATGAGCATAAGATTTAAAGACTTGCAAGAACTAAAAATACCGGATTGGGTGATTAATCCGTTTGAATCAGACATGGAATAAGTTAGTCAACATTTACAAGAAGAATTAATTGAGCTACAAAATGACTTCGAGGCAAAAACACGATTCAGTCACACACATTACGAAAAATTGTGGATCCAGCAGAGGCTTGTGTATCCCGTTCTTTGGCGTGAAACTAAATTGCTAATTACAGCATTCCCAATGTCGTATTTGGTGGAGAAGGGATTCAGTGCAGTTGTGTTGCTACTACAAAAGCAACTAAACCGACTGCAGATTTGTAACAGAGGAGATTTGAGACTTCTTTTAACAAACTTAGAACCAAATATTACAAAACTGGCTGAGTCACACCAAGCGCAAAGATCTCATTAAGCCTCATTAGTAAGTGAATTTTTTTATAATTACTATCAACTAATAATTTTTCCAATTTTTTCACGTTTAAAGTGGTTACATAAGGAGAGGCTTAAATATTCAGATTTGAAGATATAATTATGCATTTAGGCGCTATTAAAATGATATGATTATGATAGTTATAGAGTTGTTAGGACTAATTTACTTACTTACTTACTTAGTCGTTCCCCTTCTACCGTGAGGTGTAGAGGTTTGGAAGAGAGAGCGCCAGACTATCCTATCGGCTGTCTTCCTCCTGGCCTGGTTCCATTCTAGTCCTCGATCCTTCAAAGATTGTCTAATGTTGTCCTCCCAGCGGACTCTGGGTCGTCCTCGGGGTCTGGATCCTTGGCTCTTTGTTTCCCATGCTTGTCGTGGTATCCGATCTTCTCCCATTCTGCAGACATGGCCAAACCATCTTAATTGGGACTGTTCTACTTGGGTCTGCAGGGGGTAGGATTTAAAACCTTGACGTATCGTCTGGTTGCGTACCATGTCTCTTCTTGTTACTTCAACCACCTTCCTCAGATACCTCATTTCTGAGGTTTAGGACTAATTTTTTCATCATTTACTTCGCCAATTTGTAATTGAAGGATAATGAACTTGTGGTGTATATAATTCGTTACTTAAACACATATTTAATATAACTACGCTCTTATAAATGTGCTTTCTCTTTTTATTTATATTATAAAATAGATAACTCATTAACTGCTTTGCTTTTTTAAAAAGTATGGTGGAATATATGTGTGTGTGTGTATATATATATATATGTGTGTGTGTGTGTGTGTTTGTGTATACACGATAAAGAGCAAGGGGGTGTTAAAAGGGTGGTGCGGGCTTTTTTTAAAATTAGTTGTCAAAAGGGGGCGGTACTACTTTCAGGGTTGAGAAACACTGCTCTAACCTAATATAGTCTAACTTTAATAGACGATCCTCAGTTTTCTAATACCAGCTCTTAGAAACTTACATGAATTCTGACAATGTAACAATCAAATCACGATTAGGTTTGGTTTGGTTTTGAGGACTATCTTCATTGCAAACAGACAAATTCCTCCCTTAGATCAGAAAACGAGAATCACAGCACAGTGCACGAACTCCGTAGCACCTGCAAGATTCCTAGTGCGTGTGTATATAGGATAAGGTCTCATGTTATGACGCTTAGTTTTACGACCACAATTTTTTACGACTATGAAACAAATTGGCATTTTTTTCGGCATCGTGTCGCGAATCGAATATAAACAGTACATTACAAAATCAAATGGTATGAAATCAGATTTACAAGTTACTTAGTCGTTTCCCTTCTACCGTGAGGTGTAGAGGTTTGGGAGAGAGAGAGCGCCAGACTATCCTATCGGCTGTCTTCCTCCTGGCCTGGTTCTTCTTCTTCTTTGTTCGTCCTGAAAAGGACGTTGGTTGCATTGTGTCCGTTTACAGCGAAGCTGCGATATTTGCGCTTTTCGGCCGACACATCCGACTTCAGCACGGCATTTTTGGGACCGGGTTAGCCTTCCCTCTTCGATCCCTACTCACTCAGCCAGACTTCAGTGATGCAGTCTGTTTCTAGGACCACCACTATGAGGTGGAGTAAGGTCTTGGTCAGCGAACCAGAGCTGACCCTGACGAAGGCAGTCTAGCTATGGGTCGCTGACTGCATTCCTCACTGTTGACGCGTCTTAGGTATAATATACTATTAGGTCTAATATAATAATATAGGTCTTAGGTATAATATACTGAAATAATGTAAGCCTAGTTATTGTTTTTAAGGTTTTGCATGTTACTTTCAATTTAGACTAAAGTCATTTGGTTATATCCGAGTGCAATTAACCAATCAAAAATAAGTTAACTCTGTTAACTGAAGCACTTTGTTGACGAAACTACTATCACTAATATTATTTACATGTTCCAAATTCTATTTTATGTTTTCCAGAAGAATGTTGCCACTATTCATATGCTTTCATATGCCTGGTTCCATTCTAGTCCTCGGTCCTTCAAAGATAGTTTTACAAGTTAATGGTACAAAGGAAACAAGGGACATTTCGGGCTTTACCCTTCGTCAGCCACAGTTACGAACAGGTGACAAGGGCAAGAATTACATATAGGTAGGCCTACTACAAAAATATATGATGATGATGAACACACCAAATGAACGATACAAGCAGATGGAACAACGGCGCTGAGCGAAACGAGAACAATAATAATGCAATAAAATCAGAAAGTCATCGAAACAAGAAGGTAAATAATCAACGAAACGAAGACAGGTATGAACAACACTTTTAAAACAAGTACCACTGTGTCATCTTCAAGTACTGTGCTCGCTATATGACCATGATGGTTCACAATTTATTTTGCTCGATACTATCTATCAATATCGGGGTTAAAGGACAGTGTTGCGGTAGACCTCCATGTTGGATTTGTAATCTTTGTTTTTAAAGCGATCTCAGTGTTTGTCCGGAATTATTTTTGGCAAAGCTCGAAACCATGTTGGCGATAGGTTCATTCTTTCTATCCCATGCAATTTTTTTATTTGACCCAGTTCACAAAAATGGATACGGTTTTAAGAAAATTTAAATCGTTGTTTCTTCCTTTATTTGGAATCTTTGTTTCCTCTCTTATTTGAAATCGTTGTTTCTTCTCTTATTTTAAATCATTTCTTCTCTTATTTGAAATCGTTGTGTCTTCTCTTATTTAACCAGTTAGCTGAACACTGAGTAGGTACAGCAGAGTTGGCGTAGCTGGCAGTTCTTTTCAGGGCTTCATCTTGCTAGCAGATAGGCCTAGGTAATTTTAGTCCTTTTTAGGACCTAGGGTCTATCAACCCTAGTCAGGCTAGCAGTCCTTTTTGAAGCTATTTCATGCCAGCTGATGGATGCTAATAGTCTCTTTACTTGGCATATATTTCATCAACACAGTGCTTCAGTTAACAGAGTTCACTTATTTTTGATTGGCTGATTGCACTCGGATATAACCAAATGACTTTAGTCTAAATTGAAAGTATCATGCAAAACCTTAAAAACAATAACTAAGCTTACATTATTTCAGTATATTATACACAAAAATGTGAGAAATTGGTTGAGGAATCTTGTAAAATGCTATTAATTGTTAATTGGTGTGGAAAAAGTAGGCCCTATCTGTCAAGTCTTGTGGTGTAGACCTGACTGAAAAAAAAACAACAACAAAAGAAGCAAAATTGTGAACTTACACTTAAATAATTGCAATAAAATGTTCAGAATATCAGTGCATGCTTAGCTTGAAACTTATCTACACATTGTTATCACAGTCAGTTAAAAAATGTAATTGTTTGCTTTTTTTTTCTTTCAAAACCACATATTTCTGTAAAAAACAGGCACCCGAAATTGGTGCAGAATTTCTCTTCAGGTGATGTTTTTAAAACAGGCGGTAGATACACATATTATTTCAGTAGGTGCTTTTGGCATATATAAAAAATATAGGAAATTGAATGTAAAATCTTGTGAAATGCTTTAAATCATTATGTGGTATGAAAATGTGTGTGTTATTCCTTGTGAAGTGCAGATGTGATAAAATAAAATTGTGTCCTTCACTGAACTATTTCAGCTCCAATTTAATATATGAAAATAAAATGTTCAGAATATCAATATACATTTAGTTTGAAATATACTACATATTTGTATCATTATCACTTCACCTATATAATTTTTTTAAAAGAGAACTACATATTTTTAGTAAAACCGTCACCTAAACTGGATGCATTCTCTTTTTCTAAATGTTGTTTTAAAAACAGGCAGTAAAAATATAAGACTGACGTTGAATCAGTAATTGCATGTAATATGAATGCTATGAATAAAAATATGGGAAAAGGGCTTAGAAATCTTGTGAAATGTTTTTAAACTATTATGTTATGTGAAAAAGTGTCTGTGTCTTGTGAAGAGTAGACCTGATTGAAAATAACTATATAAAGGTTAAGGAAATGTACATCCATTTCAAAACATATCAACACATTTTTTTCACAAT
Organism: Oreohelix idahoensis; assembly: GCA_024509875.1. Lineage (NCBI taxonomy): Eukaryota > Metazoa > Mollusca > Gastropoda > Stylommatophora > Oreohelicidae > Oreohelix > Oreohelix idahoensis. Next base: position 1,057,281 of record JAMPIV010001088.1, read on the forward strand.
CACTTCACAGATAAAATGTTATGATTCTTTTTCCAAAACCACATATTTCCGTAATAACCAAAGATGAAACTATTATTACTAATATTATATTCATGTTCCAAATTCTATTTTATCTTTCCCAGAAGAATGTTGCCACTATTCATATGCTTTCATGGTAGTCATAAATACATTGTGGCTGGTTTTGACTACCAGTGCAATAATGATGGGAGTGCTGATGACAAGCATATGTAATGCAGATGACACAGTTCCTATCTCTTTTTGTATAACATATAAGATGCCTTGTGTCACAAAAGTTCTTCAAAGCTGAGGCTGCTTGAGGTCTAACAATATCAGTAATTACATTTTCTTGGATATTTAGTGTACTCAGAACAGCAGAAGCTTCACTTAGTTAGTGAAGCAGATTTCTCTTGAATAGCGGTATGATGAAAACAGTGTAACATTGAAGCACTGGACTCCTCTACTTGAAGCAGCCAGAAGAAAATTTGTTCCAATTATTTAAAAAATGTTCTATTATGTACACCATAATAGGCAACTATTTGATCCAGAGGGTTTTTGTTGTTTTCGTCTATAATTTTCAGCTTTACAATGTGCTTCCATGTGATTATGGTCTCTTTTTAGGCCTTAGATAACGCAAGAAAAACTGATTTCTTGGCCTTTTTATCTCTAAAGGCTGACATGACATCTTGCTTTTTTGTGTCATGTACCACCTGTATTCAAACATAACTAAAGTGCAGAGTCTTCAGTTTCAAGGGAAAATTTCTTAAGATGATGTTGGGAGTCTTCTTCTTCTTTGATCCATAACCGTCAAAGCAGTCAGTGGCCATCATGCCTGGTGGCATCTTGTAGGACAGCAACAAATTGATTCCACATTGCTCGGTCGGCGGCCATCCTTCGTACAGTGCCCCGGGACCCAAAGATGCAGCAATAGAGAATGCAGTCAGCGAACCAGAGCTGACCAAGACCCTACTCCACCTCCACATGGTGGTCCTGGAAACAGGCTGCATCACTGCAGTCTGGCTGAGAGAGTAGGGATCACAGAGGGAAGGCAAACCCGGTCCCAAAAAATGCCGTGCTAAAGTCGGATGTGTCGACCGAAAGGTGCAGATATCACAGCTCCAGCGTAAACAGACACAACGCAACCAACGTCCTTTTCAGGATGAACGAGGAAGAAGAAGTACAGTGCCCCAACTCTGGTTCATTCTTTGCATCTTGGCTTCCACAGTTCTCTGCCAAGTTGTTTTTGGTTGGCCTCTCTTTCATTTTCCCTCAGGGGTCCATAGCATAGCTGTTCTTGTGATGGTATCAGGGTCTCTTCTGAGGACGTGGCCAACCCGACTCCAGCGTCTGCAAGCTATGATGGTGTGCATGTCCTCCTGGTTACTTCGAATAAGTAGTTCTTGGTTGCTGATAGTGTTTGGCCAAAAGATTCTGAGAATTTTCCTTAGGCAGATTGTGTGAAAGGAGGACAGTTTTGACATTTCCTTCTCTGTACTCTCCAGCATTCTACACCATAGAGAAGCACAGAAAGTACACAGCTCTCATACAGTCTTAGTTTAGTGTTTGTGCTGTACTGGGAAGACTTCCAAATGTTGTTGAGACTAGCAAAGGCTGTTCTCGCTTTATTCATTCTGTTGTTATGTTGGGAGTGGTGGTGTAGTATTGCTTCTTCTCCAGTAAGAAGTCAGTGAGTTCTCTTGAGGTATAATTCCTGTCAGCAAATAAATGGTGGCCTGTACCCAAAGGCTGAATTGGGGTCTGAAAAATCTTTAGAGCTTGCCCACTGTTTGAATCCACTTCAGGATCATATGATGTATCTGAACCAAAATATGTGAACATTTTCACCACATATCCCGTTGCTGAATCACATAAACCAAAGACTTTTATGTGATATTTGTTTGGTTTATGTGGATTATATTGCTTGTATTGCCATCTGCTTTTGTACCCCATGCCTGTTTCATCCAAGCTGAGATTTTGGAATGAGTGAAAGGCATTCTGAATTTTTGTAACAAAATGTTTGTAAATAGTTCAGTCTTTTCTTTCCCTTGTGAATGTCATCAGAGACATGAAGCATAATATGATATAATGCTTCATTTCTTTCTATTTCTTGAAAACGTGTGACTAAACCAAGGTGTATACAACTCTGTAGATGTAGACCAGTCAGAGCCGGATTAACGTAGTAGCAAAAGTAGCATATGCTATGGGCCCCGCGCTTTTAGGGGCCCCGCGCCAATAAATACTCCTGTGTCCTAAAAGTAAGTGTACTGATTTCTTATTTAAATGTACATAAGACTCACCTGAAATTACAAGTTATCTCCTTCAAAGTACGACCCTCGGGAAGTTACACAGTGGTTCCAACGTTTTTTCCACTGATCGTAGCAGTACTGAAAGTCATTTTCTGTAAGAGTGCTTAGTTCATCGGTTAAAATTTTTTGGATGTTTTCCACAGTCCCGTAATGATGTCCTTTCAACTTAGATTTTAACTTAGGGAAGAGGTAGAAATCGCACAGAGCTAGGTCCAGGCTGTAGGGAGGTTGTGGAAGTGTGGGGATGGTTTTCTTTGCCAAAAACTCTCGCATTAAAAGCGCTGTGTGAGCAGGCGCGTTATCGTGGTGCAGCACCCAATCATCTGCAATGTCCCTTCGGACTCGCTGGACCCGTTTTTGAAGTCGTTCCAAGACATCTTTGTAGAAGGCCTGATTAACTGTCTGTTCTGGAGGTACAAATTCTTTGTGCACAATTCCACGGCTGTCGAAAAAAACGATAATCATCGTTTTCATCCTGGATCTGCTCATGCATGCTTTCTTCGGACGAGGAGAATTTATCGTGTGCCATTCCTCACTTTGCCGTTTGGTCTCGGGATCATACTCGAACATTCATGATTCGTCTCCTGTAATTACTTTATCAAGAAATTTGGTTCAATGACGAGTCTTCCCAGCAAATCCTGACAAATTTCCAACCGGTTCTCCTTTCCCTCCACAGACAAGTCTTTGGGCACCAGTTGTGCACAAATTTTTCGCATGTGCAAAACGTTTCTTAAAACTCTATGAACTGCATTTTTATCCAAGCCAGTTTCTTCTGCAATCATCCTGACACTCAATCGGCAGTCTTTCGCACAACTTCCACATTTTGATCGTTTGTTGACAAGAGTGGCCTTCCGGAACGAGGTTCGTCTTCAACATTTTCTCGGCCCTCTTTGAAAGCTATCTAAAAACCATATTTCTTGATAGAGTGGCATCTCCATAAGCTTCGGTTAAATTTTCAAATGTCTCGGTGGCAGACTTCTTGAGTTTCATACAAAATTTGATAGCGTACCGTTGTTCGATATTTCGCTCCATCGCAAATGTAACGAAGTATTAAAACATGACCTTACACAAACTGCAGTAGCGCGGGAATGACTCAACCGATCGAGTTGAAACAAGTCTAGACATGCAGCTAAGGTCTCTACCCATGCGCCGATATCCACCAATGAGGTGTTACTATGTCTAGTCATACATAGGAAAATCAGTACACTTACTTTTGGGACAGAGTAGTATGTACATAATTTTTTGGTCATCTTCTAATACGAGCGTTAAACCAATGATCTTGTGATTTATGCCATCTTTAGCGCCTTTTCATTTGGTGTCACGAAATTGTGAGAGAAAGAGCATAAGAGGGTGACTTAGTGTGACTCTTCATTATTTTTATCTTAACTGTTTGCGGACGGTAGCCATTTAAGTGGCGTTGAAAATTTGGTCACGTTTGGACGGAAGCCACTTTTTTGGCTCTAGGCGACTGCCCCTCTAATTTTGTTTCGGTCTTTGTGAAATGAATTTGCAATAACAATAAAAACTAGAATTTAGGAAACAGAAACTTCCTGTTTTAATTGAGGTATACGGCGTGCTCGCACTCTCTTTCGATCTTGATTAAAATTTCTTGATTTGTAAGGTTAGAAAACTCAAAAAATGAGCAGTAGACGCATAGATATTGGACGTAATTATGCTTCTGGAAGTGCAAAACGTAAAGCGAAGGAAGAAAAAGAAAGAAGAGATCAACTTGTGATATCAAAAACACGTAAGCTGACAGAATGTTTTGATGTTCATGGTGGTGGTACTCTAACCGCTGAAGCTGGAAGTACAGGAACAACTAGTACTAGTGCAGGTTGTGCAGCAGAAAACATACAGCAAAATCCAGTATACACTGAGTCTGAATGTGAAAGAATAAGTGAAACGAAGAAGTACTCTAATGATATTGGTGACTGGCCGAACAATATAGATGACTGTGAGCGTGAATATTGGATATCCAAGGAAAGTGAAAAATGTCAACATGTTGATAGTGCTTTCTCTTCATCTGTGCGATTGTATGACACTGAAAGGAAACTCGATACTGTCAGAAGTCTTATTTTACACATATTCATAAACTTACAAACAAGCAACATGCAAGAAAATGGTTATGCTATTCAGAAAGTAAAGGGCGCCTATTCTGTTTATCATGCAAGCTTATGAGTTCAGAGTGTTCATCAAAGTTTACTGTGGAAGGGTTTAATGACTGGAAAAATGCAAGCAATCTATTGCGTCGACATGAAGAAAGCTCCTCACATAGACAAGCTTTAATTTCACTGTTTATGCGTAAAAACAAAGGTGAACGTGTCGATTCCCAACTTGTGAAACAAATGGACATTCAAGAAAAGTATTGGCACAAACTTCTAGAGCGAATAATTGAAGTTGTGAAGTTTTTAGCAGAACGAGGCCTTTCATTTCGTGGCAGTGATGAAATTGTTGGGTCCTCTTATAACGAGAATTACTTAGTGTTGTTAGAATTACTGGCCAAGTTTGACCCTTTTCTGGCAGAGCATATAAGTACTCATGCAAACAAAGGATTTGGACATACATCATATCTATCTAAAACAACATGTGAGGAATTCATCAATCTGATTGGATCCAGCATACTGGATCACATTCTCTGTGAAGTGAAGAAATACAAGTATTATTCCGTTTCATTGGATTCTACTCCAGATATATCTAATATGGACCAGCAGACTTTGACTCTGCACTATGTTTTGCCATCTGGACCAGTTGAAAGATTTGTGACATTTTTGGATATGGAAGGTCATAGTGCTGAACAGCTTACTAAAAGTCTACTTAATGTTTTAAAGGCAAATGACATTGATATTAAAGACTGCCGTGGTCAAAGCTATGACAATGCCAGCAACATGAGTGGCAAGTTTATAGGATAACAAGCACGAATTAAAGAGATGAATAAGTTTGCGCATTACATTCCTTGTTTTGCACATTCACTAAATTTGGTTTGAAAATGTGCTGCTGAAGGTTGTCAAGAAGCAGTCATTTTCTTTGGATTTGTTGAAAGTCTGTACACCTTCTTTTCTGCTTCTGCCTACCGGTGGGGTCTCCTTTCTACTGCATTATGTGCTGGCGGTACTCATAATAAGTCCCATTTTCTATTTGTAAAAAGACTGTCAGATACCAGGTGGTCCGCTCGGGCAGATGCAACAAAAGCACTTTTACACAGCTTTTCTGCAATTTTTTTTTTTTTTTTTACATTTTGTATTGGTGTTTCTTCAAGTAACTCCGCCAATGCCGGTCCCAAGCCCGGATGAAAAAGGAGGAGGGCGGCCTGCATGGAGGCCGTAAGGAGGCAGCCCCTCCACCATGCAAAGGCACAACAGGCCAATCACCTGTTTGCTTTAAATCATGATTACGCGAACTACAAGAGAGAAAACCGGACTGATTCTAAAGGCGACGAACTGGAACGGACTACGGACTACGACTTATGGAACTTGGAACACAAGAAGTATAAATGGGAAGGAAGAGGAGCTGGTGGAAGAGATGAGGAAAGCAAAACTAGAAATCCTGGCTATAACGGAAACGAAGAAAAAAGGACAAGGAGTCATGGATCTCGATGGCAACACGTTGCTCTACAGTGGTGTACCCATATCTGAAAGAGCTAAAGGGGGCGTGGGTTGCATTGTGGCCCAAAATCAAAAAGATAGTATCAAGGGATGGAACTTTGTCTCGGAGCGCATTATGGTTGTAAAACTAAAAGAAGGAGAAACCATAGTCAACCTGGTCATAGTGTATGGGCCAAATGAGGATGAGAGAGCAGAGGTCAAGGAGGAATTCTTCGAGCTGCTTCAAAGGACAGTGGATGACTGCCTAGATGAAGTTATTATGCTCGGAGATTTTAATGCCAGAGTTGGAAATGACCATGCTAGATGGGGTGGAGTTATCGGAAGATATGGAGAAGATACTCTCAATGACAATGGAAAGCGACTCCTTAGATTCTGCAGTGAGCAGAATCTGATCATTACAAACACAATGTTCCCCCATAAGCGCATACATGCATACACTAGATGTGAACCAACCAAGAATGAGAAGTCAGTGATCGACTATGCCATTGTTCGGAGAAGCTCATTCAGATATGTCCGAGATGCAAGAGTCTGGAGGGGGCCAGAGATTGGAAGTGATCACTACCTGGTAACAATTAAACGAACAACTGAAAGAGTTGCTCAGCCTAGGAACTGCCCAACATCACGCAAGAAACCAAGTAAACGAGCAGGAGAAATGAGCATTAGGACCTACAAGCTGAGAGAGCCAGAAATTAAGACCAGATATCAGGGGCTTATTGCTACAGCAGTGAGCAACACAGAAGAACGACCTGATGACTTGGAAACCCTCTGGAATAAATTCAAGGATATCATAAAGACAGCTGCTGCAGAAGCATGCGGTGAAGTCCGACTTGGGAACCAGAGAAAGAGGACACCTTGGTGGACAGAGGAAGTCAAAGAGAAAAATAAGAGAGAAGAAAATGGCATGGAAACAATACTTAGGAGCTAAAAACACAACAGGACAAATGGAAAAATATAGAGAATATGTGACACTCAGAACAGAAGCAAAGAACAAAGTGCTAGCAGCAAAACAGAAGTCCTGGGAAGAATTTGGAGAAAAGCTAGAAAAAGATGCACAAGAAAACCAGAAATTGTTCTATAAGACCCTAAAGAACATGAGGAAAGAAAAACAATGCCCTCTCAAATTTATAAAGGACAAGCAAGGCAAATTGCTTACTGCCCCGAAGGAAGTAATGGAAAGATGGAAAGAATATTTCTCAGAACTCCTGGATGGTGAGCATGATGAAGCATCAGAAATAATAAACACTAGCACAGAAGAGAAAACCAATGATGGTGAAGATGACATAAAGATGGAAGAACTGAAGGCAGCACTGGAGAAAATCAAGATGGGCAAAGCAGCAGGGCATGATGGTATAACACCAGAAATGGTTAAGTACATGGGAGCATCAGGCGACCTATTACTCTTAAAGGTCCTACAGGCAGCATGGTGCAACAAGACCATACCAAAGGATTGGGAGATTGCCATCATAACACCAATTTTCAAAAAGGGTGACAATCGACAATGTGGAAACCATAGAGGCATATCCCTTCTCAGTGTCCCTGGTAAAATCTACTCTAGAATCCTAGAGCAGAGACTCCGACGCCTAGCTGAGCCACAATTGGATGAGGTCCAGTGCGGATTCCGAGCAAAAAAACCGAAGTACTCAAGACCTAATCTTCACACTCAGACAGCTGAGTGAAAAGGCCCTTGAGTATAAGAGTGAGATCCATCTTTGTTTCATAGATCTGGAAAAGGCGTTTGAACAGGGTCCCCCCTGGAGCAAACTTTGGGACTGTTTGGCAAGGAAGAATATTCCAGCACCTCTGATTCATGCTATACAGAGCTTCTACAAGTCTTGCAGAAATTATGTGAGGACAGCAAACCATAAGTCAGAGGAGTTCAGGACCACCACTGGTGTAAGACAAGGTGATATCCTATCACCTTGCCTCTTCATACTCCTTATGGACGATGTCATCAAGGCATGTAAGGAGAGAACAAGAAAGTATTCAGTGGGGTACTGGAAGATGAGACAGGTCTATATTTCGGAGCTGGCATTTGCTGATGATGTTGCCCTGATTGCTAAATCAGAGGCACATCTCCAATCCAACCTGCAAGTCTGGAAGGAAGAGCTGGAGAAGAGAGGGATGGTCATAAGCAGCTCTAAAACAAAATCCATGGTGATATCACGAGAAGAAAGAAAACATCAGATTAGGTTGGGAGAACAGGTCCTGGAGCAGGTCGACCACTTTAAATATCTCGGAGCTATTATAGACCGAAAGGGAGGCATCAAAGAAGAGTTGGCCACTCGAAAAGCAGCGGCTGGGAGACTTTTTCAGGCCATAAATCGTGGATTCCTCAGCAAGAAAGAGGTTGGTAAGAAAACGAAGATGGCTGTATACCGCTCCTCCTATGTCCCAAACACCCACCCCGCCCCGCCCGACCCGCCCCCAATATACACCCCAGAAGCTCCCCACCATCCCAATATGAACCCCCTCAACACCACCCCCCACCCGACCACCCCCCAACCCCACCACCCCTCCAACCTCCCCCCCCCCCCAACCCCCCCACAGACCCCCAAGCCCCCCCCCCCCCATCAAAATACCCCACCCCATACCCGGTTAACCAACGCCCCCAAACATTACACATTCACCATCCACCACCACAAACACCCCAACGCCATTTATCTACATTATCTGTCATCCATCGCCTGTGTCACTCATGCATGCACTGTGACTCCCAACCCTTTCCATCAATATTATCCACCATATCTGACTCCGTAGATATTCATCTATACTCGAGTAACGACCTGTAATACCAACAGACCCCACTCCCCTGCGACCCTCGCATCAGCTGTATACTCACTAGCAGTCAACTCAATACCCCTCAACCCACCCTAAACAATCGAGCAATATACTTTGTCATACTACATGTCAAACGCGCCCACACCCTCTTAAACCACGAAATACACTTTCTCCTATTAGCTCTGATGTTAGTACTACCACATTGTATTGTGTATTACCGTTCTACCTTTTCCCAGACCTCCGCTCCACGACAAGTACTGAATATCCGTATACATCTGTAGATATAACCTCCCACTTGTCTCAGATATATAACGCCCTAATATAAAGGTCTCACTCTCCTAGGCGCCTAGAACGCACAATCAGTATCTCCGTTGAGGTAATCATAGGTAGATACGCCACCTCTAGACGTTTATGGCTCCCTCTGAATTAGAATTTCATTCCTCTGCGACTGTGATCTTGCACCTGGCACTTAAATCTAGTCACGCAATCTGTCACTCCGCTGCTGGTCTGTCGTCAATGATCAAGGACTGAGAGTGTTTTGTGGAAACAGGTACTATCTGAGACCGGTACACCACCTCACTTATTCATACACATAGTTCCCCCTTAGTGTGAATCTTCTGCTCATAATCCCAGTGCTCTAGAGCATTATGATTCAGTCTCTTACACCCCCATATTATATACACTGCTTATCAACTCTGGGCGCCAACGCCACCATTGTAGGACCACATTTAAAGTCACCCAGTTGCAGACACTTCAATGTACAGTCGTAGTATAGTACATGATATCTCTCACGTGCTTATTCTCAGCTAACTGTCTTTTACTCTATAGAATAACTTTCTTGATGGATAAATGACATGACAGTCAACTGCGTTGATGCTATCGCCACCATCTCACCTACCCCGCATAACCACACCCTGGCTTCCTCGTGGTACTGTCCGACACATACTAACCCTTATTATAAACTCCACTCAATTCTATCCCCTCCCCACATTATTTAATTTCAATTTTATTAAACCAACCATAAACAACAAATAAATACCCCACACCAACACCAAAGAACCTCACATTTTTAGATCACATTAGATATGAAGAGTGTGATAAAAGAAAACACAGAAATCTTAAGCTATGGACTTTGCCAGAGTGTTCCGCTTCTCGCTTCGGTGACAGTGTTCTTGAGCCCTTGAGCGATGTCTAACGACGAGAAGACTAGTATGCGAATATGAGACTGTGTTTGCTGAGACAATGGCTCGTTCTCCCCCAACATCCCCACTCGCCCTCTTTCTTGTCTCCCCCTCACCCTCTAGAAAATACTCTAGCTAAGAACCATTGTCTAGAAGGTTCATCCTATGTTAGAACAGATAGAGATCCATATGATATGATCACATAGAGATTCCATCTTTCCCTCTATCCCCCACGTATTTCTCACTAATTCTCCCGATTAATCTCGTATAGCAGTAGGGTGCTTATAGAGTGTGTCACTTGCTCTGATCAATGCTCGATCTGTATCTGTATTCGTATCTGACAGATTTCCAGCGGAATATAAGTACTGCGAGCGATCTTGTGGATATGTGTGAATTTAGCATTAGGGAGTGAAGACGGTGTAGAGCATCGCGATCGAAACTTTCAGTGAATTCAGGTGTATGATTGTGCTTATGACTAGTCTGCGACATGACTAGCATGTAATAAGTTTCGTTAAAGAGCCTCCATAGATGTTGGCAGATTGTAGCAGTGGTCTCTTGAGTGTTTTATCATCAATCGAAGTACATTATGACCGCGCTATATATAGTCAGGTGGTGAGTATGTTGAGCACTGAGATTGCTGTGTCTTCCACGTAGGCACTTTTCTCAGTCAACATGCCTACTGTTAAGAACAGCCAAATTGAAATTGTTATTGTTATCTTCATGTCTCTATCCAATGTTATGCTCCCAACATATATGACAAATGCAATGGATTCGGAGTAGAGCACGTTCGAGTCTATGATATATTGATCAATGACTTGACTATTGAGGAAGATTTGTTATAGTGAGACTGGTGAAGATGAAATCGCCAGTCGTACATCATGAATTTGTTCGCTTGTGGTATTTGCTTATGTGGAACTATGCTTGCCTACCTCTAGCAGTTGATCTATGAGCTAGATCATAGATAGTTGACCGTTAGCTACTCACCGAGTAGTGTTTCTCTGAGAGTCTATTGTGTTGAAACATGGAGTTCCAGCTAATGAGACTGCGTCGAAGCATGATAATATGCCCTGGGAAACTATAGAAGAACCTCCGAACTACTCAAACAAAAGTGACAACCCGTGTATCTGTATTGGAGAACAAAGATACTAATACGTACTATAGACTCAATCCCCCACACCCAACCAACCCCCCTGTCACACACTCACAAAACGCTCGTGATGGTCACGCCCTTTCTTTCTATTTTTATCACTCTATTTCTCTCCCGTAGTCCTACAGCTATAAAATGCTTCTTTCACCCCTACCGACTCTTCTATGTCATTAGTTGGGGCATAACAATGGTGATTTTCACATGTATTTTAATTTTGGTCTGTTTTAAAAGGTGCTAGTTATTATTCTTGGGTCAACAGCTTTCCCCATTATATGAGTGCTTTCTGTGCGTCTTTAGACTAAATAAGAGCTACCCCTTACTGATGGGTAGTGAAATCTTTCATCTTCAAGTCTGAGGGACAGCACCTATTCACCTGTGTGATGAGTGTCTTCTGTCTTACCACCTTCCACTTTGTTTCCACATTCCAGAACCTCGATTTTATATTCCCTCATTTCTGCTGCTACTTGTGCCACTTTCCCTTGTTCGTTTAATGTCCGAACATTCCAGGTGCCAAATCTGGAAGTTCTCCTAGAAGAAAGAAGGTTAGTCAGCAACACAGACTCCTTTCGGCTTTCTCTGTGTTGCATCATTCGCCTCCCTGCGAGAGGACCTTCCCCTGTCTTGGATGGCTGTGTTTTATTTTCCTTATTTGACTTGTCCATATTTGTTGAAGTTTTTTGTGGTTTAAATTTTTTACAGGATGGGGTAACCAGCCCCATGCCCAACCCTCCTTAGTTGCTTTCTACGACATGCTTGGCAGGGAACAGTGTTACTATTCTTTGCTCCCCTTTCGGGCCCTGATAACACACGGGAGAGACATATATCATGCTGACACAATATATGCCTAGCAGATAAATCTAAAGGGCAAAGTAGTGTGTAGTACTACTTGCAGGTTTGAGTGAATTAAATCTGATTGACAAAACTTGAAACTGATTTGTGGAAAGGTTAAGGCTAGCTATAATGTAAGTACCAAAAGCCAGTCTGGCAACATAAGAGACACAATTTCCTTATCTAAACTTCTGTTTTTTTTAATTGTATTAATAAAAATATTCAGTTTAACTTAGATATAATTGAGATATAGGCACTATAGTGCCTCTACGTCCTTATAATTTCTTCAGTTGCCAAAACCTGATGTGGCTTCACCTTTCCTGTCCAGTTGCTGTAAATAATGTCAATTTAAATTTCTAAATTTGCGAGTGTTTATTCATTTCCTGAAAGCTGCCTTTTTGTACCTGTCACAGTGTAACAACCCAACAAAAAAAAAAGGGAGGGGGGGAACAGGAAGGAAGTAGAGCAGTGTGAAGGCTTGAAGTGTTTGGACTGATTTTTAATGTGCTTTTAATTTGTCATCATCAATATGTAGCACTTGTACCTCACAAGATCTTCATTTTCCCCTGCCACTCCTACACTAATCATTATATATTTGTTTTCGTTCGGGACCGAAAGATGCAGCAATAGTGAATGCAGTCAGCGACTCTTAGCTTGACTGCTTGCATCAGGACCAGCGAACCAGAGCTGGTCAAGACCGTACTCCACCTCCACGTGGTGGTCCTGGAAACATTCTGCAGCAGTGCAGGCTGGCTGAGCGAGTACGGATCGAAATAGGAAGGCAAACCCTTTCCTAAAAAATGCCGTGCAGAAGTCGGATGTGTCGACCGAAAGGTGCAGATATCACAGCTTAGGCGTAAACAGACACAACGCAACCACCGTCCTTTTCAGGACGAACGAGGAAGAAGAAGAAGTTTTTTTTCTTGCTATAATCATTTATTAGTGGATTAATTTCCAGCTCTACTTTTCCATCACCTCAAGCTCTGCACTCCCTACCAAGGCTGTTGATGACTTGCTGATACTTTATTTAGTTCTCACCTTACTTACTCCATGCTTCCCTTTGAATATATTTTTAACTGTGATCACCTGCCCTATTGTTCCGTCTGTCATTCATGATTTTCTTTTTTGTTCTTTCTCCTTGTATGCCAGCTATGTTCCCATTCACAGGGTGATTTTTAAGCATATAGGCTTTTTGCCTCACAAGCTGGAGCTGGAGCTGGGTTGGCCATGTCCTCAGAAGAGACCCCGATGCCATCACAAGAACAGCTATGCTTTGGACCCCTGAAGTAAAACAAAAGAGAGGCCGACCAAAAACAACCTGGCGGAGGACTGTGGAGGCTGAGATGCAAAGAATGAACCAGAGTTGGGGCACAGTACGAAGGATGGCCACCGACTGAGCAAAGTGGAATCAATTTGTTTTTGCCCTACAAGACGCCACTAGGCGTGATGGCCACTGACTGCTTTGACAGTCAGCGGCTAAGGATCAAAGAAGAAGAAGGCTTTTTGCCTGGGCCATCACATATCTGGATCTAATCAATACCAATCAAAGCATGTATTTCATAGTCACAGTGGGTTTATCTCATGCACAGGCCATGATGATATGCATCCCTTCATTTTGATTGTGGTCCTAGCCATTTACATTGTAATATTGACATCATTAGTATTCCCAGTTCAAATTCAAGCTGATGATATGGGAGAAACAATAGTCTCTGCTCCAAGTGTGTAGCAGTCATTGTTTGTAAAGCTGCCAGACCTCACTAGCATTTCTGTATGATCAGCTCAACATGGTACTTGCAAGGTGGCCTATATTTGTTCTATAATTATTATATGATACTGTAATAAAAATGAAAGATGACATTAATCAGCAAAATTGTCATGTGTAAAAGCAAAATAAAAAACTTCTACAATGGTTGAAATTCATGCATCTGAGAACACACCACCTACATTTATTCCTGTGAGAACACACCCCCTACTTTACATTTATTGCTATGAGAACACACCCCCTACTTTACATTTATTCCTGTGAGAACACACCCCCTACTTTACATTTATTCCTGTGAGAACACACCCCCTACATTTATTCCTGTGAGAACACACCCCCTACTTTACATTTATTCCTGTGAGAACACTAGTTTTGAATTATGTGAGGTCCTCATTAGTGCTTATCTAGCATAAAATGTGACTACACAGGGAGCTAGATTGTAAAGAACAGAAGAGATCTATTACTCACAAAATGAAATAAAGTGGCTAAATGGGAGAATTTATATCAAATTTCCTTAATTTATTTCATTATTCTGTGATAGAATTTACTAAAATGTAGCACTTTCTGGCAAAATTTGTAACTTGTCTGTATATCTGATTTCAAGAACAGTGCAAAAAAAAAAAACATTTTACTTTAGTAAAAATTCCCAGATGTTTATATTGTATGAAACTTTGATTCTAGCTATCAAATGGTAAAAGTTACATTTTTCAAACATGATCTTACACATATTTAGTATACATTTCAAAATCTCTGAATCACTCAGACAAATCAATATGGCACAGACTGTTTAAAATGACATCACAGAGATACTATTATTAAACATGTTTAACATCCTTTTTTAAACTGCTAAAATGTTCCTATATGGCTATCAGAAACAGAAATGAATGTAGCAGGCCAGATATTATAGAGGAAATACTACAGGTCAATACATATCTGCACACTATAGGATGCAGTGTAACATTAACATGGATACCATCACATGTGGGAATAGCAGGAAATGAGCTTGCAGACAAAGAAGCCAAAGGGGGAAGAACTAGCTATAACAAAATTGAAGTAGGCTTAGGTAAGTTTGAAATTAAGAGCTTATTTGCTCAAGCAATAACTAAAGAGTGGATAACAGCATGGGACCAAAGTAAAAAAAGCAAGACACTCATATAAAATCCTGAAAAAACCAAGCAAAAAATGTCAGATAAAAGATGAACTAAAAATACCAATTAATAAAATAATTGCTGAGGCTCAAGCTTGGAACTGGATATTTCATGATAGAGGAACCCACGTGCAAAGAGTGTCAAGAACCAAACACAATTAGACACTTTCTGGTGGACTGCAAAAAATATGACCAGCAGAGGCAAAACATTAAAACATACTGTAGTAACCACAAGGTAGAAATGAGTAGAAAATCTCATAGGCACTAAGACCCCATCAGAAATACAAAAGTTAATAAAACACTATTACAAAAACAAAAGCTAACATATAAAAAATAAATAAATAAGGATGCGAGCCAGTAGTCTACACTGGTGAAAGACTCCCCCCAGATAAATACGGATTGACCAAAAACCCTCCAGTGAAACATAAAAACATATCAGTTAAGACAATATCATATTTGGGTTAATAAAACAACATTGAACTATAACTACAAAATTAAAAAAAAAAAAAAAACCCCTACTAGAGATAATATAGTATATGTAGACAGAGAATCACTTTGGAAATTGATGAGGCATTATGGAGTTCCCCTGAAGATCATTAATTTAATAAAGAAAACCTATGAAGACATGACATGCAGAGTTCTTCATGAAGGACAGCTTACAGAACCATTTGGGATAAGAACAGGAGTGTGACAGGGATGCCTCTTGTCTCCATTTCTTTTCTTGCTGGCAATAGATTGGGTTATGAGATCATCGACAACACACAACAGAAATGGAATCCAGTGGACTCTGACTAAGCAGTTGGATGATCTGGATTTTGCTGATGACTTGGCTCTTCTGTCCCATAACCGTAATCAGATGCAGGACAAATTGAAAACACTCGATGAGAGGTCACAGCAATTGGGTATGAAAATACACAGGGAAAAGACAAAAATAATGCGAATAAATGCAGGTAATGATAATAGGGTTGAACTTGAAGAAACACCAATACAAGATGTAGAATCATACACGTATCTTGGCAGTAATATAGACAAAGTTGGAGGGACAGACAGCGATATCAAAATAAGAATACAAAAGGCAAGAGGAGCTTTCATTGCATTGGGAAATATATGGAGATCAAGAGAAATAGGATCCAACACGAAAATAAGAATCTTCAACTCAAATGTGAAGTCAGTCCTATTGTATGGCTCTGAGACATGGAGAACAACAAAGACAACAACCAAAAAACTACAGACTTTCATAAATGGGTGCTTGCGTAGAATAGAGGGATTAAAATGGTATGACAAGGTTACCAACGTGGAACTAATGACAAGAACTAGACAAGTGCCAGTGGAACAAGAGATGAGAAGAAGACGATGGCGATGGATAGGACACACACTGAGGAAACCTGTTGATAGCACTACAAGGCAGTCCTTGTTCTGGAACCCCCAGGGCAAGAGAGGCAGAGGAAGACCAAGAAGTACATGGAGAAGAGAGTTGGAAACAGAGGTGAAAATGATGAGGAGAACATGGAAAGAACTTGAGATGATGGCATGTGACAGGAGAACTTGGCATGTGTTTGTTGAAGGCCTATGCTCCTTTGGGAGTGGAGGGTTATGAATAGAGATAATATAGTATAAAATAAATACTAACAAAAGCATATTACAATAAATGACACATGTCCTGATATAACCAACAGCTACATGTATATGGTAGATGGTTGAAAAAAAAAAAGATATTTCGTGTGATATAAATATCTCAAATAACCATCATGTAACTATTTGTCTTAGATGTTGTCATATATAATTCATTTTTCTTTTCAGATTGCAAAAAAATATGGAACAGAAGACCCCATTCCTGGATCAAAAAATAAAACAGGACATCAGTACAGATTTTAAAGTGAGTTCTTTTTTAATAAACTGATTAAGTACCATTTTATTTGTTATATATATATATATATATATATATATATATATATATATATATACATATATATATATATATATATATATATATATATATATATATATATATATATATATATATATATATATATATATATATATATATATATATATACATACATACATACCAGTTTTACAGCAGGCCCCTAATTTATATTCTTACACTATTCGTTTTAATTCCTGATAACAAATTTTTATACAGCCAAAGTGAGTTAAATTGAGAAATATGTTAAAATATTGTCCATTTAAACATTTTATTACTTATTGTTAGGTTCTTTGTGTTTTTTTTTCTGTAACAATGTAGTACATGTAAATGTAATATAGTCTTCATCAGGGTCAGAGGCATAAACCAGTTGAGAAAAGAATGTAATTGAAATACATAAAAATTTGTCAAGTAGTTGTCAAACTGGGGCAATGTTTAAGACTGAAGTGGTTTGTTTCAAACTTGAATATGTTCAATATTTTGTTGTCAGGGACACACAGTGAAGATAGTTGTCAAACTGGGGCAATGTTTAAGACTGAAGTGGTTTGTTTCAAACTTGAATATGTTCAATATTTTGTTGTCAGGGACACACAGTGAAGATAGTTGTCAAACTGGGGCAATGTTTAAGACTGAAGTGGTTTGTTTCAAACTTGAATATGTTCAATATTTTGTTTTCAGGGACACACAGTGAAGATAGTTGTCAAACTGGGGCAATGTTTAAGACTGAAGTGGTTTGTTTCAAACTTGAATATGTTCAATATTTTGTTTTCAGGGACACACAGTGAAGATAGAAAGAAAAGTTGAGGAAGATGGTCATGTTACTGCAGGGAGAGAGAGTATTAGGAGCAGTTCCACATCTGTATATCCTGCTGGGGACAATTTACTCAGTAATGCTTTACAACTTTTTAACATAAATGTAACCTGTGCTTAATATGTTGCCACTATCAACAAATATGTAACATAATAAGTGTTATTTATACACATCCATCACAAACATCATAATTTTTAGCACCTGGGGCAAGCCAGGAAAAATTGTGATCCTGGTCACCACCAGATAAAATACATGTTCATTTTGTAGACAAATAAAAAGAAAGTTTAAAGGACTATATCAAGCACTTAAATGACTTTTAAATTCTATTAAGAACGCCACAATGAATTATTGGGAATATATGAAATTGAAGAATTAGTTAAACACAAAAGAAAAGAAATAGGAGAGAACCTGTAACATCTAGATCATGAAGCTGTTTAATCAGAGCTCAATAAGTTTCTATTGGTTCAAGTTGCTGTTTTCACAACCCAATCTATAGCCTGTAGAAATAGGAAATGGTAACTACTGGCATCCCTGTTGCACTCCATTCCTTAAGTTTTCATTTGTGAAAAATGTTATGTTTTCATGTGTTTTCTTCATTAAGTTAATAATCTGCAGTGGGACTCCATGTTGCCTCATCAATTTCCTAAGTGGTTCTCTATCTACACTGCCAAATGCCTTTTCATTGTCCACAAATCTAATGTTAAGAGATACTTTCCATTTTAGACTTTGTTCCACTATTATTCTCAATGTGGCATTCTGATCTGTACAGGATCTACTTTGCCTAGGACTTGTTTGTTCTCTACCCACAGACTTTTAAGTTCTTGAGAATTAAATATACTGTTCAAAAAAAGAAACGCATAGCTACTGAAGGCACACACATAACCATACTTTTGACATTCAATAACTTTTTTAATTTAATGAGTTAATTGTTTAAATTGCACACAAGAATACCTTAGTGTTCAACCAATCAATTGACAGTTGTTTTGCATCTGGGTCACGAGAGTTTTTTTGGCGTATGGGCTTTCCCGTTAATATGGTGTGTGGCCTCCTCTTGCATCGATCAGCGACTGGCATCTCCTGGGCATGGATGCAATCAGACGTCTGATGTTGGCCTGTGGGATGGCTGCCCACTCTTCCTGGAGTGCCTGGAACATATCACGGCGATTGGCTAGAACAACGTCTCGGCGACAAACACGTCTATGCAGCTCATCCCACAGGTGCTCAATCGGACTCATGTCTGAAGACAGGGATGGCCAGGGAAGGGTGAGAATGTTGTTGGCAGTCAGGAACTGCATGATCAACCGTGCACAATGGGGTCTGGCATTGTCCTGTTGAAACACAGACCTTTGGGCAGCCAAAAGTGGAAGGACATGGGGTCGAAGAATTTCATTGACGTATCGTTGCGCATTCAAGCCTCCTTCAATGTGCACCAATTGACTACTTCCGTTGTAACTGATCATTCCCCACACCATTGCACCTCCACCACCGTGCGGCGGAGCTTCGTCAACGCAATTTTATGCAAAACGTTCATTTCGCCTACGGTAGACCCTACGCCGTCTATCATGACGCTGCAACAAAAAGAAAGATTCATCACTAAACGAGACACGTCTCCATTGATTGTCAGATGCCAAGGGACGATGCTGGTTGGCCCAAAGAAGTCGATTTTGGCGATGGCGGCGCGTAAGGACAGGTCCTCGGTGAGGTCGTTGTGCCCAAAGTCCAGCGTCATGCAGTCTATTCCGGACAGTTTGATCAGACACATGATGTCCTGCAGGCAATGACTGGGCAGTTGAGGAAGCTGTTGTAAACCTGTCTCTGAGGTGACGAAGCCGAATAAAGCGATCCTCCGCTGCTGTTGTCACTCTGGGTCGTCCACTGCGATGCCGGTCTTCAACTGAGCCAGTGGCTTGGAACTGGTGCCAAAGTCGACTGATGGTACTCTGATGCACGTTTAGATGCCTGGCAACCTGACTTTGACTTTCGCCTGCATGCAGTCGGCCAATAGCAATGTTCCTTAAATTTATCGATAGAGACGCCATAAATGTCTGCTTGAAAATGAACTGAATATTTTTTGTGTAGCGTTATCCTTTTATAGAGTTTCAGTTGCGTAGTCAGTGAATAGTGTTCACCCCAAATTTTGTTGCTTTCACGTGCGCGCAACATGAGCTGTGGTCAAAAATTGCGTCATAAAAACTATTGACCACTGCGTTGTAACGATTACAAAAACGAACGCAATTCAGGTCAACACGTGCATTTGACACTGTAAAGAACATTTGAGGCTGGTTTTTATATACACTAGCACCAAATTTTATTTACAAACTCATAAAAACGCGCCCTTGGATAGCTATGCGTTTCTTTTTTTTGAACAGTATATTTTTCCTGGAACTAATAATAAAATTATTCACATGTAATTAATGCACTTTTAAAACTTTTGTAAATCTTCATTCTAAAGCAGTTTGACCAGAGATCCTTCTTTCCATTCTGGTGGTATTTCTTCTCTCTCCCAGACAATTCCACAAAACAGACTCAACTTTTCAACAGACTAGATTCACGAAATTCCCCAGACTTCCAGCCAGCAATTGTGGAGCTACAAGTCAACAGTGAAAAATCAACTAAGGAAGAAATAAAGAAAGGCATAAAGCTTCTAACAGAAGGAAATGGAGCTGGTTCTGATGGCATTCTGGTAGAGGCTATCAAAGCAGAAATGGACACCTCTACAGATATGTTATACAAATTACTTGGTAAAGTTTTTGTTGTTAAAAATTGTCTACAAGATGTCTCATGCTGATTCCATGCCCAACCCTCCTTAGTCATCTCTTATGACATGCCTGGAAGATAACAGTATTCTATACTCCCTATATCGCACAGTTAACTAACCTTATATGTTGTATGTACCATTATTTAGACAAGCTATATCAGACAGTGTTAGTAACCCACTGGTGTGATAAGCAATAGCTTATGTCACATTAAATATTTTAATAGAGGTCTGTCAGTTTAAGGTGGTGGACGGTACTGAAAACTGGATTTTATGTACAAAATATCGATTTTTTACTTTTGAGCTTATTTTATTAAATAATCATCGAGGAATCGAATGAGCAAGGTTTTATAACATAAAAAATGCATTTGATGTATCAAAAAGCATATTTTCTGTACTACCCCCAAGCTATGATTTGCAAATTTGTGCCGAAAATGCAAGATTTGTCACTCAATAATACCTTAGTTACGCTGTCCATATTGTGGACTATTTGGTATCGATCTCTTTGTCTGCCGTAATAAAACAAATTCGAATCTATTTTTTCTCATAGCTCTGAGTGATGTGTGTTTGAAAATTTCTGTAATTTTACGCTAACTTCCTTATAAGGAGTGGTCACGTGATGACCTCATGCCCTCCATTCCCGACCCATTGAAGACGCAAACGTAAACACCTGTTTTGATTGGTCAAAACAACATTTTGGCTGCATGCGCAAATGTGGAACATAACTACAGCAATTTCCACCCTGCCCGTACACAAAACATTTGTTCGCTGCCTGTAAACGTGGTGTTCGATATTTTTCTCTTGTTTAAATTTCAGTGAATTGTGTTCTATTACTTCAAAATGGGAAGAATAGGTAAGAGATCAAAGCAAATATCTGCTGCCAGGTCGCATCGGTGTGTGTAATTTCTAATAGTGGTAAAGGTAAGACAGAATCAGCAGTGAATGATACACAAACAACATGGAATTTCTGCATACCAGTATCCGATAGGCCTATAGTTCAAATTGCTGATCATCAAAGTGCCGTTCACCACTGGCCCAAGTTGATCTGATATAAAAATTAACTTGAGCACGAGCAAGAATGTTGCATCTCATAATACTGTCTGCGCCCAGCCTAAACCTACGTACAAAACCATTGTGGACATTTCTTTCTTCAACAACCATCTTAAAAATGAGTGCTGCAATGTGTGTAAGCAAAGCACATTGCAAACAAGAACTGACAACACCAAGTCTAAGGGTTTCTCTCTCTTCCTGGAAGTTGTGTGTCACACATATGAAAAAGCAATTTCTAGAATGTACACATCCAAGAGGGAAGCAGAAGGCCGCTGCCCTCGTGGACATGCAATCAACAAATCTGCTGTTCTTGGTGCCCTCATGTCTGGAATGTGCCCATCTACGTTCAATCTCTTCTGTGGGAACCTAGACCTCCCTGGCCTGCACCAGAAAACATTTCATAAATATGCAGATCAAATTTTTGATCATTTGGATACCATGCACTGTACAGTATTTCAACGTTCCGTCAGCATCGTCCGAGCTGAGCACGCTAAGAGACAGCATCGTACCATTAATAAAAAAGAAGTCATTGACATCGCTGTCAGCTTTGATGCAACATGGCTAACTAGAGGTCATAAGTCACTGATAGGTGTTGGCAGTGTTATCGACATCTTGACTGGCATGGTCATCGATGCGCATGTTATGTCTTCCTTCTGTCACACCTGTGAGAATACTGGACAGTGGCAACTGAAAAATCAGCCTGACAAAATTTGAAAAATGGAAAGCAGAGCATCAGAAGGACTGCTGCCGTAATTACGAAGGGTCAGCCGGATTGATGGAGGTAAAAGCCTGTGAAGTTTTCTTTCTTCGTTCAGTGGCAAATCACAAGCTACGCTACACTGTTTTGCTATCAGATGGCGATTCCAAGGCCTACAACAGACTCTGCGACATCAAACCGTATGGACCAGAAGTTGACATTACCAAACAAGAGTGCGTCAACCATGTTGCAAAGCGATTAGGCACTGCACTGAGGACACTGATTACTGACTGCAGGAAACAAAAAGTCACCCTTGGGGGAAATGACCATGGTCGTCTAACCCAAAATGCCATACGAAAATTGTGTATTTACTACACCAGGGCCATCCGCAAGCATAGTACAGTCCCAGAGATGAAACATGCCATCATGGCTTCTCTCTACCATGGGTATTCGACAAACGACAAACCCCAACATAATTTGTGCCTGCCAGGCAAAGACTCCTGGTGTTTCTATCAGGCTTCCATCGCCAAAGGAGAAGCTGCCGGACCACACGAGACCAAGGTTCACACTCCGCTAGACTACAACCTGCTCCATAAGCACTTAGCCCCTATTTATGAGCGTCTTACTGATCAGCATCTGCTCAAGCGGTGTGAGCTAGGTGCAACACAAAATGCAAATGAAAGCCTACACAATGTTATATGGAGTCGTTGCAGCGAGCGGAAATTTGTGTCATTAAAAAAAAGCCAAATTCAGTGTCCTTGTGGCCGTTGGAGAGTTCAACTTTGGTCCATCAGCCAGTGCAGAAATAAAAAAGCTGTATGGTCAAGCATCTGGAACAAACTCAATACACCTTGGACAGGTGCGATTGTGGAAACGTCTGGCCAACAGCCAGAAACATGAGGCTGACAAACTTGTAAAAAGAAGAAAAATTAGGCAAGAGGCAAAACAACGACGAGAGGAGGAGTTGCAGGAAGCTGAAGGAGGTGCAGCAAATAGTCCTGGAGGATTTTAAACACATTCAGCCCCCCAGAATGGATTATATTGGACAAGACAAGGCACTCGGTGAGTAAAATGCATTTTTCTTAAAACTAACATTTTATTAACCAAAAATTGTATTACTAACAAACTATCTCAGATTTGGCATGCATGTAGTACACATCTATATCTTTAAAGTAACACATCAGCATTTTTGATATTTTGGTAATTTTCTTTTATGAATTTAAAAAAATATATTTTTAAAAATATTTTTTCATACAAATATAGTGTTTTTGTTTTTTTAAATCATTAAAAATAGAATTTTAAACTTATCAAAATAATCATGAGTAAAATTGTTTTAATTGTCAGTCACAACATGTGGGTGCAATTTGATAAAGTTTGGTCAATGGGAAACAAGATTTTTGCTCTTGAAAATTGGTGAAAAACCCAATAAAGCGGTTGTTTTTTTGGTTACCATGGTACAAGGACAGAAGAAAAATTAGGCAAGACAAAGGGGAGAGGAGGAGCTGCAGGAAGCTGAAGGAGGTGCAGCATATAGTGCTGGACAATTTTAAACACATTCAGCCCCCCAGAATGGAGTATATTGGACAAGACAAGGCACTCGGTGACTAAAATGCATTTTTCTCAAAACTAACATTTTATTAACAAAAAATGTTATTTTTTTTACAAACTATCTAATAGATCAGTCTGAAATTTGGCATGCATGTAGTACACATATATACCTTTGAATTGTTAGAAGCTTTTTTTGATATTTTGGTAATTTGCTGTGATATATTTTTTAAAATATTTTTTTTTCATTTTTTTTTCATACAATATAGTGTATTTTTTAAAAAAATCATTAAAAAAAGAATTTTAAACTTATCAAAAAAAGCCTGTGACAAATTGTTTTAATTGTCATATGTGTGCAATTTGATAAAGTTTGGTCAATGGGAAACATAAGTTTTTAGCTCTTGAAAATTGGTGAAAATCCAAAATGGTGGATGTTTTTTTTTGGTTACCATGGTAACCACATGTGTTTTAACAAAATAAACTGTAGAATTTGGTTCATGGACATACACTGTGTCTATTGAGCACATAAAAAGTTTGAAAATATTATTAGAACAAAAGTTAGTT
Source organism: Oreohelix idahoensis (assembly GCA_024509875.1). NCBI lineage: Eukaryota > Metazoa > Mollusca > Gastropoda > Stylommatophora > Oreohelicidae > Oreohelix > Oreohelix idahoensis. Next base: position 1,081,375 of record JAMPIV010001088.1, read on the forward strand.
TTCACTGTAGGGTACCCCCTTAACTCACGTGGCTAAATCTAAGTTTCTATTAAAAATTAAAAAGAACATTCACTTTAAAATTTGTTATTTATATTCCTGTTTTATTTGTTGATCCAGAAATTGGATTTTGTTTTCCATTATTTTGTTCAATCTGAAAATAAAATATAAGTGACAACATCTTAAACAGTTGGTAACATGCCGGTATTTTGAGATGCTGCTAACACAAGAAATATGATGCAAATATTTTTGTTTTAAACTGACAAAAGTATTGCAGTCTGAAAATGTAGTGTAGAGTTATGCATGTTTGATGATTGTATGTCTATGATGTCATTTTCAACAATCTGAGTCATAGAGCTTAATACGTTTTCAAAGTGTTTCTCTGTCTGAACCAGAGCTATTAATAAACTTCTGTGCTTCAAATCAACTGGCTATAGGCGGAAGCATATTTCAACACAGCAGAATACATAAAGCAACATGGATATCACCAGACCACAAATAAGAAGTATAGATCGTAATTACTTGATGAAGTGTACCTAGAAGAAAACAAAGAAAAAACATCAAAAGAAACAAGAGACAATATATTGAAGAGTTGGTGAGGGAAGGAGAGGAAGCTGTGGCCAACGGAAATATGAGGATTTAGTCTAAACTTTCAAAGACTCTTCTTTTAAATGCATTGTTAAGCCAATTAGCATTTTACTGAGTTTATACAACTATAGATTATATTGTTTTTGTTTTTCAAACATTCTTGTACTTTACAATAGCCATAACTGATTGTCAAAATTGATTAAAGAATCTGTCAAAATGTAGGTAATAATTAAAATATATTATGTACTGTTATCAACATCCAGGTTCTGATGAATGTAAACAAGAGTATGATGGAAGCTTCCAGAATCATGATGCTAAAACTGAGGTGGGATGTTGTATGTACCATTGTTTAGACAAACTATATCAGACAGTTGATTAGTCTAATATGTTGTGTGTACCGTTGCTTAGACAAACTATATCAGACAGTTAATTGGCCTTATATATTGTATGTACCGTTGCTTAGACAAACTATATCAGACAGTTAATTAGCCTTATATGTTGTATGTACCATTGTTTAGACAAACTATATCAGACAGTTAATTAGCCTTAAATGTTGTATGTACAATTGTTTAGGGGGTCGCAAAGAGATATTAACCCGTGTGTTACCGGGGCCCAAAAGGGGAGCAAAGAATAGTAACACTGTTCCCCTCCATGCATGTCATAGAAAGCGGCTAAGGAGGGTTGGGCATGGGGCTGGTTACCCCATCCTGTAAAAAAATTTAAACCACAAACAACTTCAACAAATATGGACAAGTCAATTAAGGAAAAATAAAACACAGCCATCCAAGACAGGGAAAGGTCCTCTCGCAAGGGAGGCATATTGAGTCTGTGTTGCTGACTAACCTTCTTTCTTCTAGGAGAACTTCCAGATTTGGTACCTGGAATGTTCGGACACTAAACGAACTAGAGAAAGTGGCACAAGTAGCTGCAGAAATGAGGGAATATAAAATCGAGGTTCTGGGAATGTGTGAAACAAAGTGGAAGGGGGTAGTCAAGAAGAATCTCATCACAGGTGAATTGGTGCTGTCCTCAGGACATGAAGACGAAAGTTCACACCACAAAGAAGGGGTAGCTCTTATGTTATCTAAAGAAGCACAGAAAGCACTCATTGAATGGGAAGCTGTTGGACCCAGAATAATAACAGCTACTTTTAAAACAGCTGAAAAGAAAATACATGTAAATGTCATTGTTGATGTCGTTTTCATAGTGATGAATTGAAACGCGAATGGTTACAACGGAATAAATGTCAACAATGTTTTTCAAACGAAAACCAACAAGTATCTTGAATTGGATGAACTGGTCAAGTATTGGCAGCACACAAGTCGTTGGTAAACTTTACATAGATTTTATTCACCAGGACACGAAGTGGACAAGACGGACATCGTCACAGGCGCAAAGATCACACGACAACATATTAATTATTGCTGCTAAAGTTCCTGAAGATTCTCTTCTAGTAAAGACCTCTGTCCATAGACTAAGGATTACAAAACTGTTACCGTATAATATCCTTCTCAGTCACGACCGTTGACCTTCTTTCAAGGACGTCTATCAAGGTAACGTATTCATACTCTGGGATGAAATCTTCCATATTACATTTGTTAAAATTCCCAGACGTTCATCCTACATAGCGTTGTACATCATATAATTTCACACAAAGTCATATACGATAATCCTATCAGTTAAAGGCTTTCAGTTGGCTACCCTCTCTTTACATCCATGTTACGACTTTGGCATTGAAGCATGTACGGCATTTAAAACATGTGCATAAGGTAAACAATATAACTTCTTCTACTCGTAGGAATTCTCCGTCTACGATCCAAATCTAAAAGGCAAGCGACTCTGTAGATCCATTCTAGGAATGATAAAATTCCCGCTAGATTAGTAGTAGAGCGGCCTTTTTATGCAGCATTAAAATAAGAAGTGGGCGATAACTTACGTGACATAACTGCGATTGGCTTCGACCTGAAGACCAATACAAATCACAATAATAAATGGCTTCCTTCAACATGCCATTGGATACACAATATAAAATTACAATCATGGACACAAGCCAGTTCCATGTTTCCACTTCAAAACATGACGTCACAAACTACTCAACTAGGTTACACGTGCGTCCAAAGCAACTCACACAGCATTGTGCACGTCAGTGCGTGAATCAATCGAACGCACAAATAATATAACTACATAAAACTGGTGCGTACATTTGGCAGGACCGAAGACTACCCCCTTAGGTAATAAATGTACGTAACAGTCATCCAATGTTATGCACCAACTAATGACAAAAAAGAGTCTGTGAAAGAAGCATTTTATACTAGACTACAGGAAATTATGGAAAAAGTAAAAAGAAGAGACATCACAATTTTGATGGGTGACATGAATGCAAAGATAGGTACAGTCAACACCAGATTTGAAGAAGTGATGGGAAAACATGGGCTAGGAATAATGAATGAAAATGGGGAACTGTTCTCAAACTTCTGTGCTTCAAATCAACTGGCTATAGGAGGAAGCATGTTTCCACATAAGAGAATACACAAGGCAACATGGATATCACCAGACCATAGAACAGAAAATCAGATTGATCATATATGCATAAACAAGAAGTTTAGATCATCATTGCAGGATGTAAAGGTATATAGAGGAGCAGATGTGGCATCAGATCACCACCTTCTGTTCAGCAATATACAAGAGAAAATTAAGAGATGGACTGAATATTTTGAGGACCTTCTCAATAGAACAGCTCCACAAAACCCCCTGGACATCCAGCCAGCAGAAGAGCTACAAATTAACTGTGAAAGACCAACTAAGGAAGAAATAAAGAAAGCCGTAAAGATTCTAAGAGATGGAAAAGCGGTTGGACTTGATGGCATTCCAGCAGATGCCATCAAAGCAGATATCAACATGGCTACAGAGATGTTATATAAATTACTTGGTAAAGTCTGGGAAAAGGAAGAGATACCAGCAGAATGGAAGGAAGGATATCTGGTTAAGTTGCCTAAGAAGGGAAATTACAAGAGTGCACAAATTATAGAGGAATAATGTTACTATCAGTGCCAGGAAAAGTATTAAACAGGATTATCCTTGAGAGATTAAAAGAGTCCATAGACAAGAAACTGAGAGATGAACAAGCATGTTTTCGACAAAACAGAACCTGTACAGACCAGATAGCCACTTTGAGAATAATAGTTGAACAAAATCTGGAATGGAATTTACCACTATACATTGAATTCGTGGACTACAAAAAGAGATTTAACAGTGTAGACAGAGAATCACTTTGGAAATTGATGATGCATTATGGAGTTCCCCTGAAGATCATTAATTTAATAAAGAAAACATATGAAGACATGAAATGCAGAGTTCATCATGAAGGACAGCTTACAGAACTGTTTGGGATAAGAACAGGAGTGTGACAGGGATGCCTCTTGTCTCCATTTCTTTTCTTACTAGCAATAGACTGGGTTATGAGATCATCTACAACACACAACAGAAATGGAATCCAGTGGACTCTGACTAAGCAGTTGGATGATCTGGATTTTGCTGATGATTTGGCTTTTCTGTCCCATAATCAAAGTCAGATGCAGGACAAATTGAAAACACTTGATGAGAGGTCACAGCAATTGGGTATGAAAATACACAGGGAAAAGACAAAAATAATGAGAATAAATGCAGGTAATGATAACAGGGTTGAACTTGAAGAAACACCAATACAAGATATATAGAATCGTACACATATCTTGGCAGCATCTTCCTCTCATCACTTGTTCCACTGGCACTTGTCTGGTTCTTGTCATCAGTTCCACATTTGTGACTTTGTCATACCATTTCAGTCCTTCTATTCTACGGAAGCACCCGTTTATAAAAGTCTGTAGCTTTTTGGTTGTTGTTTTTGTTGTTCTCCATGTCTCTTCTTCTTCTTCTTTGATCCTTAGCCGCCGACCGTCAAAGCAGTCAGTGGCCATCACGCCTAGTGGCGTCTTGTAGGGCAACAACAAATTGATTCCACTTTGCTCGGTCGGCGGCCATCCTTCGTACAGTGCCCCAGCTCTGGTTCATTCTTTGCATCTCAGCCTCCACAGTCCTCCGCCAGGTTGTTTTTGGTCAGCCTCTCTTTCGTTTTCCTTCAGGGGTCCAAAGCATAGCTGTTCTTGTGATGGCATCGGGGTCTCTTCTGAGGACATGGCCAACCCAGCTCCAGCATCTGCCAGCTATGATGGTGTGCATGTCCTCTTGCTTGCTCCGAGTAAGCAGATCTTGGTTGGTGATGGTATTTGACCAAAAGATTCGGTGAATTTTTCTTAGGCATGTTGTGTGAAAAGAGGACAATTTCGACATTTCCTTCTCTGTAACTCTCCAGCATTCCGCACCATAGAGAAGCACAGAAAGCACACATCTCTGATATAATCTTAATTTTGTGCTTGTGCTGTATTGAGAGGACTTCCAGATATTGTTTAGGCTAAACAAGGCTGTTCTTGCCTTATTCATTCTGATGTTGATGTCTTTGCCTGCCCCGCCGTCTGGTGTTACTATGCATCCTAGGTATGTGAAGGTGTCTGTCTGTACCAGTTGCTGATTCCTTACTGATATGTGCTCAGGGTTGCTCACATTGAGCGTCATGACCTCTGACTTCTTTAAATTGATGTTCAAGCCCACCTGCTGGCTAACCTTATTAAGTCTATCCGTTTTTTCCTGGATGTGTTGATGTGAATGTGCTAGTAGTGCAATGTCATCTGCATATTCTAGATCTTCCAATGTAGAAAATGTAGTCCATCTTATTCCTCTTGGACTGCCCTCTGTTGTCTGGTGCATCTCTCCATGTCTCAGAGCCATACAATAGGACTGACTTGACATTTGAGTTGAAGATTCTTATTTTCGTGTTGGACTTGATTTCTCTTGTTCTCCATATGTTTCCCAATGCAATGAAAGTGCCTCTTGCTTTTTGTATTCTTGTTTTGATATCAATGTCTGTCCCTCCAACTCTGTCTATATTGCTGCCAAAATATGTGTACGATTCTACATCTTTTAGTGGTGTTTCTTCAAGTTCAACCTTGTTATCATTTCTTGCATTTATTCTCATAATCCTTGTCTTTTCTCTGTGCGTTTTCAGGCTCACTTGTTGTGACCTCTCATCGAGTATATTCATTTTGTCTTGCATCTGATTATGGTTATGGGACAGAAGAGCTAAGTCATCTGCAAAATCTAGATCATCAAGCTGTTTAATCAGATTCCACTGGATTCTGTTTCTGTTGTGTGATGTTGATATTTTCATAACCCAATCTGTTGCTAGTAAGAAAAGAAATGGAGACAAGAGGCATCCCTGTCTCACTCCCGTTCTAATCCTAAACGGTTCTGTAAGTTGTCCTTGATGAGGAACTCTGCATGTCATATCTTCGAAGGTCTCCTTTATTAAGTTAATGATCTTCATGGGAACTCCATAATGCCTCATCAATTTCCAGAGTGATTCTCTATCTGGACTGTCAAATGCCTTTTCGTAGTCCACAAATCTGATGTATAGCTGTGAATTCCATTCCAGACTTTGTTCAACTATTATTCTCAATGTGGCTATCTGGTCTGTACAGGATCTGTATTGTTGATAGCCTGCTTGTTCATCACTCAGTTGCTTGTCTATGGACTCTTTTAATCTCTCAAGGTTGATTCTGTTAATACTTTTCCTGGCACTGTAACATTAATAATAATAATAATAAATTCTTTAAGCACCAAACACGGCGCATAAGGCAGAAACCAGTGCTCTCCAGGTTGTTCGTTGTGACGCCACTCCTCTTAGCTCTTGCACATTATTTAGGCCCAACGTTCTTCCTTCTCTTATTATTGTTCTTCTGAGTGTTTCTTTTGGTCTTCCTTTTTTCCTCTTACCCTCAGGAACCCAAGTGAGCACCTGTAGTGGTGTTCTGTTGTTTTGCATTCGTAGGACATGACCAACATGACTGTAACATTATTCCTCTATAATTTGTGTACTCTTGTAAATTTCCCTTCTTAGGCAACTTGACCAGATAACCTCCCTTCCATTCTGCTGTTATTTTTATCTTTCTCCCAGACTTTGCTATGTAGTTTATATAATATCTCTGTAGAGGTATCAATATCTGTTTTGATGGCCTCTACTGGAATGCCATCTGGACCAGCTGCTTTTCCATCTTTCAGAAGCTTTATGGCTTTCTTTATTTCTTCTCTACTTGGTCTATCACAGCTGATTTGTAGCTCCTCTTCTGCTGGCTGAATGTCTGGGGGATTAGTTGGAGCTGGTCTATTGAGAAGTTCCTCAAAATGTTTTGTCCATCTCTTCATTTGTTCTTGTATATTACTAAGCAACTCCGCCTAGGCTGGTCCCAAGCCCAGCTGAAAATGGAGGAAGGTGGCCTGCATGGAGGCCATAAGGAGGCAGCCTCTCCACCATGCAAAGGCACAACAGGCCAATCACCTGTTTGCTTTAAACTTTTGATTACGAGAACTACAAGAGAGAAAACCGGCCTGATTCTAAAGGCGACAAACTGGAACGGACTACGACTTATGGAACTTGGAACACAAGAAGTATAAATGGGAAAGAAGAGGAGCTGATGGAAGAGATGAGGAAAGCAAAACTAGAAATCCTGGCTATTACAGAAACAAAGAAAAAGGGACAAGGAGTCATGGATCTCGATGGCAACACGCTGCTATACAGTGGTGTACCCACATCTGAAAAAGCTAAAGGGGGTGTGGGTTGCATTGTGGCCAAAAAACAAAAAGATAGTATCAAGGGATGGAACTTTGTCTCGGAGAATATTACTTACTTACTTAGTCGTTCCCCTTCTACCATGAGGTGTAGAGGTTTGGAAGAGAGAGTGCCAGACTATCCTATCAGCTGTCTTCCTCCTGGCCTGGTTCCATTCTAGTTCTCGGTCCTTCAAAGATTGTCTAATGTTGTCCTCCCAGTGGACTCTAGGTCATCCTGGGGGTCTGGATCCCTGGCTCTTTGTTTCCCATGCTTGTCGTGGTATCCGATCTTCTCCTATTCTGCAGACATAGCCAAACCATCTTAATTGGGACTGTTCTACTTGGGTCTGCAGGGGGTAGGATTTAAGGCCTTGACGTATCGTCTGGTTGTGTACCAAGTCTCTTCTTGTTATTTCAACCACCTTCCTCAGATACCTCATTTCTGAGGTTTGCATCTGGCTTTTATGGGTTGTAGTCATTGCCCATGACTCGCATCCATATGTCAAGACTGGGACATAGGTGGAGCGGTATACAGCCATCTTCGTTTTCTTACCAACCTCTCTCTTGCTGAGGAATCCTCGATTTATGGCCTGAAAAAGTCTCCCAGCTGCTGCTTTTCGAGTGGCCAACTCTTCTTTGATGCCTCCCTTTCGGTCTATAATAGCTCTCGGAGAATATTATGGTTGTAAAACTAAAAGAAGGAGAAACCATAGTCAACCTGGTCATAGTGTATGGGCCAAATGAGGATGAGAGAGCAGAGGTCAAGGAGGAATTCTTCGAGCTGCTTCAAAGGACAGTGGATGACTGCCTAAATTAAATTATCATGCTCGGAGATTTCAATGCCAGAGTTGGAAATGACCATGCTAGATGGGGTGGAGTTATCGGAAGATATGGAGAAGATACTCTCAATGACTATGGAAAGCGACTCCTTAGATTCTGCAGTGAGCAGAATCTGATCACTACAAACTCAAAGTTCCCCCATAAGTGCATACATGCATACACTAGATGTGAACCAACAAAGAATGAGAAGTCAGTGATCGACTATGCCATTGTTAGGAGGAGCTCATTCAAATATGTCCGAGATAGGAACTGCCCAACATCACGCATGAAACTAAGTAAATGAACGGGAGAAATTAGCATTAAGATCTACAAGCTGAGAGAGCCAGAAATTAAGATCAGATATCAGGGGCTTATTACTGCAGTGGTGAGCAACACAGAAGAACAAACTGATGACTTGGAAACCCTCTGGCTCAAATTCAAGGACATCATAAAGACAGCTGCTGCAGAAGCATGTGGTGAAGTCTGACTTTAAAACAAGAGAAAGAGGACACCTTGGTGGACAGAGGATGTCAGAAAAAATAAGAGAGAAGAAAATGGCATGAAAACAATACTTATGAGCTAAAAACACAACAGGACAAATGGAGAAATATAGAGAATATGTGACACTCAGAACAGAAGCAAAGAACAAGGTGCTAGCAGCAAAACAGAAGTCCTGGGAAGAATTTGGAGAAAAGCTAGAAAAAGATGGACAAGAAAACCAGAAACTGTTCTATAAGACCCTAAAGAACATGGGGAAGAAAAAACAATGCCCTCTCAAATTTATAAAGGACAAGCAAGGCAAATTGCTTACTGCCCCGAAGGAAGTAATGGAAAGATGGAAAGAATATTTCTCAGAACTCCTTGATGATGAGCATGGTGAAGCATCAGAAATGATAACCACTAGCACAGAAGAGAAAACCAATGATGGTGAAGATGACATAAAGATGGAAGAACTGAAGGCAGCACTGGAGAAAATCAAGATAGGCAAAGCAGCAGGGCATGATGGTATAACACCAGAAATGGTTAAGTACATGGGAGCATCAGGCGACCTATTACTCTTATGGGTCCTACTGGCAGCGTGGTGCAACAAGACCATACCAAAGGATTGGAAGATTGCCAGTTTTAAAAAAGGGTGACAATCGACAATGTGGAAACCATAGAGGCATATCCCTTCTCAGTGTCCCTGGTAAAATCTACTCTAGAATTCTAGAGCAGAGACTCTGACGCCTAGCTGAGCCACAATTGGATGAGGTCCAGTGCGGATTCTGAGCAAACTGAAGTACTCAAGACCTAATCTTCACTCTCAGACAGCTGAGTGAAAAGGCCCTTGAGTATAAGAGTGAGATCCATCTTTGTTTCATAGATCTGGAAAAGATGTTTGACAGGGTCCCCTGGAGAAAACTTTGGGACTGTTTGGCAAGGAAGAACGTTCCAGCACCTCTGATTCATGCTATACAGAGCTTCTACAAGTCTTGCAGAAATTATGTGAGGACAGCAAACCATAAGTCAGAAGAGTTCAGGACCACCACTGGTGTAAGACAAGGTGATATCCTGTCACCTTATTCTTTTCATACTCCTCATGGACAATGTCATCAAGGCATGTAAGGAGAGAACAAAAAAGTATTCAGTGGGGTACTGGAAGATGAGACAGGTATGTATTTCAGAGCTGGCATTTGCTGATGATGTTGCCCTGATTGCTAAATCAGAGGCAACATCTCCAATCCAACCTGCAAGTCTGGAAGGAAGAGCTGGAGAAGATACGGATGGTCATAAGCAGCTCTAAAAAAAAATCCATGGTGATATCACGAGAAGAAAGAAGACATCAGATTAAGCTGGGAGAACAGGACCTGGAGCAGGTCGCCCACTATAAATACCTCAGAGCTATTATAGACCGAAAGGGAGGCATCAAAGAAGAGTTGGCCACTCGAAAAGCAGCAACTGGGAAACTTTTTCAGGTCATAAATCGAGGATTCCTCAGCAAGAGAGAGGTTGGTAAGAATACAAAGATGGCTGTATACCGCTCCACCTATGTCCCAGTCTTGACATATGGATGCGAGTCATGGGCAATGACTACAACCCACAAAAGCCAGATCCAAACCTCAGAAATGAGGTATCTGAGGAAGGTGGTTGAAGTAACAAGAAGAGACATGGTCTGCAACCAGACGATACATCAAGGCCTTAAATCCCACCCCCTGCAGACCCAAGTAGAACAGTCCCAACTAAGATGGTTTGACCATGTCTGTAGAATGGGAGAAAATCGGCTACCACGACAAGCATGGGAAACAAAGAGCCAGGGATCCAGACCCCCAGGACGACCCAGAGTTCACTGGGAGGACAACATTAGACAATCTTTGAAGGGCCGAGAACTAGGATGGAACCAGGTCAGGAGGAAGACAGCCGATAGGATAGTCTGGCGCTCTCTCTTCCAAACCTCTACACCTCAAGGTAGAAGGGGAACGACTAAGTAAGTATATTACCAAGCAATTTTCCATTCTTATCTTTTATGAGACCATTTGCTTGCTTATGTTTCCCTGTTAGCTTCTTTGTATTGTTGTACAGGTCCTTCATATTTCCTTTGGCTTCAGCTTCCTCTTCTTCACTTGCCAACTCTTCAGTATACTTCTTCTTGTCTCTTTTAACTTGTTTGTTTGCTTCTGTGTACACTTCATGAGCCTTGGCTTTGGAGCTTCTGGTTTTGCTTTTGTTTAGATCTGATTTCTTGTTTTTCCTGTCCTCTATCTTGTTACTAGTTTCTTTTGTTATCCAAGCTTTGTGCTGATGTTCTCTTTTTCTCAGCACTTCTTTACATGTCTCATTCGCTTCCTCCTATAGCTAGTTGATTTGAAGCACAGAAGTTAGCTAGTAGTTCCCCATTCTCATTCATCACACCTAACCATGCTTTCCCATGATTTCTTCAAAGCCGGTGTTGTCTGTTCTTATTTTCATGTTTAGGTCCCCCATCAAAATTGTGATGTCCTTTCTTTTCTTTTTGTCAAAGACATTTTGTAGTCTGGTGTAAAATTCTTCTTTCTCAGATTCTTCTTTATCATTTGTTGGTGCGTGATGTTTATATTTATTTTCTTATTTGGCTGATTTAAACCTTGCTGTTATAATTCGGGATCCCATTGCTTCCCATTCTATAAGTGCCTTCTGTACTTCCCTAGACAGCATTAGAGCCACCCCTTCACTGTGGTGGGCTCTTTCTTCCTCATGTCCTGAAGACAACACCATTTCTCCTGTGATCAATCTCCTCCTCTCTATGCCCCTCCCCCATGTCTCGCAGAGACCCAGGAAATTAATCATGTAATTTGTCATTTCCTCTGCTACCTGTGCAGTTTTCCCTTGTTCACACAGAGTGCAAACATTCCAGGTGCCAATCCTGGAGATTTTCCTAGATGAAAAAAGGTTAGTCGGCAACTCAGACTCCTTTCAGCTTTCACTGTTTTGCTTCATATGCTTCCTTTCCAGAGGACCTTCTTCTGTCTTGGGCAGCTGAGTTGATCCCAACAGTCCTTAGTCGCTTTTTATGGCATGCATGGTAGGGTACAGTGTTACTATTCTTTGCTCCCTTTTCAGGCCCCGGTAACACACGGGTGGTACCGTTGTTTAGACAAACTATATCAGACAGTTGGTTTGGTTTTTAAGAATTATCTTCACTGCACACGGAAAACTCCAGCAGAGCTCCTATTTCCTACCTTAGATCACACAAGGAGGATCTCAGCACATTGCACGAACTCCATAGCACCGGTGAGAATCCCAATGTGTGTATATAATGTATAGGAGTCACACATTCTATAAATATTTTTGTGGTTGGTAAGTTTTCCTAATTTTTTAAAATTTTGCTAGGGCAGCGGCCTGATAAGCGTACTCTTTATGATTTCCAACTGCTGTGGGATTTTTAACGTGTGCACCTTGCACACGGGACCTCCTATTTTTTTGCCCTTATCTGAGAAGGCTAGGCGTCCGATCTCACTACTTATGAGATCAGGGGGGAGTATGACATTATTAGGACCACTGCTGAAAATTTTTTTTCCATATATTGTATTTCCTCAACTGGGAATTGGGACCCAAAGATGCAGCAATAGAGAATGCAGTCAGCGACCCATAGCTTGACTGCTTGCGTCAGGGTCAGCGAACCAGAGCTGACCAAGACCCTACTCCACCTCCACGTGGTGGTCCTGGAAACAGGCTGCATCACTGCAGTCTGGTTGAGAGAGTAGGGATCGAAGAGGGAAGGCAAACCCGGTCCCAAAAATTGCCGTGCTGAAGTCGGATGTGTTGGCCGAAAGGCGCAGATATCGCAGCTCCGGCGTAAACAGACACAACGCAACCAACGTCCTTTTCAGGACGAACGAGGAAGAAGAAACTGGGAGTTTAGTCCGGCACCTCTTGAATAGGAGGTGGACGTCATACCTCTTAGCCACTCCAACCCCCCCATATATATCACACAGTTAGTTAGCCTTATATGTTGTATGTACCATTGTTTAGACAAACTATATCAGACAGTTAATTAACTTTAAATGTTGTATGTATCATTGTTTAGACAAGCTATATCAGTCAGTTAATTAACATTAAATGTTGTATGTACCATTGTTTAGACAAACTATATCAGACAGTTAATTAACTTTAAATGTTGTATGTACCGTTGTTTAGACAAGCTATATCAGACAGTTAATTAACCTTATATGCTGTATGTACTGTCGTTTAGACAAACTGTATCAGACAGGTCATTGACCTTATATTTCACCATTGTCCTGGTCACCCCCTATGGAGGATAGAACCACTAATACAGGAAGCTTACACTAAACATTCACAAGCTCTTACTGTGATGGTATCTGTAGCTATTTGTTTGACATGATGATGTTGCCAGCCTCATGATCAGCCTTATAGTACAAGTAGGGCCTTGTACAACATCCTGAGGGAGCAATATTCCCACTCTTTCTTTGTCCCATCAGAGATCTCAGACTCTACAAGAGGCTTATTAGACATACTTGTTTGTTATTTCAGTGTTTCATTTATTTATTTATTTTTGACACAAACAATTCAAATGGTTTTTCATGTTTGAAAGTTCACTGTGACCTTATAGGGTCTTATTTCATTTAGAAAATAATTGTCTAACACAAAAATCTTCCAACTCCAGTGTCAGCGCAGTTCAATTATAAAACTCTAGTTTATAGCATTCTGAAATGCTCAGGGTAAAAGAGTTTTTGGGAGACTCAAAAACACACATAGTAGAGAACTGGATACAAAAGTCAAAGATATGAGTGAGTCATGGAGACACCTTGAGCTGATAGTATACAACATGAGGAGTTGGCAGACATTTGTTGAAGGCCTAGGCTGTTTAGGGAGCTAGAAGTGATAATGATGATGTGTCATAAATGTCTGGATTGATCAAAATTTGTTTCAGGCTGATTGTGACAACAGCTGTACTAAAACTGAGATACAGTATACTGACTTCTTGGACATGCCAGAAAGTCAACAACAGTTATGCTTATTTGAAGATGAGAATGGTATGTATAATAGCAATGTTATTATTTTAAATTCATATTTTGGCTACACAAGTTTACTTGATTTCAATATCTGCTACAGTATGACATTTAATACTAAGCAGCAAGTGTACTTTTCTTAGAGAATTAAATCTATTTTCAAACTTTAATTAAACTTGCTTAATGTATACATAATGGAGATAGAGGCTGTTACTGCAGTAACCAGGGCAGTTATTGTGTCACACTCTCAGTCATGCTTCTAAAGGTTCAAAATGGATGTCTGTTGCCTGAAAAGAAAGCATTTATGGAGGCCTTGAATCTACCATACAAGTCACTTAGGTGTACGACACTCCAATAATAAAAGTGCTGACAGACTAGCTTTGTGAGCACACAGAGTGGGAACACTGGTCCTGCACAAGGGAACGAACGAACGAACAAACTTTATTTTCAAAGGGTTGAGAATTGGGCACGCATGCCCGTCTGACATTCTGCCCTTCCTTTCTCTCATCTTTTATACTGATTTCATTTATTCTCACATACATTTTACCCATCAATGTCAAGGAATTCAATGTTGTAAAGGTAAAATAATAGCATACTCACATTCACAGTATCTAATCATAAACATGAAATAAAATATGTTGAAAAGTACAAACTAAGCATTACCATGAAACAAAATATGTTGAAAAGCACTAACATCATCATTAAACCTACATTCGATATATCATTTGTTTGGAAAAATAATCACATTAGGGGGGCAGATAATCAGAACTCATAAAGTATTCAAAAAGTTTACGATTGTATTAATAGGGACTGAGGTTGTGATGTTTTAGATAATGCGGAAGATAGTTCCAAAGATGAGCAGCAGAGTAAGCTAAGCTTTTCTTGAATAAGTGAAGCCTTGGCTTGGGCACTTGTATTTTGTGTTCTGAGGAAAGAACAAGCAGGATTCAGAAAGAACAATCAGGATTCAGAAAGAACAAGCAGGATTCAGAAAGAACAAGCAGCATTCAGAAAGAACAAGCAAAATTCAGAAAGCACAAGCAGGATTCAGAAAGAACAAGTGGGATTCAGAAAGTACAAGAGGGATTCAGAAGAGAACGAACGAACTTTATTTTCAAAGGGTTGAGAATTGGGCACACAGGCCCGTCTGGAGAGATACTGAGGACAGTTAATGATCATCTGTTAGAAAACAACACTACAGTAGATGAACCAATAAGGCTAAGATAGCTGGAATGTGGCACCAAACATAAGACTAGCAGGTATGACGTCTGAGAGGATGCATATGACATATATAAATCAGGATGCTACAGTACAGTAAGCATTCATACTCTTTAACATTTGATGAGGGAGACTTAGCACCAAGGGGTTTGCCTGGATTGTAATGATGTTGATCCTGAATAACAATCACATAATTATCAGGAAATTGTGCTTATGTGTTTGTTACTCCACTTTGCTAACACATTTTAACTAAATATATAAGACATGCATTTCATTATTTATCTTTGCTCATTATTTTTATTATTACAGGAGTTTATTCTTGTCACCTGTGCAACACTCATTTCTTCCAACTTGATGTCCTGGATAAGCATATGACAACAGTACACAGAGATGGACACTGGGAGTTTGATAATAAATGCAGTGATCTTCAGAATATGTTAACACAGGACAGTCTAAATAACATGAATGAAGCAGTGAATAAGATTGGAGATGCCACTTTTACTGATGTAGCAAGAGAAGATAGCATCAACCTGAGACTTACTTGTAATGAAGCATCAGTCAACCTCATCAACAGTCAGGAAAGGACAGCTACAATGTTTGACAGCCTGCACAGTAATACATCAGTTTGTAAAAATCAAGTCTGTAACATAAATTGTAGTAAACCATTTTCTGCCGGTGAGATAAATGTTCAACTTTGAGTGAGTGACAGAGCTGCTGCTACTTGCAGTGATTTATGCATTCAGTCTCACTTGAAACTAAAGGAAAGTCCTACAAGTGTGATATGTGTGGTGTATTATTTACTGTGAAAGATAGCTTACAGCAACATAACACAATATATACACGAGAGAAGCCTTTCAAGTGTCATGTTTGTGATTCAGAATTTAATCAGAGTTGTAGCCTAAAATTACGTGAAAGAATACATACAGGACAGAAACCTTACAAGTGTGATGTTTGTGGAGCAGCATTTACTCAGAAAGGTTCCCTACAAAGACATAAAAGAATACACACAGGTAATACTAATAGGCCTTACAAGTGTGATGTCTGTGGTTCAGCATTTACTGACAGAGGTAGTCTACAAAATCATAAAAGAATACATACAGGAGAGAAGCCTTACATATGTGATGTTTGTGGAGCAGCATTTACTCAGAAAATTCACCTACAGAGACATAAAAAAATACATACAGGTAATAAGCCTTACAAGTGTGATGTTTGTGATGCGGCATTTACTGAGATAAGTTACCTAGTAAGACATAAAAGAAAACATTCAGGAGAGAAGCCTTACAAGTGTGATGTTTGTGGTGCAGCATTTACTCGGAGAGGTCACCTACAAAGTCATAAAAGAATACATACAGGAAATAAACCTTACATGTGTGATGTTTGTGGTGCAGCATTTACTGAGAGTGGTAGTCTGCAAAAACATATAAGAATACATACAGGAGAGAAGCCTTACAAATGTGATGTCTGTGACGCAGCATACACTCAGATAGGTAACCTACAAAAACACAGAAGAATACATACAGGAGAGAAGCCTTACAAGTGTGATGTTTGTGGAGCAGCATTTACTCAGAAAAGTCCCTTACAAAGACATAAAATAATGCATACAGGAGAGAAGCCTTACAAGTGTGATGTTTGTGGAGCAGCATTTACTCAGAAAAGTTCCCTACAAAGACATAAAAGAATACATACAGGTAATACTAATAGACCTTACAAGTGTGATGTCTGTGGTGCAGCATTTACTGACAGAGGAAGTCTACAAAATCATAAAAGAATACATACAGGAGAGAAGCCTTACATGTGTGATGTTTGTGGAGCAACATTTACTCAGAAAATTCACCTACAAAGACATAAAAGAATGCATACAGGTAATAAGCCTTACAAGTGTGATGTTTGTGATGCAGCATTTACTGAGATAGATTACCTAGTAAGACATAAAAGAACACATTCAGGAGAGAAGCCATACAGGTGTGATGTTTGTGGTGCAGCATTTACTCAGAGAGGTCACCTACAAAGACATAAAATAATACATACAGGAAATAAACTTTACATGTGTTATGTTTGTGGTGCAGCATTTACACAGAGAGGTCACCTACAAAGACATAAAAGAATACATACAGGAAATAAACCTTACATGTGTGATGTTTGTGGTGCAGCATTTACTCAGAGAGGTCACCTACAAAGACATAAAAGAATACATACAGGAAATAAACCTTACATGTGTTATGTTTGTGGTGCAGCATTTACTGAGAGTGGTAGTCTACAAAAACACAGAAGAATACATACAGGAGAGAAGCCTTACAAGTGTGATGTTTGAGGTGCAGCATTTACTCTGGGCAGTAGTCCACAAAATCATAAAAGAATGCATACAGTAGAGAAGCCTTACAAGTGTGATGTTTGTGGAGCAGCATTTACTCAGAAAAGTCTCCTACAAAGACATTAAAAAATGCATACAGTTAATAAGCCTTACAAGTGTGATGTTTGTGATGCAGCATTTACTGAGATAGGTTACCTCATCATCATCATCATCAGCTGCCATCTCCACAACGAAGGTTGGCTGTAAAGGATCTCCAATGTCTTCTATCTCTTGTCTTGGTGGTGCACTCTGATAGACTCTTTCCTGTCCATCTCTTGATGTTATCTTCCCACTTATAGCGCTGTCTTCCCCTTGCACGTTTGCCTTCACCTCTCCCTTCTATTATGGTCTTCTGCAAGGTGTTATGCCTTTTTATGTGGCCAAAGTACTTTAGCTGCCGAACTTTGATCTCCCTCATTAGTTCTCTTTTCATACCTAGATTTTCTAGGACCTCCTTATTTGTTTTCTTCTCTTTCCATGAGATACGCCCCATTCTTCTATACAAGGTATATCCACATTTCAAGAGCCTCAATTGTTTTTCCAAATGCTTATACATCGTCCATGTTTCTGCCCCATACAGAAATGCAGAATACAAGGTATATATAACACTTTATGATTCTCAGTTTTAATTTGTGAGATAACTGTTTGGATGTCAGTATATGTTTCATGTTGTTGAATGTAGCCTTGGCCATTCCTATTCTCTTCTTGATTTCTGTTTCACATCTGCCATCTTCTGTTATTATATGACCAAGATATACGTAGCTCTTGACTTGTTCCAGGGTTTTCCCATTTGCGCTTATCTTTAATGTGGGTTTATCGTCTGTTTTGCTAATTATCATAGTTTTTGTTTTCTCAATATTAATGTCGAGTCCGTATTCATGACTTATACTGTTCACTTGCTTCACTAGTTCTTGTAGGAATGAAATATTCCCATTATGTTATTCTCCTCAAATAACACACTGTCATTTTCCCCGTTTTCTATCTCAATCTTTGACTTTATGTCGCTAGGTAGGCAGAACTGTGTATCTATGTCCTTTTCATAGTAACTGGATCCGACCAATTACTGTTGACTCCGTTTTATGGTTGAGTACAGTTTATACTGGTGAAGAGGTAGCTTAAAACGCGAATGGTTAAAATGAACGAATGTCAACAATATTCTTCAAACGAACTTCAACAAGTAGTGTTGAACTGGGTGAACTGGGCAAGTACTGGCAGTACATAAGTCGGTGATGACTGTACATAGATTTTATTCAACATGACACATACGGAGTGGACAAGACTAACATCGTCACAGGCGCAAAGATCATACATCAGCATAATGGTAATTACTTTTAAAGTTCCTGAAGATTCTCTACCAATAAAGTCCTCCGACTCAAGTGACTAAGGATCACAAAACTGTTACCGTATAATATTCTTCTCATTCAAGTCCATTGACCTTCCTTCAAGGACGTCTATCATGGTAACGTATTCATACTCCAGGATAAAAATCTTCCATATCATACTTCACAATCCCATACGTTCTCCAAAACATAACGTTAGATAGCATATAGTTTCAAACAAAGTCATACACGATAATACGAACAGGTTAGAGATTCCAGTTGACTAACCTCTCCCATTCTATGCCACGCTTCTGGCATTGTTGAATGTACGGCATATAAAATATGAAGCATACGAATAAATAAACTGGTTTACACGTAGGTATTATTCCTCTACGGTAATCTAATATGACCACCGACTCCGTCTGTCCATTCTAGGAAATTACATGCTAAGATGACTTCCCGCTAGACTACAACTGGGAGCGGCCTGATACTTTAGTTTACGGCAATAAATATACAAATATAACCGGGGCGACACTTACATGATCCTTCCATCATTGGCTTCGTCAAGAATACCAATTGAATCAATATAACATACTGGCTTATACAAAACTGCCAGAAAATTCCAATAATCTATATCTCGGACATAACAAAGTCCGCACTGCCCCGTTCAAAACATGACGTCACAATCCCAAACTAGGTTACCCGTGCGTCCAAAGCAACTCACACTGCATTGTGCACGTCAGTGCGTGAATCAATCAAACGCACAAATAATATAATATATAAAGACTGGTGTGTACATTTGGCAGGACCGAAGACTACCCCCTTAGGTAATAAATGTACGTAACAGCTCCCTTATCACCTCCCCTTAAAAAAATTAATTCTATTAATTTTTTTTGAACTTAATACCCGAGAGAGGTGAGTCAAAACTACCACAAGATATGAAATGCATAAAGTTATATCATATTAAGAAAAGAATATTAAACGAAATGAATATAACTAAATGATAGTATGCATTAAAGCACACATCCACAAACGACCTACTTTGGAACGATGTGGTAAAACAAGTTTGAAAATGAAAAATGAAAAAAACCATTAAAAAAAAAGATGATAATAAAATTCAACTAAGTTTTCAACAAAATTTGAAACATATGATTTCAAAAATGAAAATGAACAGCAACACTGATGATGATCAATGACAAGAGAATCAATGAAACAGAAAAATTGAAAATACAATGTGCAAAAATGAAGCAATGCAAAATTAAACACTTTAAGAATCAACACACTTAATGTTTTCTAACACTAGTATGGTTGACTAGTGATCTAACAGTGAGATATCATAACTAAGACCCGTGAATGTAGGTGTTACGTGACAACTAAGAAAGTTAGTATGTGTGTGATCCATAATCAATTAAATAGATTAAGTTGAATTAATCTAATTCATATATTCCTTAATTACTAACAAATAACTAGTTAACAATATATTCTAAATAATTACAATATCACTATCAATATGTCACTGTTCCGTTACAACTAGTTAGTAATCGACGAGATAATGTTCTCAATGTTCCATACACGATATAATATATTCTCTAACACGTTATGTAGTGTAATATGTTCCATAGGAATAACAAATGTATATTTGTCGCTCTTAACAATGTTGCCATATTAATAAAAAGTTACTGTATTACCAATGTTCCCGTTCTAATAAAACGTTAATATAGTATCAATAACAATGTACAAAGTTATTCATGTTATCGGTGAGGATGTTCCAACATCTGGAAGTGGCTTAGTTTCGACAAGTTCGCTTGGGCATCTTGATAGACAGTCTGCGAACACATTCTGCACTCCAGGAATAGCTCGTATCTCAAAATGGAACGGTTGAAGTGCTATAGCGTAACGCGCTGACTTTGATGACTTAACGTTCCCTGTATTCAGTGCGGTAAGAGCTTTCTGGTCAGACTCCACCACAAAGTGAGATCCGAGGAGATAACGATCCAGTTTAGTGATTGCCCAGACAAGAGCAAGGAGCTCTTTATCCAGAACGGAATATTTCGTCTCGCTCGGCGTGAGCTTTCTGGATACGTACATAACCGGAAATAAGGTGCCGTTATATTCCTGCATCAAAACTGCAGCGATAGCGTAAGAACTTGCATCACTGCGAAGGACAAAGGTGAGATCTTTGTTAGGCAACCTTAAAAAAGGTGCATTTGAAAAAAATTGTTTTATATAAGTCTAACGCCGTTTGGTGATCCTGCGACCACTTTATTACATTAGATGTGCCTTTCTTCAGTAGAGAAGAAAAAGGTGCAGTTATAGTAGACAAATGAGGGATGAATTTTGAATAGAACTGTATTAGTCCTAAAAGCGACCTAACTTGTTTTTTTGTCTTAGGTGCCGAGATGTTTAAAATTTTAGAGACATTACTGTCTTCTGTATACATGAAACCATGACCTATGCGGTGACCCAGAAATGAGATGTCATGAAAACCGACAAAAGCCTTTGAAGGTTTCGCTGTTAAGTTATAATCCCGTAAGGTAGAAAGTAAAGATTTTAAACCCTGAATATGTTCATCCCAAGAGTCACTGAAAAGACAGATGTCATCTATATAAGTAATGACATCGGGACGATGAGACAATATGCGGCGCATCATGCGTACAAAGGTAGCTGGCGCATTCATTAACCCGAATGGCATAAAATTCCATTGAAAAAGACCCCGTGGTGTCGAGAAAGCGGTGAATGGCTTTGCTTTAGGAGTGATTGGCACTTGCCAATATCCCTTTGAAAGGTCAAATTTCGAAAAGAATGTAGCATGAGATAATCTCTCCAATAAGTCATCTAAAAGAGGTAATGGTTCCGCATCGAATTTTGTAACTTTGTTTAATTTCCTGTAATCTACACAAAGACGTATATTGTTGTCTTTCTTCCTAATGATTACCATGGAAGAAGAATATGGTGATGAAGATGGTTCAATTATATTTAATTGGAGCATCTCATCCAATTCCTTATCAACCTTATCACGAAAGTGTAAAGGAATAGGATATGGGCGAACTCGAATAGGCGTATCGTCAGTCAGAATAATGTCATGTTGGATGACTGACGTATGACCTGGGATGTCAGTGAGGACATCCTCATACGAGTGTAGAATATTAGAGACTTGCTGACGTTGATCAGCCGAAAGAGTAGATGAGATCGTAACATCATTCCATTTCTCAGTGGAATGGAGTGGTACAACTGGTATTGGTAGTTGTACATCATCGAAAGAAGATTATTCTTCTTGGATGACTGACAAACTAGAATAGTGTTGAATAGGAGGTGTAGGATCGTCAGTTGCCTGAAACACTGACTGTAGATAATCAGGACGTGAGTAATACTCCTTCAACATGTTAATGTGGAAGGTTTTATGTTTACCATTAACATCAATGATGTAGTCGACATCGGATATTCTTGAGATGATCCTGAAAGGACCTCTCCAGGTAATTAAAAGACGATTGTTATGCGCAGGTAGTAAGACAAAAGCTTCATCACCAGGAATAAGCTGGCGAAGACGTCTATACTTGTTTGCAAATAGACGAGCTTTTTCTTTGGCTTGTTCGGATGATGCAGTAGCTAGTCTACAAGCATCTATGATTCTCTTTCTCAGAGAGATCACATACTCATAAGAGGATTGAGTTTCCTCTTCAATATTCTCATCAACCAATAAGTCGTGGATTAACGACATCGGACCGCGTGGTTGCATGCCAAAAACAAGCTGGAATGGAGAAAACCCCGTTGCTTGATTTTGTACTTCGCGATACGCAAAGAGACAAGCGGGTAGGACCCGATCCCAGTCTTGGGGATGGTCTTGAGTCATCTTACCCAACAACTGCTTGAGTGTCCTATTGAGACGCTCAATTAACCCATTTGACATCGGATGATAAATAGAACTAAGAGATCTGTCTATACCTAATGTCTTCATAACTTGAGACATGGATTCAGAAATGAACTGAACCCCATGATCCGACAAGATTTTCCGTGGAAAACCAATGCGTGAGAAGATTAACATCAATGCCTCTGCTACACTGGCAGATGAAGTGTTCTTGAGAGGGATGGCCTCAGGCCAACGAGTGCACATATCAATGCACGTAAGGATATGCGTATGCCCTCTAGCAGATGGAAGTATCGGACCAATAATGTCAATGGCCATTTTATCAAATGGTCTAATCGGGATGTCCGCAGCTTGAATAGGAGCCGCATGAAATGGACCCCGTACCTTAACTTCCTGACATATCAAACAGGACCGACAATAGAGAGTGATGTCCCTATGGACGCCTGGCCAGTAGAATGCCGAAAGCACTCTGGATTTGGTACGCGAAAAACCCATATGGCCCGCACATTGCGAGTCATGCGCATGTCGTAATATACGAGATCTCATAGAGGATGGGACTAAGATCTGATAACATAAGGATGAATCCTTTTCCCGTATTACTCTCACCAAAATCCCATTTTTAAGTATAAAGTCATGTCTAGATTTTGCAAGTTTGTTGCTTGTATTCTTTTTGTTAACATACTGAAAAATTTTTTTTAATGAATCATCATTCTTTTGCAATGTTGCAAACAACTCCCGTGAAATAGGAGCATCATCATCACAAGTGGTATGAACTGTAGGTTCAATAGGTGTATCATGCGACATATTAGTAGCTTGCGCTCTAGTCACTACTGCATTTGCAGTTTGAATATGTCGCTCTTCCCATTCAGCAATTTGCTGCGGTGTACACTCTTTAATACCATGTATGCGACCAAGTATTAAATCACAAATTGGATTTGGAAGAAGACAAGCCTGGATCTGTCCTGAAAAAAATGGTGTATGAAGTGTTATAATGGCTGTGGGAAATGTTTCCACAGTTCCGCCAAACGTCACACATTTCACAACCCTGCCCGTCGCACAACTAGGGTCGATCAGCGAAGTCCGGACGCCCACAGTGGTACAACCTGAGTCGAATAAAAGAGAGCATGAAATATTGTTAACAAATCCTCTGTTAAACTTAAGAGAGCCCTGTCCCTGGTGTACTGACGCAGCAGTGGCCGTACAGACTGCAGGTAGACTAGGCAAGGTATGTCCGCAACGCAGCGTCGTGATCGCCTTGGGCTGGAAAAGAGTAGAGCATTCTGAACAATCTTTGACTTGGGTACAATCAAGAGAACAACACATAGCATTATGAGTTTCAACTCCTTTACCCTGTTCAATGTTAGCCTGTGTATCACTAAAAGCGACATTAGAATGTCTACCTGTATTACTCGACGATCTATCTCGTCGGCGCGATCGATTTTGATTATTTGCATTAAAATTGCTACAATTGTCATTTCTGCTAGAGTTAAAATTTGGATGAGTCCGATAATTTGTATAATTAAAGTTATGATGTTCTTTAAAATTTTTATTCCAAGAACCTTGTCTGTTTTGTGGACCCTGAGATCTTGATCTCCAGTTTTTTTTATTATAATGTCCTTGATTATTTTTAAAATTATTGTTACCAAAATCTTGTGATCTGTGAGTTTGGTTCCAAGAAACATTAAATGGAGCAGATTGTTGAAATTGCTTCCCTTTGTAAAAGTTATCATTGTTAAAATTGTAATTATTTCCCTTATTGACATACCTATCAGCACTAAAAGAACGATTGCGTGAAAAATTGTTTTGTTGTGCTGCAAAAGCAACA
This sequence comes from Oreohelix idahoensis, assembly GCA_024509875.1. Lineage (NCBI taxonomy): Eukaryota > Metazoa > Mollusca > Gastropoda > Stylommatophora > Oreohelicidae > Oreohelix > Oreohelix idahoensis. The sequence goes on from JAMPIV010001088.1 coordinate 1,105,544, forward strand.
GGCAATTCATTCTTAATCTGTGCGTTACTTAGATCCATGTTTGGGTGAGCAGTACAAAAATTTTTTGCATGTTCTTCTAAGCCTTTCATAGATAAAGGTTTCCTTTCGTGTAAAAATGCGAGAAATGTAGGATTTACAGACGAAAGTACCTTATCGCGCATCAGTAAATCGAAGAGACCTTCATACGACTTTTCAATTTTGGATAATTCGATCCATCTTTCTAATGTTAGTCGTATCTGTGACAGAAAATCACTAAAATTTCTGCCAGATTGAGGTAGTAATGTATGAAATCTTAAACGATATTTGTCTTTTGTCATTTGGAATTTTTGCAGAAGTGCCGCTCTAAGAGCATTATAGTCATTTTTCTCACCAATGCTGGTGGTATGATAAACTGCTAATGCATCCCCTGTAAGTAATCTGGATAAATATGTACAGTATAGCGCTTTATCCACGTCATAAGATCCACAAGTGGCCTCAAACCTATCTAGGAAGAATATTACGTCATCAGATGGGGGATTAAATTTTGGTAATTTAAGGTGAATTTCCTTAAAATAATCATGTCTGGATGGAGTTTGGCTTTCAAAAGTTCTCTGAGAATTAGATTCCTGAGTTAACCTAATTCTCTCATATTCTGACTCTGCTAATTTCAGTTCATGCTGTCGTTTTCTTTCATTCTCTTCCATCTCAAGCTGAAGTCGTTTTACATTTTGTTCAGCTATTAATCTCCTCTCTTCCATTTCTTTTTGTTTATTTTCCATTTCTTTTTCAGCCTCCTTTTGCTTATGTTCTGCCTCTCGCTGAAATCGTTTCTCTTCTAGTTCAGCGGCCAATCTCATTTTTTTCTCCTCTTCCTCAGCTATAAATTTCCTCTTCTTTTCATGTTCCTCAGCATCAATCCGTTTTTGATCTGCCTCAAATTGAAGTTTTTCTAGTCTTAAAGTTTCTAACTTTCTCTGTTCGGCTTCTATTTCTTGAGCTTTCCTATATTCTGCAAGTGCAAATGTTTTTGCTTCATCAGGAGCCATCTGAAGAGCTTTTGCTTGCTTAATGAAATAATCTAGTGAATACATAATGCTTTATAAGTAGTCACAATACTCTTGATTTATAAAAATGATAATTAATCAATATAAATTAATTAACCTTGTTACTATAACAAGTGTTCTTCGTTCCTGTCCTTAGAACGGTATAATGTTATCATATAATTATTAAATATGTTAATAATCAATACAGTTATTTATGTAATCAAATGTCATGAAATGAACAACGTGACAAACAATAGAAACAATACCGACAAGACACGATAATCAAAGACGATAGAAAACAGTCGCAGAAATCCAATAAAAATAAAAATGTGAAACTAAAAATAGAATGTCGTAAAGAGTTACGATGATAACTGCGATCAAATAATCAACAAGACAATAGACAACACAGTGTAAAAACATAGGTTTTGTAAAAAACTGAACGACAGGAAAGGTGAGATGGACGCAAAATACAAACAAAATTCATCATAAAACTAAATTACGAATAAAAATAACTACGAGAACAACAATAAAAAACTTGACGGAACAGCTAAACAGATACTATTATAAGGGACAATTAGCGATCGGAACTTCGGCAAGGTTTCTAGCCTTGTACCGGAACTATCGCTCAATTGAAACTTACAAGTTGAGCCCTACAGAACGTCTGACGAAGAGCCCGAATTGGCTTCGAGATGGATCTCGTTCGTCAGATCAACCTCCCACGACAAATGAACAACATATAACATATAACAAGGAAAATATAAATATGGACATAATTATTTAAGGCACAGCTAAACGTAATAAAGGGTACAACGACAACACGTTATACTCATCTCGCGTGCAGGAAAAAAAAAACCAATGTGCCTCGTCTCCGTGTATGTACGTGTGAGGATAAAATACTTCGTTCTGAGTTATTAGACCACAGCTTGCACGTAATAGTGACAAAGAGATGATCCCAAGATGTTGTCGCCTTGAAAGTTCAGATCTTCAGATGATCCCAAGATGTTGTCGCCTTGAAAGTTCAGATCTTCCATTAATGATAATTGTATTGGGTACGTTTCCTGTGAAATTCCTGATTTCAAAACCAGACTGGCACACCAATTACTGTTGACTCCGTTTTATGGGTGAGTACAGTTTATACTGGTGAAGAGGTAGCTTAAAACGCGAATGGTTAAAATGAACGAATGTCAACAATATTCTTCAAACGAACTTCAACAAGTAGTGTTGAACTGGGTGAACTGGGCAAGTACTGGCAGTACATAAGTCGGTGATGACTGTACATAGATTTTATTCAACATGACACATACGGAGTGGACAAGACTAACATCGTCACAGGCGCAAAGATCATACATCAGCATAATGGTAATTACTTTTAAAGTTCCTGAAGATTCTCTACCAATAAAGTCCTCCGACTCAAGTGACTAAGGATCACAAAACTGTTACCGTATAATATTCTTCTCATTCAAGTCCATTGACCTTCCTTCAAGGACGTCTATCATGGTAACGTATTCATACTCCAGGATAAAATCTTCCATATCATACTTCACAATCCCATACGTTCTCCAAAACATAACGTTAGATAGCATATAGTTTCAAACAAAGTCATACACGATAATACGAACAGGTTAGAGATTCCAGTTGACTAACCTCTCCCATTCTATGCCACGCTTCTGGCATTGTTGAATGTACGGCATATAAAATATGAAGCATACGAATAAATAAACTGGTTTACACGTAGGTATTATTCCTCTACGGTAATCTAATATGACCACCGACTCCGTCTGTCCATTCTAGGAAATTACATGCTAAGATGACTTCCCGCTAGACTACAACTGGGAGCGGCCTGATACTTTAGTTTACGGCAATAAATATACAAATATAACCGGGGCGACACTTACATGATCCTTCCATCATTGGCTTCGTCAAGAATACCAATTGAATCAATATAACATACTGGCTTATACAAAACTGCCAGAAAATTCCAATAATCTATATCTCGGACATAACAAAGTCCGCACTGCCCCGTTCAAAACATGACGTCACAATCCCCAAACTAGGTTACCCGTGCGTCCAAAGCAACTCACACTGCATTGTGCACGTCAGTGCGTGAATCAATCGAACGCACAAATAATATAATATATAAAGACTGGTGCGTACATTTGGCAGGACCGAAGACTACCCCGTTAGGTAATAAATGTACGTAACAGTGATGTTTGTGGAGCAACATTTACTCAGAAAATTCACCTACAAAGACATAAAAGAATGCATACAGGTAATAAGCCTTACAAGTGTGATGTTTGTGATGCAGCATTTACTGAGATAGATTACCTAGTAAGACATAAAAGAACACATTCAGGAGAGAAGCCATACAGGTGTGATGTTTGTGGTGCAGCATTTACTCAGAGAGGTCACCTACAAAGACATAAAATAATACATACAGGAAATAAACCTTACATGTGTTATGTTTGTGGTGCAGCATTTACACAGAGAGGTCACCTACAAAGACATAAAAGAATACATACAGGAAATAAACCTTACATGTGTGATATTTGTGGTGCAGCATTTACTCAGAGAGGTCACCTACAAAGACATAAAAGAATACATACAGGAAATAAACCTTACATGTGTTATGTTTGTGGTGCAGCATTTACTGAGAGTGGTAGTCTACAAAAACACAGAAGAATACATACAGGAGAGAAGCCTTACAAGTGTGATGTTTGAGGTGCAGCATTTACTCTGGGCAGTAGTCCACAAAATCATAAAAGAATACATACAGTAGAGAAGCCTTACAAGTGTGATGTTTGTGGAGCAGCATTTACTCAGAAAAGTCTCCTACAAAGACATTAAAAAATGCATACAGTTAATAAGCCTTACAAGTGTGATGTTTGTGATGCAGCATTTACTGAGATAGGTTACCTCATCATCATCATCATCAGCTGCCATCTCCACAACGAAGGTTGGCTGTAAAGGATCTCCAATGTCTTCTATCTCTTGTCTTGGTGGTGCACTCTGATAGACTCTTTCCTGTCCATCTCTTGATGTTATCTTCCCACTTATAGCGCTGTCTTCCCCTTGCACGTTTGCCTTCACCTCTCCCTTCTATTATGGTCTTCTGCAAGGTGTTATGCCTTTTTATGTGGCCAAAGTACTTTAGCTGCCGAACTTTGATCTCCCTCATTAGTTCTCTTTTCATACCTAGATTTTCTAGGACCTCCTTATTTGTTTTCTTCTCTTTCCATGAGATACGCCCCATTCTTCTATACAAGGTATATCCACATTTCAAGAGCCTCAATTGTTTCTTCCAAATGCTTATACATCGTCCATGTTTCTGCCCCATACAGAAATGCAGAATACAAGGTATATATAACACTTTATGATTCTCAGTTTTAATTTGTGAGATAACTGTTTGGATGTCAGTATATGTTTCATGTTGTTGAATGTAGCCTTGGCCATTCCTATTCTCTTCTTGATTTCTGTTTCACATCTGCCATCTTCTGTTATTATATGACCAAGATATACGTAGCTCTTGACTTGTTCCAGGGTTTTCCCATTTGCGCTTATCTTTAATGTGGGTTTATCGTCTGTTTTGCTAATTATCATAGTTTTTGTTTTCTCAATATTAATGTCGAGTCCGTATTCATGACTTATACTGTTCACTTGCTTCACTAGTTCCTGTAACTCCTGTTCACTTTCAGCTAACAACACGGTATCATTTGCATATCTAAGGTTGTTTATTGACCTTCCACTGATGTTTAGTCCTGGTATTTGCTGTATCTGTTTGAAAATTTGTTCAGTGTATAAATTAAATAGACAGGGGGACAGCACACAACCTTATCTGACACCTCTTTTTATGTCTATGTATGGTGAATAATTCCTTCCAGATCTTACTGTGGCAGTTTGCTCCCAATAAAGGTTACTGAGTATTCTTATATCTTTTCCATCAATACCTATGTCTTCGAGGCATTCAATTATTTTCTCATGATGGACTCTGTCAAAAGCCTTCTTATAGTCAATGAAGCACATGTACATACTTTTTTGGACCTCTGTATATTTTTCTGCTAATATTCTTAGGCAAAATATTGCCTCTCTTGTTCCACAGTTCCGTCTAAAACCAAACTGTTCTTCTTGGATTTCGCTGTCTACCTTCCTTTTTATTCTTTCCTGTATGATTTTGAGCAGTATCCTAATCGCATGACTCATCAGGCTGATTGTTCTGAAGTCTGAACATTCTGTTGCATTAGGTTTTTTGGGCAATGTTATAAAAACTGATGTCTTCATGTCGTGTGGTATATATCCTGTATTGTATATATCATTGCATATTTCTGTGATTGTATCTATACCAAAGCTCTCCAGAGCTTCTATCATTTCAATTTTTATGTTATCCATGCCTGCTGATCTTCCTTTTTGTATCATATGAATGGCATTCTCTACTTCTGATCTGAGAATGTTTGGGCCTTCATTAGAATCTGGTGATGGTTTTTTACCTCTGTTGTCCTCGAATAGTTCTTTTACGTATTCTGCCCATCTGTTTGATATGTCTTTTTTCATCAAGTAATATTACACCATTTTTGTTCTTGATACAGCTTCCTCCTTGTGCAAACCGTGACCGATTTGATAATTTCTTTATTTCTTCATACATATCTCTTGTCATGTGCTTTGCTTCCAATTCTTCTATTTCCTTGCATTTTGTTTCTATCCACCATTCTTTTGCTTGTCTACACATAGTACGTATGTCATTGTCTATTGTTTTATATTCTGGAGTGTTTTTTGCTTTCTTTCTTTCTGCCATTTTACTCAAAATGTCATCTGTCATCCAAATTTGATTTTTCTTAGGCTCCTTTTTAGGTAAATTTGCATTTGCTGATTGTATACTTGTTTTTAAGCATTCCCATTTTGTCGTTACCTTTTCTTCTGGGTTTTCTCTTCTATACTGCTCCATGCTTTCTGTCAGTAACTGTTCATATTTATTTTTGACGTCGATTAGATATTTTTGTTTTATATCTGGTTGTTTCAGTGCTGATATTTCTACCTGGGGTTCCTCCTGTCTTCTGTTTCCTGTTCTTTTCAGCTTTATATTTACTTTGATAATGACCGGATTGAGATCTGAATTTATGTTGGTGCCAGGATGTGTCTTTGCACTTGTGACACTGTTCTTAAATCTATGTTTTATCATGATATAGTCAATTTGATTTCTTGTTACATCTCCTGGGCTTTTCCATGTGTATAATTTCCTTGGGTGGTGTTCAAAAAAAGGTGTTACATATGACCAGCTGGTTTTCTTCACAGAACTGGATAAGTCTGTCTCCTCTATCATTTCGTGTCCCTAATCCATACTGTCCTACTATTTTCTTGTATTTTCCTTTTCCTACTTTTGCATTCATATCACCCATTACTATCAACACATCTGTAGATTTGACTGGTTTAAGTGTGTGTTGTAGCCCTTCATAGTATTCTTCTATTTCTTCCTCGCTGTGATCTTTAGTTGGTGCATAAGTTTGTAAGATTGATATGTCGAATGGCTTTGCTCTCATCTTTAGTAACATCATTCTGTCGTTGTGAGTCCAGTATCCACATACGTATTTTTCTAACTCCTTCTTTATCAACATTCCTACCCCTCTTTCATGTTTTTCTCCTCCTGAGTGTATAAGCGTGTATTGGTCTCTTTTTATATAGCCTGTATCCAATAGTCTTGCCTCTGCAACTCCCAGTATATCGAGTTTCTAGGTTACCTAGTAAGACATAAAAGAAAACATTCAGGGGAGAAGCCTTACAATTGTGATGTTTGTGGTGCAGCATTTACTCAGAGAGGTCATGTACAAAGTCATAAAAGAATTGTTATTGTTAATCAGAATTGACATCATTGCACTCTGGGCAAACCCATAGGTGCTAAGTCTCCCTCAGCAAATGTTGAAGGGTCTGAATGCTAATTGTTCCCGTTGTGCACTGGTTGTACATACGGCGGATGTATCTTCTCATACGTCCATCCCTGCTAGTCTTACGTTTGATGTCAAATTCCAGCAATCTTAGCCTTGATGATTCATCAATTGCAGTGTCATTCTCTAATAGATGAACATGAATTGCCCTCAATATTTCTTCTTTATCCATGGCCAATGCATCTTTTATGGGTGCTCTTGAAGCTAGTCTGTCAGCTCTTTCATTGCCATGTACGCCGGCATGACCAGGATAGTAGATCCATATCAGTTCTTGAAGATTCGATGCTTTGATGGAGGTTTTTCATTAGACAGGTGACACCAGTTGAAAATATATTCAAGGGAGAAGAGTGGAGTAAGTCAGATGAGAGCTGGATGAACTACCAGCAAGTCATCATCAGCCTTGGTAGAGAATGCAGAACTTGGGCCAATGGGAGAGCAGAGCTGGAAGTTGATCAGCTTATAAATGATAATGCTGTGGATGATGATGCCATTGTGTACACTGATGGGTCTGTAATCCGTGGTAATAAATCAGGGTGGGGCTAGATTAAAGGATAGAACTATCGCTGGACATAGCGGAGCCTGCATGATAACTTCTTCTTCTTCTTCTTGTGATCGCATCTTTGATGATTACACCGTCAGACGAGTTCTCATGATGAATTCGACTGTTGTTTGAAGTTCCTCTTTAACTCCATATAGCTTTGAGTTTAGTGTTGAGTCATTGGGCCAGTATATCTTTCTTAACTGGTCATACAGAGGGCAGTCCTGTAGAACATGCTCAGCAGTTTGTTCGTTTAATCCACATGCGCACAGTGGTGAAGCAGACAATCGTAGCTTGTGCATGTGTTTATTCAGTTTGTTATGCCCTGTCCTGAGTCGAAAAATAGTTATCTGTCCCTGCCGGTCGAGAGTGTGATAGTCGTCTTTGGGTTGGTTCTGTTCTCTTCTGATAGTCTGGATAGCTCTCTTTTTCTCAAAGTATGTGACTTCATTATCTTCTTGTTCACATTCCCCTCCCTTTTTTGCAAGTTTATCTGCCTTTTCATTTCCGGGTACACCACAATGAGATGGTACCCACTGAAGTATGGTTCTCTTTTTGGCAGCTACCTTGTTTAGTTCATTTCTCAGATGTGGGAGTTTACCACCCTTGAGAGCTTGCAGGACAGACAGTGCATCTGTGAGGATGACTACCTGGTGGCAGTCAGAGTTGGTGTTATAAATCATATTTGCAGCTTGCTCTAGAGCTTGAACCTCAGCTGTATAGTTGGAACAGAATTTACCAGTGGGAATGTGCCTAGTCTCATAGTGGTTGTCAGGATATGAGATAAAGATACCGGCACCCCCGTTCCTAACAGCATTAGTTGCTGATCCATCTGTATAGGCATGTATCCATGATTGATCGGGATAGCTTTCTTGGATCATACTCAATGTAGCAGTTTGTTTTTGCAGATCATTATACTCACATCCACTTGTGAGACCACTGACTGATGTATTAATTTGGAGGGCACTGCTGGCCTGCTCCCATGGTACAGGGTATAGGGTGGGCTTTAGTGGTGTTGTCTTCATGGATAGGTCTTCTTGATGCTGTCTTATAAGTCTTTTCCCCCGATGCACAAAGCTGCTACGCTTTAGACGTCCCAATGCCAGATCATCTAGTCTTGCCTTCATTGGGTGCGTTGGCATACTGTTGTACTTTTCCATCTGGATCATGGTTTTTGTGTCTCTTCTATGGGACAATGTCTGTAATCCAGCAACCTTCTGCATCTCTGATATTGGTGTAGTTTTCATGGCTCCTGTAATGAGCCTGAGAGCTTGATTTTGCACCTTGTCCAAAGACTGCAGATGTGAGTTAGCAGCTGATGACCATGCTTCTGAGCTAAACTCTAAGTGTGGTCTTATTACTCCATTATAAATCTTCTTTAGATTTCGTTCATTTGCTCCCCAGTTGGTACCTGCTAATTTTCTGAGTATGCCTAGTCGTCTTCGGGCCTTTCCTTCTGCATTTTCAATATGCTTATTCCATGTAAGCCTTTGGTCAAATGTCACCCCAAGATAGGTGGGGTAGCTTTCTTCCTTGATCACGGTTGTCCCTAGGTGTATGTTAGCTGGTTTGTCCTTGGGGGCGAGGGAGAACAGTGTTGTGGAGGTTTTGTCTGTGTTTATTGTGATAAGCCATTTCTCTGCCCATGACACTAGCATGTCTGCTGCCCGCTGCATTCTATAATTTGCTGTGGTGACATTTTCATCGGCGCACCAGAGTACTAGGTCATCTGCATATAAGGCAGCTTTAACTCCTGCAGGGAGATCTTTCACCAGGTCATTGATGTAAACAAGGAAGAGTGTTGGGGAAATTACTCCTCCTTGAGGTACCCCCTGATGGAGCAACACTTTTCTGCTCTGCAGACCGTCAAGAGTGACTCTAGTTCTCCTGTTATGCAAGTATGACTGGATCCATTTCATCATGTTGCCTTGGATTCCACTTCTCCTAAGTTTTGCAATGAGGCCATCTTTCCACACCTTGTCAAAGGCCTGCTTGAAGTCGACCCAGATCGTTAGGACCTTTTTCTTCTCCTGGAAGGCATCTTCTATTGCTTGAGACAAGTAAGTAACTTGGTCTTCTATACTGTAGCATTCTCTAAATCCAGCTTGTTCCGGCACCAGGATCTGCTCAGACTCTAAATACCATTTCAATCTGTGGTTGACTATTCGCTCCATAGTCTTCCCAACACAGCTTGTGAGACTGATTGGCCGGTAACTTGCAGCCTCGGTCTTACATTTCCCTTTCTTTAGTATGGGTATTGTGATGGCTTCTCTCCATACTTGGGGTACCGTTCCTTTCAACCAGCTGTGGTTGAATATCTCAAGCAGTTTTGTCTTTGCTGCTGAGCTCAGATTTACTAGCATTTCGTTGCTGATTTTGTCTGGGCCAGGTGACTTTTGAAACTTAAGCTTGGAAATAGCCTTCTGTAGTTCTCCTAGTGTGATGGGTTCCTTCATTGGGGCAGGAGTATCTGTCTGTCCCATGGTTGCCAGTATTTCTTTTCTTATCTCTCTCTGATGATCTATGTTAATGGGTAAGTTGCTTTCTGAACTGTATCTTCTAGCAAACAAGTCTGCAGCTTGTTTTCCTCTGAAAAGTTTGCCACCTTCATCCAATGTGATAGTCTGCCTAGGTGAGGAACGCTCTTCATTTAGAGACTTGACTAATCTCCAAAGTTTCCTGCCGTCTTTCTCAAGGTTCAGCGATGCCGTTTTAGTTCTCCAGCTTTTCCGTTTTTCTTCTAGCTTTGTTCTCTGAAACTCTGCTACAGCCTTTTTCCATTTGTTGTGAGTTTCAAGTGAAGGCTGAGACTCTGCGTCCTTTCTAGCCCTGTCCATAGCTTCCTGACGTTCTTGGAGTGTGCTGGACCAGTATGGTATGTAGTTACGCCGGCATCCTTTGGGAATGGTTTCTTTTGCAGCTTGTAGTATGCATCTGTTGAAGTCTTTTACCACTTCATTAATGTCTCTGTTCTGTACCTTGAGGGTAGACAGCAGCGTGTTCACCTGATGCCTGAATAAACCTTAGTTGGCTTTTTTGTAGTTCCATCTTGTAATGGCTGGGCCTGTACTGAGAGTTGCACTCTGGACAGTAAGAAAGATTGGGCGATGGTCGCTTCCCCCTAGTTGGTCTCCTACTTCTCTACTAATAGATCCAGCTATATCTGGTGTGGAGAAGGCAAGATCTGGTGTTGAAGTTGTGTGCCATCCTCTGGAGTAGAAGGTAGGAGTATCTGTGGCATTATTGACTAGGATTAGGGAGTGATCATCTTGCCAAGTTTCAACCTCTTCACCTCTGTGATCCAGATGGTTATAGCCCCAGCTCTGGGAGTGGCTATTAAAGTCTCCAACTGCTATAAAGTTGGTGGCTGGTACCTGTATAGAGCTGAGACTCAGGGGTTTGTTGTTCGGACAGTAATAGTTCAGGAGTTCTATTTCCATCTTGTCTACCTTTATCTGCAACAGCTGATATTCTGCTCCATCCATGAAGGTTTTCCTTTCGTGTGCAGGAATGTTATTCCTTACAAGAGTAAGTACTCCTCCTTTTCGTATATCTTTTCTGTCGGATCTGAAGCATTGATATCCCCTTATTTTAAAGGTTTGATCTGCTTTCAAGTGAGTCTCTTGGATACAGCAAACACTGACTTGCTTCTCATACAAGATGTTTTCCAGCTCTGTCTTTTTGCTGTATCCAGCCTGCTTGCTGTTCACTCCCTCTGCATTCCAGTGCATCATGACAAGTGGCACTCTGGGTTTCTCATTTCCTGTTTTGTTTTGGTCAGTAGTTCTCCTCCGCCGTCTGCTGACTCCACAAGACGGTCTAGAGGGTCCTCCAGTAGCTGAGGGTGGGCTCTGTCGAGGCTCAGAGCCCGGCACTGCACCTGCCTGGTGGAGCTCCACAGGGCGAGCACCATTACGAGATTTATTTGACGGTGTACTCTCCATAGAAAAAAAAAAGCGAGTTGCGTGATACTGTGGTTTCCGGTGCGCCTTCTGGCCCAGTATCTATGACTTTAGCACCTGTTCAACGGGAGAGTGGGCTCATCCCTAATCTGTTTATGTTCCCAGTAGTAGACTATTCGCAAGCAGCCTGGGGGTGTCACTGCTCTGCGCGGACGTTGTTTACCGAGGCGGCGTCCGAGCTCGTATGGTGAAAATATGGTTGCGTTATCTTCAAAATAGCCGTCTTTCCCATGGCTTTTCTGCCATCCTGCAACTTTGAGTTAGGGAGTTCTGAGCTCCAGTCTCTTTCCCAGGCATTTTATCCTGGCCTGGCACGCATACAGAGGACCCCACTTCTGGTTCTAAGTTAGCAGTTGGGGATAGGTGGGGTAGCACACAGTGCATTCCCCGTCATCCAGAGGGCTCTCCAACTATGCAGAGCTTGCACAATGCTGTGCTCTGGTTCTGGGCTCTCCCAAGGAATCCTCACGTCCTGCACAGAGCCACTTCCAGATACCCACCACCTGCCAACCCTCCATTGTAGAAATCTCCTGCATTCCGCCATCCAGTCAAGAGCCAGTATTAAGTCTGGTGCCCAAGTGATCCCCCCAAGCTCAGTGTGCAATGCTGGGTTCTCATCATGCTGCAACACAGGGGGGATTGTGATGCTCAGCCATCTCTCTCAACTCTGCACCGATAAGTGACATCGGGGACTTAACTGTGCCTCAGTACTGGGAGGCCCCGTTTCCGGGTACACCACACACAGCCAATTGAGGCAACGGTCGCCGTGGGCGTTGCATGATAACAACCTCCAGCATGAGAATGAAGGTAGAGATGGCTGTCTGAGACTTTAATAACAAAGGCAGTTATTGTATTCGACTCACAATCCATGCTTCGAAGGTCCAAAATGGTTGGCTTTGACATAAAAGAATACATACAGGAAATAAATCTTACATGTGTGATGTTTGTGGTGCAGCATTTACTGAGAGTGGTTGTCTACAAAAACACAGAAGAATACATACAGGAGAGAAGCCTTACAAGTGTGATATCTGTGACTCAGCATACACTCAGATAGGTAACCTACAAAAACACAGAAGAATACATACAGGAGAGAAGCCTTACAAGTGTGATGTTTGAGGTGCAGCATTTACTTTGAGCAGTGGTCTACAAAATCATAAAAGAATACAAATAGGATTTAAGCCATACCAGTGTGATATCCCATCATGGTATATTGTATCTGACTCACAATCCATGCTTCGAAGGTCCAAAACTTACTGTACTAGTGCTGTTAATCACTTCTTTCCATATCATGATGTTAAACTGACCTGTTTTTTTCTATCTTTGTTACCCAGTGCCCACTGTTTGTCATTTTTTCCTATTGTCACAATATAGTCCAGTTAACTTCTCTTTATAACATGCTCAAAGAAAATGGATTGCTTCCCTTGAATGTAAGTAATTAGCAGTAGGGTGTTGTTACACGCCAAACCCAGTAGGTGTGTTGTTACACGCCAAACCCAGTAGGTGGGTTGTTACATGCCAAACCCTGTAGGGTGGTGTTGTTACACACCAAACCCAGTAGGTGTGTTGTTACATGCCAAACCCAGTAGGTGTGTTGTTACATGCCAAACCCAGTAAGTGTGTTGTTACATGCCAAACCCAGTAAGTGTGTTGTTACATGCCAAACCCAGTAGGTGTGTTGTTACATGCCAAACCCAGTAAGTGTGTTGTTACATACCAAACCCAGAAGGTGTGTTGTTACATGCCAAACCCAGTAGGTGTGTTGTTACATGCCAAACCCAGTAGGTGTGTTGTTACATGCCAAACCAGAAAATGTGTTGTTACACACCAAACCAGAAAGTGTGTTGTTACATGCCAAACCACAAAGTGTGTTATTACACACCAAACCCAGTAGGTGTGTGGTTACATGTCAAACCCAGTAGGTGTGTTGTTACATGCCAAACCCAGTAGGGGGGTGTTGTTACATGCCAAACCCAGTAGGGGGTTGTTGTTACATGCCAAACCCAGTAGGGGGGGTGTTGTTACATGCCAAACCCAGTAGGGAGGTGTTGTTACATGCCAAACCCAGTAGGTGTGTTGTTACATGCCAAACCCAGTAGATGTGTTGTTACACGCCAAACCCAGTAGGTGGGTTGCTGCATGCCAAACCCAGTAGGTGGGTTGTTGCATGCCAAACCCAGTAGGTGGGTTGTTGCATGCCAAACCCAGTAGGGAGGGGGGGTGTTGTTGTTACATGCCAAACCAAGTAGGTGTGTTGTTACATGCCAAACCCAGTAGGTGTGTTGTTACATGCCAAACCCAGTAGGTGTGTTGTAACATGCTGTTGTAAAATACAATCTGTTTGTACAACACGCTCACATATGTATCGCCAAACTTTCCCCAAATTGTAAGATTTTACTCCTATGTTAACTAAATAAAACAGCCCGTGTGTTAGTGACTAACAGCTTCTACTAGGCCAGTCGGGAATCCAGTGTATGCTGTAGAAATGCTAGTTAATTGTCTCGCTAGCAAAGCCACTAGATTTTATTACCGCGTGCTTGAAACTAACGTCACAGTTCAAGCCTAGCTTTCAAAGCAAGAGAGTACGAATAAAAACGTGTAAAAGAATAAAGGAAGCATAAAAGTGAGAGAGAGAGAATGCTACACTTTGACAAGCGTTTGGTTCTGCTTGGTGTCACGCGCCGAGCAGACGATAGTGCTTGGCGAGATAGTAGCTTAGTGTCAAAAATACGATAGAAAAACCCCTTTTCTGTAACGCAGATGCGAATGTATATTATTACCACAATGATTGGATGTGAGACAGCCAAAACACGTACACACGTGTATCTCTGCGTAAAAGTAGGGCTAAAGTAGCAGACAGACAGCATTTTGACGCTTTTTGTGACGTATTACTACAAGCGTTGTCTCGTAGTGCATGAGAGCGATAGTTAAAAATAAAAGGAAAAATATTTCGATTAACGTGAGATTTTCTTTTGAATACACAGTGCTGAATGGGGCAGAAACGGAGTATAGCCTGGTGTCATTAGATTGTGTTTACAAATTTGAATAAGGAAGGATAGGAGATATTTTTTTGAAGCATTGTAGAAATAAAACGATACTAGGCATTAGAAATAAATACAAGAATAAAATAATGTAATGACTGTGCCATAGATAACAACAGGATCAATAAGTATGTATCAGAATTTAAAACTATTAAGAAATAAAGAAGTTGGACAGAAGACAGATAGACGAATGGACTTGAAAATCTTTCTCAGTTTGCCCGTAGTGGGGGTAGAGGGGAAGGAGTCCTAATTTTGAATATTTGAGGTCAGTTTTGAAAAAAAGAATGCTAGAAGCCAAACAGTCCCTGATTGGCTGTGGTGTAATATACTAACGATTGCATAAAACCAATTAGTAGTTAGTATTAGGTGCCACTTGTTATAAAGATTTTGATCACTAAAGTTGTGTTAAAGACAAGAAGGAGTACATTCTTGTTTGCTATTCTGCACTAGCAGCGATCTGGACTGTTACCATATATCGCAATATTCAACTATTTAGTGATTATATTTCTCTGATGCGGTAAGAATGAAAACATTTATATTGGCATTTTATCATTATTATGTATGCCTTATTGAATCTGTATGAACCTTATGGGGGAAAACGTCTATCTAGAGGGAAGTCAACATCAAACTCTGTGTTGTTTCACAGCGTTGTTAGGAAAGGTATTACACTGTTGTGGAAAAGCCAGACAGGCTTTCTGCCATATTGGGAGAAAAGAAAATTAAATATTAATGAAAAAATGTTGTATTATGACATAAGACCAGGAAGATCACTGGCCGTCTTCTTCAGCAAGTCACCGTGATTGTACATGACTTGATATTATTAATGTAAAATGTTTCCTTTGTCAAGGAAAGTGTCAACCGGTGGTTTGAAAGTTATTTATCCAGGAAGGGGGTACCCACCAAATTGAGAACGTTAACTAATTGTTTAGTTACCATGCTGAGGTCTGATGATATTGCAAATGTTAGAGTAGGGAAAGAGAGAGACTATTAGATGCTGAGTTGGACAAATTTGTTTTGTTCCAGGGTTTCTTCTACGATTCAAAGTGAGCCCAGGTGATCAAATACCTGACCATAAGTTCTGCCGTGAGGCCATATCTACTGAGTGCCTGCACATAACTATATCACAAGAAGCAGAAACGTGACTTGGCAGTGGTAGCTGGCATTGTATTCTTCAGTCAGCCTGTTACCAGAAATCCCAGATAAGCAATCGTGTCTGGGGTATTTGATATCGCAAACAATCCAACTCTCAATTTCCCAAAATATATTGTGTCAGACAGTGATGAATCTAAACGTTCGAATAACCTGTACCCTTTTCTAGGAGCAAGGAATACGTGACACTTTTCTAGCTTGACTCATATAAATAATTGTGGGAAAACACAGACTCAATTATATTTGTGAATTATTGCTGTAAATATTTATATTTTCATTTTGAGTTGATTATTCCTGTGTCTAAAAGAATAACAAAGATACAGGAAATAAATTGTAAAAAATATGTTAAATTGAAAACTTAACCAGTGACTTGTTTAATCATTGTTTATTATTAATAGGTGTAGTTGTTGTCCTGTTTCTACACTTCAACACATTGCATATACCCTAGACACTTGCTAGACAACATACACACACCATTACACTTCAGTAGGGGAAGATATATAATCGGGTGAGGTCGTGGTGGAAGCAGACCGGTTCCCCGTAAACTTATCTGAAATTAATAAACCTCAGGGGCTTGCATAGCTGACCTCACACCTGATAGAATTAAAAGAACTAATATTTATAGAATAACACCAAATCCACTACACATGCCAAACCCAGTAGGGGGGTGTTGTTAAATGCCAAACCCAGTAGGGGGTTGTTGTTACATGCCAAACCCAGTAGGGGGTGCTGTTACATGCCAAACCCAGTAG
The DNA here is from genome assembly GCA_024509875.1 of Oreohelix idahoensis. NCBI lineage: Eukaryota > Metazoa > Mollusca > Gastropoda > Stylommatophora > Oreohelicidae > Oreohelix > Oreohelix idahoensis. Next base: position 1,121,935 of record JAMPIV010001088.1, read on the forward strand.
GTGTGTTGTTACACACCAAACCCAGTAGGTGTGTTGTTACACGCCAAACCAGAAAGTGTGTTGTTACACGCCAAACCAGAAAGTGTGTTGTTACATGCCAAACCAGAAAGTGTGTTGTTACACACCAAACCCAGTAGGTGTGTTGTTACATGCCAAACCAGAAAGTGTGTTGTTACACACCAAACCAGAAAGTGTGTTGTTACATGCCAAACCAGAAAGTGTGTTGTTACATGCCAAACCCAGTAGGTGTGTTGTTACATGCCAAACCCAGTAGGTGTGTTGTTACATGCCAAACCCAGTAGGTGGGTTGTTACATGCCAAACCCTGTAGGGGGGTGTTGTTACATGCCAAACCCAGTAAGTGTGTTGTTACATGCCAAACCCAGTAGGTGTGTTGTTACATGCCAAACCCAGTAGGTGTGTTGTTACATGCCAAACCCAGTAGGTGTGTTGTTACACGCCAAACCCAGTAGGTACTTTGTTACATGCCAAACCCAGTAGGATGTTGTTACATGCCAAACCCAGTAGGGGGGGTTGTTACACACCAAACCCAGTAGGGGGTTGTTGTTACACGCCAAACCCAGTAGGGGGGTGTTGTTACATGCCAAACCCAATAGGGGGGTGTTGTTACACACCAAACCAGAAAGTGTGTTGTTACATGCCAAACCAGAAAGTGTGTTGTTACATGCCAAACCCAGTAGGGTGTTGTTACACGCCAAACCCAGTAGGTGTGTTGTTACATGCCAAACTAGAAAATGTGTTGTTACACGCCAAACCAGAAAGTGTGTTGTTACACACCAAACCAGAAAGTGTGTTGTTACATGCCAAACCCAGTAGGGAGAGTGTTGTTACATGCCAAACCCAGTAGGGAGGGTGTTGTTACATGCCAAACCCAGTAGGGGGTTGTTGTTACATGCCAAACCCAGTAGGGGGGTGTTGTTACATGCCAAACCCAGTAGGTGTGTTGTTACATGCCAAACCCAGTAGGGGGTGTTGTTACATTGCCAAACCCAGTAGGGGGTTGTTGTTACATCCCAAACCCAGAAGGTGTGTTGTTACATGCCAAACCCAGTAGGTGTGTTGTTACACGCCAAACCCAGTAGGGGGTGTGTTGTTACACGCCAAACCCAGTAGGTGTGTTGTTACATGCCAAACCCAGTAGGGGGTGTTGTTACATTGCCAAACCCAGTAGGGGGTTGTTGTTACATCCCAAACCCAGAAGGTGTGTTGTTACATGCCAAACCCAGTAGGTGTGTTGTTACATGCCAAACCCAGTAGGGGCGTGTTGTTATACGCCAAACCAGAAAGTCTTTTAAATTTGGACATGCAGATGGATCCGCAATAAATGCAACAGAAAATGGAGGTAGAGGTGTCTTTCTGACCTTAAGCAGTGCCAGGTACCCATTTACAGCTGTGTAGACTAGAGCATGATGATACCCGGTACTTTCGTTGCAATTAACCAGTGCTCTAACTACCCTGTAACCATGCAGATATCTTTATCTGAGGATATGGTGAAGATGATACTGAACTGAGTATGCTGGATTAGTATTTAATTAAATGACCTTATGCTTTGTCAACAACCAAAAGCACATGTTATATACATTCTATCACAGAATTCCATAGAAGATTTAGACCGTGTGCATTCCATCCTTCTAGTACCATATTCCACTTTTCTGATACCACATTCCACTCTTCTTGGTACCACATTCAACCCTTGTAGTACCACATTCCACTCTTCTTGGTACCTCATTCTGCCCATCTGGTACTACATTCCCTCCATCTTATACCACATTCCACTCTTATAGTATCACATTCCACTCTTCTTGGTACCACATTACACTCTTCTGGTACCACATTCCACTCTTCTTGGTACCAAATTCCACCCTTCTTATGCCTAATTCCACTTTTCTAGTTCCATATTCCACTCATCTGGTACCAAATTCCACCCTTCTAGTACCGAATTCCACCCTTCTATTTCCAAATTCCACCCTTCTCATGCCAAATTCCTCCCTTCTTATGCCTAATTCCACCTTTCTAGTTCCACATTCCACCAATCTGGTACCAACTTCCACCCTTCTAGTTCCACTCATCTGGTACCCAATTCCACCCTTCTAGTACCACATTCCACCGATCTAGAACCAAATTCCACCCTTCTGTTTCCAAATTCCACCCTTCTAAGTTCTAGTTCCACATGCCACATTCTACTCATGTTGTAACAGAACATGAATACAGCAGCTGTTGTCAGTTCAAGTTTTACAATAAACAAAACATCTTGCAACAACATTCTCAGAGAAAACTTTTATTTGCTGTAAAACGTGTATGAAACATAGTTCAAAACAATGCTATTAATAAGGAATGCCTGAATATTTATAAATGGATGTGTACAAAAATAGGAAAACATGACAACGTAAACGAAATAAATAAGATTTATGAACATTTCATACACAACAAAAATGTATATCCAATTACACACACATATTCATCGTTAGGCCCGTTCGTTGTTTTGCTTTCTTGTGTTTGGAAAGTACTTATGGCTCGAACTGTCAAGCGTGCCTTGTCTGGGTGTTCCACACACAACGGCGGCGATTTACATCGGTTTTATGTAACGTTACATCGGTTTTATGTAACGTTACATCGGTTTTATGTAACGTCGTTGTTCTGTCATTTACTGTATAGACGTTGTTTGGTCCTACTTTTATTCAAGTTCGTAGTACCAGTTACGAGCGTCAGAGTGCTTAGAGCTCATGGCAAAGTATCCGGGTTAGAAACCTAGTAGTGTGACGCTCCAAGCTACACGGCTATAAATGGGTACCTGATTTGTCTTTTGAGTTAAAAGGTAAAGGTAGTCGCATAGAAGATGATGCTGCCTGTGAGTGAAATGTTAGAGACTTCACCAGACTAGGTCTCAGCTGTTTTTTTTTTTCAGTTGGTGTGATCAGTTTTCTTCCTCGCTGAATTTTCCTTACCTAACTCAAGAGCACCAATTTACAGCTTGGTAGACTGGAACGTGACGGTACCAGGTTTTTAACACAACCGTGTGTAGCTGTGCCGCGACAGGAAAGTGCTGTAATCCCTGAGCCTCTCGGACACTCTTGAGTTAGGGAAGGCAAAGACAGTGAGGAAGGGAACTTGTCATCCCCATCTCACAAAGCCAGAATTAGTATAGTGAAGTCTGTAACATTTCACTCAACTACGACAGTATCTTTTATGAGACTTTCAACAGCAGTTACGGAAGGTACGCAAACTATACAACTTCAAAATAAGCAATTTTACTGAAACAGTGACCTTTCTCTTCTTCTCATCATAACCATTCAGCTCACCAAGGACCATAAGCCTTCAGCAAGCGTGTAACAAGTCTTCCTGTCACGTGCCTTCAGGTCAAGGTCTTTCCATGTTTTCCTCATCATTTTAATTTCTGTCTCCAGTTTTGATCTACCTATCCTTCTTTTACCCGGAGGTTTCCAGACGAAGATCTGTGTCTTGTACAGCTATCAACAGGTTGTCCTCAACACATGTCCTATCCCTCGTCAAGTGCCTTCTTCTCGTGTCTTGTTTCATTGACTCTTGTCTTAGGTCTACATTAGTTACTAGCATAGCTGGTCAAACATGAGAGTGAAGTAACCCTAACACATGAATTTGGGGGGGGGGGGGGGGGGTTAAAATTATACAAGACAGGTCGTTTTCTGTATTCCCAAGAAAATTAAGAGAAATACTGGGAAACTTGAAAAAGGAGTACTGGATAAATACCTAAGATGGATCCTGGAGACAGAACGGAGAGACAAAAGATAGATCCCTTAAGTAGGTCAGACAGAAAGATATATATCTGAAACGGAGGGGAGACAGATAGATAGATCCATTAAACGTAGGTGAGATAGACATTGGCTGGACAAATCAAACACGACAGAAAGGCAAACGGATGATGGAGAGACGATAATTAAATCCCAATAAGACGAGGAATAGATGTGAGGAGAAATGATAGCGTTGGATGGGTCACACATGAAGAAAACCAGTTTAAAGCATTACAAGGCGGTCGGTAATCTGGAATCTCCATTGTTGGAGATATGGAGTGAGACAAAAAATACAAGAAGAATGGCATAAGACATGCAGGGGATAAACAGGCATGAACGGAGTACGTACACTGAGGCTTCAAACCTTTAGGATCTGGTGTGGATCTACTGTCCTGGTCATGCAGGAGTACACGGCAATGAGAACGCTGACAGACTAGCCTCTAGAGCATTTAATAATAATAATAATAATAAATTCTGGGGGCAAAACCAGTTTGATATCGGTGACGCCACTCCTCTTAGCTCTTGAAATTAACTTAGGCCCAACGACGATCACCTGTTAGGTCTTCCTTTTTTCCTCTTAGGAACCCAAGTGACACAGCATTCGTAGGACATGATATATGAACGTCTTTTCCTTATATAGAAACATATTTTCTGCCTAGGTCTTGAATTTCTTTCCAACTGATGTTCATGAATGTATTCAGCTTGTTCTCCAATGATTTTGTTATTTTCCAACTCTCACAGCATTTATAGTGGGGATATTTGATATGGAGGAAATACTTAGGGCAACTGACGATCACCTGTTAGAGAACGACACAGCAATTGCAACGACTGATAACACACGACATGAAGGCTTGGTCCGCATTTGTTGATGCTCTGTGGTCCACAGGGAGCTAAAAGGTGTACACTATAGCAAACACTTTCTGGAAAAAATGCAGTCGCAAAACCATAAAACGTGCTGACATTTATAAATTATAACAGATTATCTGACAATCTTAAAATGTAAAAAACAGCTCGTGCAATCATAAACCACAAACACGTCTGCCACGCGTAGATTATTACAGACATTGTCTGGCTAAATACAAATGCAGTCGTACAAACATAAAACATACTTATACATATAAATTATAGCTGGTTATCTGACAGTAATAATATGTTATAACGTACTTGTGCAATCATAAACTATAAAAGGTACACTTGTAAAATTTACACTCGTAAATTATAACAAACGTTTGGCAAAATAAAAAGGCAATCTTACAACCATAAGACGTAACTAACATACACCGGAACACAAATTATAACTGGTTATCTGACAATCATAAAATCTTATAACGAACTCGTCCAATCATAAACTATAAAAAGATCTGACACTCGTAAATTATAACAAACATTGTCTGGCAAAATAAAAATCAATCTTGCAACCATAAAACGTAACTGACATTACCTGTACATAAATTGTAACAGGTTATCTGGCAATCATGGAATATTATAGTGCATTCTTGCAATCATAACCTATTAAAAAGTTTGCCTGACATTCATAAATTATAACAAACAATGTCTGCCGATATAAAAGTGTAGTTCTGCAATCATGAGCCATTAAACTTCTTCCCTTTCACCCCCGTGGAGCCGACACTGCATCTGGTCCCCTGGTAGGAAGCCTACATTAAAGCATCCATGTGGTCTTGCAAGGATGGTTTTTGTAGTTGTATGTTTTAAATGATGTCTCCTGTACAAACTCTTGCGACATTTCTAATGTTACAGTCGTCTTATTTTTTCTGTTGCCTCCTCAGAGACCTCCGGCACTTACACAGGACTTACAATATCTGACATTCACGAATTATAAAAAACATCAACTAGCAATATAAAAATGCAGTCCTGGCATCATAAACCATAAAAACGTCTGACATACATAAATCATAACACACGATGTATGGCAATATAAAAGTGTACTCGTGCAATCATAAACTATAAAAACGTCTGACATTATAACAGACATTCTCTTGCAATATAAAAGTATAGAAGTGGATTCATAAACTATAAAACGTCTAGCGTTCATAAACTATAACAGATGTTATGTGACAATCATGAAATGTTATAAAGAACTCGTGCAATCATCAACCATAAAGTCTGACATTAATAAATTGCAATGGACGCTATTTGGCAATCGTACAATGTAAAAATGTTATCTTGCAATCTTAAGCTATAAAACGCCTGACATTCGTAAATTATATCACACGATGTCTGACATTATAAAAGTGTAGCCGTGCAACAATTCTGGCGTCTAACATTCATAAATTATAACAGTTTATCTGACAATTATAAAGTATTAAAAAGGACTTGTGCAATAATAAACATAAAAATATATGACATTCATAAATTATACAGACATTGTCTGACAATATAAACATGTCATGCAACCATAAAACATCTGGCATTCATAAATTATGACACGCTTTTTTGGCAATCATAAAATTTGATCATTCACCCCCCCAAAAAAGTCTGGCATGCATACATTAGAGCAGACGTTACTTTTCAATCATCCTATATATAAAATCCCAGCATTTTCTGTCAGTAACGCTAAGGGATGCAACTTTGGTTGAAAGTTAGACATTAATTGTATAGTTTCCCTTATATGTACTCTCCCGAAAATAGTAACACTTACCAAAGAAGAATGCGCAAATGACGGTGTGCACAAAAATATATTTATAGAATGTGTGATCCCGTATACACACATTGGGATCCTCGCTGCTGCTACGTAGTTCGTGTACTGTGGTGTTGCACAGTGGTTTTTAAAAATACTTTTGAATAAGTAAAATTGCCGTTAGGTATTGGTGCTTTTGAATGTAATTCCCGTCTTATGACGGGCTTTTACACTAGTACAATATAAAAAAAAAAAAACATACTCGTGCAATCATAAACCAAACCGCTGTCACATGACCATCATTCTCCTACGCACTCCTTATGCAGCAGGTATCCACAACTGCAAAAAGCCAGCACCAAGCAGTCACGTGCTGTTGCTGTCATGGTGTATGTGGTAATTTCTTGTACATGATGAGAGTGGCCGACCCATGTACAATCTCACATTGTACGACATGCTTGTGGGAACAGTGGTCATTTTCTTTCTTTGTCTCTTTAGAGGCCCACGGGGGAATAGTAAATTACGAGCAAGTGACCCGTCAAAACATGGCGGGGGGGGGGGAATTATATTGCTCGCTTTATGCTGCAGGTCCTGATGACGTCACGAATTCTCCTGTAGCTATTTTAGTTATTTCCACCTTGCTTCAGAAGTGAATCAATGACTCAGAAACAGTAGCACGAAAGCATAGACGCTTCATCTGTGATGAGCAATTAGGCTTCACTTGCTAAATATGGAAATATAATATGGAGACACTTATTCATACTTACCTGAACTGCTTAATAATAAATAAATGGGGACATATCCAAAACTTTTTAAAAAAGCATACCGCGCAAATGAATATTGGGAAGAAATGCGCTTTTTCTATAGGTTCGCAATATAGTTTACAGGCCGGAATGCGTCATGAAAAGATTACAAGTTTTGGTGAGAAATGACAGGACAGGACGTTACTGCAACGGCAAGTAGTATATTAGAGGGATACCAGACATTATCTGGCAATGTAAAACTGTTACAAACGATAACTGACAATCATAAATTATAACAAACGTTAACGGGCAATAATAAGTTCTAATAGAGGTTAACTGGCATTACACATTGTCTTATCAAACGTGCAATATTTTCATAGCGAGTTTTTTTTGGGAAATTACGGAAAAGTCATGCACATTCCGATCTGGGAACTAAATTGTCCGCCTCTCGATGCAACGCGCATAACTTGCCACAATTCTTCATGGGGTGGTGTATGTCTTTAAGAAATATCCCTGCCTTTGTTTTTCGGTGACAAAATTTAATCAACTTTCCCCATTTATTTTAAACAGTTTGGGTATGTATGAACAAGTTTCTCCATCGTATATTGTTCTATTTAGCAAAGTGATATCTCATTGATCATCATAGATGAGGCTATTATGCTTTCGTGCCACTAATTCTGTGTCATTGATTTACTTCTAAAGCACAATGTAAATGAATGAAATGACCACAAAGGAATTTAGTGTCGTCATCAGGGCATGCAGTAGAAAGAGCACAACATTACTATTCCCCCCCCCCCCCAATTTCCTGTTATATTTTGGCGGGTCACTTACTCGTATAACCATCAAAATGTTTTGAGATTTACAAATTATAACAGACGTTATATGGCAGTGATAAAATGTAGTCCTACTAACGTGAAATATAAAAAGTTATCTAACATCGATACATTTTAGGAGACGCTTTTTTGGCAGTTATAAGCCATAGCAAATACGTTTAAAAAATAATAAATGAATCCAAACATTGACCAGCAGTTGTTACCTATATACAAAATATAAATAAAATGGTAAACACAAGCAACACATCTAAGTAATAAAGTACAGTAATTTGAAAAACAAGCAGTGTATAAGTTGGCTGGCCTTATATCATGTTACAGTAAACAAAATCGCAATTCTTACATTCAATGGATGTAAATATTATAATAAAAATATAAAATAAAATTGAATACAAAAGCAATAGATCAAAAAAAAAAAAAAAAAAATAAAGTACAAAATTATTAAAAACATGTAATGTTGATGGGATACATTTCGTTTTATAAACAACATAGTCGCGGTTTATAAAGTGTTATTGTTATGGTACATCAGAATCGACACAATCGCACTCTGGGCAAACACAAAGGGGCTACGTCTCCCTCATAAAATGTCGAAGGGTATGAATTATGTTTGTTCCTCATAGCGTGCTGGTTGTATACACACCGGATTCATCCTGTCATACGCCCATCCCTATTAGTCTTACGCTTGATGTCAAACTTCAGCTGAGGTTCAAAGATGTGTGCAAGAGACATGAAGGCGCTGGAAATAAATCCAGCAACCTGGGAGGATGAAGCTGCCGATCTCATCAAGTAGCGATGCTCTCTACTGCGCCACCTCAAATTCACAGCAAGCAGGAGAGAGGATAAAAGGTCAAAAGAAACACCAGGAAAATAATCCGCGGGGGGCTGTCACTTCATGGGGCGCATTCCCATAGTCAGTTATGACTGAAGGGGCTATTATGATGCAAAATTCCAGCAATCTTAGCTTTGTACATTCATCAATTGTAGGATCGTTCTCTAACAGGCGATCATTAATTGTCCTTATTACATCTCTCCTATTCAAATCCAGTGTCACTACTATGGGTGATCTCGAGATTAGTCTGTCAGCTCTCTCATTGCCGCGCGCGCACCCCTGTATGGCCAGGACAGTAAATCCACACCAGTTCTTCAAGTTATGATGCTTCTACTGATGTTTTCCACTCATGCCGTAACCACCCATGCTGGACATTCCAAAGCATGGACAGAGAGTCCCAATATTATAAAACTGAGGAAGTAACCCATCAAAAGCAGATGCGGGGGTAGGGGGGGGGGTGATAATGTTGTACTCCCTCTCTCTCTGCTGTATGTCCGTATGACGTCACTAATTATGCTCTGATCATTTGATCCTTGTCCATTCCATTTCATCTTCCATTGTATCTGTGTAGTCAAACTTGTCATGACCTATGATCAGTGCATTATGAAAAGATTGCAAGGCCTGCGTGCTCTTTTAATGACATGAGGAAGGCTGCAATAAGACAGTGGTAAACGGTGGAGTGGAGGGAGGGAAAAAAAAATAAGTGACTACATAGCACTAGGACAAAAGATCAGAAAAAAACTTACACTTCCGGTAGCGGCTCCAGCCATTTTGGTCTAACCACGTGATTCTACTCAGGTATTCTCTTGTTCGTGTTTTTTTACTTAGGTCTCACTTTCTTCCCTTTTTTTTGTCCATTTGTCCCTGACGAAGGCCTTGTGGCCGCAACGCAGGTTTGTTTTTGTCTTTTGTCCTAGTAAGACGTAACAATTTTATATTTTTTTTCCCCTCCACTTCACAACGATCTTTTAATGGGTGTTCAAACCCTGTCAGGGTGCAGCACGCTCCTTTTCCGTATTTTCCCGAAATGGTTGCGTGATTTTTATCATCATTCGTTACAGTCGTTTCTTTTAGACAGTAATATAGGGATACAATTAATAATATTTAAAAAGGTAATAAATATAAGAGCTAAAATATACAAACATTTTTAAAAATGTTGAAATCGGAATATTAAATTGTATGGTACCGTATATCAAACAAATCAGCAGTTAGTATCTCCGTCGGAGGCAGTGTAGTATAAAAATATGAATACCATTGCATAAAGGAACTTAGATCTAAGAAACAAAGTAGAAAATATGAAAAACAAGGAATACTGAAACTGGCAGAGCGAATTTACATGTTACAGTAAACATAGCAATGGCCAGTTTGAACAACAACAAAAAATGAGTAGAAAAAAAGCACATGATTACTTATCGATGTACTGGTACTAATCACATTACATTATTTAAAATATGGTATTTAAGTTGGTTATGAAATAAGTACATACAGTTGTGAAAATTCGAGCCCACCGTTTTTTTTAAGGGGGGGGGGGGGGGGGGGGGGAGAGGAGGGACGGTGGCAGGACAATTATGACCTCAAATTTTCCCAACGGACGAAACTACTTCACATGATCAAACTCAACATTCATTTTTATTGAGTGGTTCTTAAACCTTTTGGCCGATGTACCCTTTGGAGTTCGGCCAAGTCCTGATGTACCCCCTAATATTATCATTCGCGTATAGCGCTAAGAAATTGGTATTTAACTATTGTGCATGCATGTATTTACATTGTTACAGTGAAATCCCCTAAAAAATAATCGCCATTTTGAGGTGTTCTATATTCATATTCCCATCTTGTCTCATGATTTTCCATTTTCTCGGTAGGATCCAATGTTTCTTTGTGTCCCTTTCACTACAGATGTATCCATGATACAAATAATCACGCAGGAAAATAAAACTTTGACGTTGCTTCAGATCAACATTACAACACAAAGCGTTTCTGTGAATCCTGCGTATTCCTTGACGCGGCTGTGCGAAGGCTCTACTGACTGAGCCGGGACCCATGCTAATACAGGCCTAACTTGTCTCCTCACCGCCACAGCTATATTTTCAGATTTCAGCGTCCAGAGAACGCGCTCTGTAATCGCTCTGCCACATCCGATATTTAGCCGTAAGTCTGAACTTCTACCAACCCCCAGCTGTTTTTACTAACACCAAGAGAAACATAAATATCGTAAATAAACATATATCTTTTAGAATATTAAATGATTTCGCGGTTAGCGGAAAAATATTTTAATAAAAATGAAAATCTACATATTTTTTAAAATGCATCTCCCGAGAACTTCCTGGCGGTACGTCAACAGTTACGTGTATCTCTCAGAAATGACAGAACGCTCAGCAGGTAAGATTAATATACCACTAAGATGTATGCAAAAAACATTGTACGTGTTTATCAAAAAGTTATAGCATTACAAAACGAGTTTCATTGTGACAAGGGAGATAATGTTAAAAAAGGGAGATAATAATGTAAATACGGTGATGATATTTTTTGCAAGGTGAACTGGTAGGTGCAGTGCTCTGTATGTTACATATGTGAATGTGACTGCGACCTTTTGCGTAAACGTGCTCTCAGCCAACCACCCGACTACTTACATTACCCTGCCAGGTGGGAATTCGTCCACACAAATGAAGATAGAGAAGGTTATCACTGAGAATAATTCTTCTTTGTTAAAACTCACGATTATCAAACAAAGAAAATTGTGCAGTATTAGTCCCTTTTCAGCACGAACCCTCATCAAGACATCATCATCGTCATCATCATCATCATCATCATCATCATCATCATCAAGGCATCATCATCATGCTAACTGATAGACACCAGCAGTTCTTTTCAGGGCGTAGTATTTATCAACTCTGCATTTCAGTTCCCTTTCTTTGACTGCTTATTGCCTTCTGATATAATCGAAAGACTTCGGTCTAGGTTGAAAGCTATTGCCTCGCCAGAAGAAAGTAAACACAAGAGGGATAAATAAAGACAATTCCGAAGAGTAATTGCGAAACCACAAGGCCTGTCCTGTTTGGAAACGAGCCCTAATATAACAAATGGACCTTGTGTCCAAGCTGAATGGGGTGCTTCTAGCCAAACAAGGCACAACTCCTAACAATAACAGAGCACCAACAATTTGCTAGGAAGGAAATTAGATTTTATACACCCAGAAAATAACAATGCACGCAGACAAAAAGAGAGGAAAATATAAAGTACGCCACTTATAGCAAGACGAGCTTGCACTTATTGCGTGCACTGTTCTCTGAAGTGACTCACTTTTTTTCAGTTCCTTTAATTCACTAAATCTGATTTGTCTTTTAAGAGTTGATAATTGACGTGTCCTAGTAACTGATCGTCGCCTTTAATAAACACAGAAAATACAGGAAAAAACATGGCACAGAAGACAAAGTAGAAGCACGAAGACAAACGAAGAAGAAGTATAAATAGAGGAAAATGAATTAAAAGAGGAGAATGAATTAAAAGTGGAAAATGAATTAAAAGTGGAAAATGAATTAAAAGTGGAAAATGAATTAAAAGTGGAAAATGAACTAAAAGTGGAGACTGAAGGACAAGAAAGTAAGAAGATGGCGAAGGTCTAGAACATAAAAGAGAATAATGAATTAAAAAAAAAAACGGAAGAAGATCTGAGAAGAAAAGCATTATTGTGAAGATGGAGGAAAGAAATAAAATAGTTGAAAACAAAAAAGGATTTTTTAAAAAATTATGAAAATAAGAAAAAGATAAGAGAAGAAGATTAGGAAGCCGGCTTGGAACGTTTGTTTTATGTTTTATGCATTAAGATTAGTTAGCATTGTCATTTCTCTGACGTTTCTGTTCGCTTGTCCGTGACGAAGACTTTTTTGGTATCGCAGGCCACTGCTTTGTCCTGTTAAGGCGTGAAGGTAGAAGTAAAGATGGTCCCAATAGCGCACATAATGCCGTAGGAGTGCGTTTTTACGGTTTATGATTGCACGACCACACCTGTTATAAATGGGTACCTGACTTGTCTCTTAAGTTAAACGGCGAAGGTAGTCCCATAGAAGATACTGTCGTAGGGGAGTGAAGTGTTATAGACTTCACTACACTAGGTTTCAGCGTTTACGAGGAGGTGGTGAGTTTCCTTCATTTGTGCGCTTGCATTCGCTAACTTAAGAACAGAGTCACGTACCCATTTAGAGCTGGTAGACTGCAGAATTACGCAATCTGGTTTAGAACCCGGCAATTTTGCACGCTTCTTGTTTTCGCTGAACCCAGGGGCGTACTTAAAGTATTTGGTACCCGAGGCGAATCCTACCTAGAGCACCACCCCCACTCCCCATAAAAAAACAAGCTTGCAAGTATACTTTTAACAGTTGGGGAAGGAAAAGGCAGCGAGGAAGGGAATTGATCACCCCACATCTCGATGCTGGACCTAGTTTAGGGAAGTCTCTAACACTTCACTCCAGTATCTGTTATGGGAATATTTTACCTTTCTTTTTTCTTACTATCATATTCATGTTCGATGCCCCCTCCCACTTGTCTGTCACCCGGTGGGAACCACCCCTTCCTACCACCCTTACCACGCCATTAGTTCAACCCATCGAAGAAGAAGAATAAACAAATAAAAATGGAAGAATAAATAAGAATAAAAGAAACAGGTAGATAATAAAAAAAATTTAAAAGAAAAAGACAAATATGATGATGACGGAAAAAGTAGAGTAAACAGAGAATGAAGAAGAGAAACCAAGAAGAAAAGATAACGAGAAAAGAAGAATAAAGAAGTAAGATATGACAGTCTCTATATTTGTTGAGTATTGAACGGACGTCTACAAATGCCGAAGCCATTCGAAATAATCCAGTTCCTTGTACAACCAGTCCATGTAGTTTGGTAATCTTGTAAACACATTGGGGAAGTTGTAGGCGGAACAGTTGTTGATTAGCCAGGACATGACGCCAGCAACATAGAATCTACCACCGTTTTCGCACATCAGGGGGCCACCTGAGTCTCCCTGCAGGATAACCACAAGAATCGTGTTAAAACATTAAGGATGAAAACTCTAGAAAGACAAAAACGAAGGAAGGCAAACAAAGACATTTTTAACAACAATATCCCCCACACAGCTTGAGTACTTCTTCTTCGCACACTCTCAGACGTTCACTTGAATGTTCTCAAAGAAAGCAGTAGTCAGTTTGAGGCTATTTGAATCCCGTAAAGCTTTTCCACGAAAGGAGCTGGCGTCGGCCATATGCGCTTTCTTTGTACCGCATATAAGGGGCAACTTTGAAGCAGATGTTCAGCAGTCATTTTATCAGTGCCACAGTTACACTGATCGGTAGTTCCTATCTTTAGCTTGTTGAATAGATGGTATCTCAATCTGTTGTGGCCAGTGCGGAGTCTGAAGATTACCACTTGTTCTCTTCTGTGGAGCTGGTAGTAAGCATCATTCTGTGTGTGGCCTGGATGTTCTACATTCCATTTGTTTCTGTATCTGATTCTGATAAAACTCTTTGCCTCTGCGAAAGTTATGCTTGCATCAGGCTGAGGTAGATGTGAACCTTCTTTTGCCATTCTGTCAGCCTCTTCATTGCCGGTGATGTTACAATGAGATGGGATCCATTGGATCACAACACTTTTGAATCATTGACGTAGTTTGTGGAGCACTATTCTGGGGTTATCCAGGTCTTAAAGAAGTAAGATATGACAGTCTCTATATTTGTTGAGTATTAAACGCTTGAGTACAAACAGCACGTTAAGCAACATCTTTCTCCGTTGCGCTCCTAACGAGGCATTGGACCACAACTGTATCTGGTCCTCTTACAGGAAGCCTGCAAAAATCTGTCACATGATCGAGCAGCTGTAGCTTCTGCAGCAGCTTGTTTTACATGGTCAGGTTGCCCGGCCTATGGACGCCCTTATATTAGTTGCCTAGTACGACATGCTTGAGGGTGCGGTAGTCATATTTTATCTTATTCTCATCATAAACAGCTGGTATCTACGTGGGGTACGTCAAACATAGTGACCCTAACAACTCGACACACATAGTGACCCTAAACACTCGACAAACATAGTGACCCTAACCACTCGATAAACATAGTGACCCTAAACACTCGACAAACATAGCGACTCTAACAACTCGACAAACATAGTGACCCTAACAACTCGACAAACATAGTGACTCTAAACACTCGACAAACATAGTGACCCTAACAACTCGACACACATAGTGACCCTAACAACTCGACACACATAGCGACCCTAACAACTCGACAAACATAGTGACCCTGACCACTCGACAAACATAGTGACTCTAAACACTCGACAAACATAGTGACCCTAGTAACTCGACAAACATAGTGACTCTAAACACTCGATAAACATAGTGACCCTAAACACTCGACAAACATAGCGACTCTAACAACTCGACAAACATAGTGACCCTAACAACTCGACAAACATAGTGACTCTAAACACTCGACAAACATAGTGACCCTAACAACTCGACACACATAGTGACCCTCACAACTCGACACACATAGCGACCCTAACAACTCGACAAACATAGTGACCCTAACAACTCGACACACATAGTGACCCTAACAACTCGACACACATAGCGACCCTAACAACTCGACAAACATAGTGACCCTAACAACTCGACACACATAGTGACCCTAAGAACTCGACAAACATAATGAGCCTAAACGCTCGACAAACATGGTGACTCTAACAACTCGACAAACATAGTGACCCTAACAACTCGACAAACATAGTGACCTTAACAACTCGACAAACATAGTGACCCTAACAACTCGACAAACATAGTGACCATAACAACTTGACAAACATAGAGCAGATATACTTAAAATAATTATAATTATAATAAATGAAATTAAGCAAGATACAGTAAAACAAAGTTTGCGAAACCGTCAAACACTGTAGCGTAAAGAGTGATAAAAACCCTAACAAATGCTAGAGAATTTGCACGTTGGAAAAACCAATTCAAGAAAAATAACAAATGTAATATATACTGTTTA
Organism: Oreohelix idahoensis; assembly: GCA_024509875.1. NCBI lineage: Eukaryota > Metazoa > Mollusca > Gastropoda > Stylommatophora > Oreohelicidae > Oreohelix > Oreohelix idahoensis. The sequence continues at coordinate 1,137,797 of JAMPIV010001088.1, forward strand.
TAAATGTAATATTTTGTAGATTTAAGAACACTATATACCCATATTAAAACCCACATGGGGTGGAGCAGGGTATTCCATGCTCAGGATAAACACAATTTCTCTTCTTCTTCTTCTTCTTTGATCCTTAGCAGCCGACCGTCAAAGCAGTCAGTGGCCATTACGCCTGGTGGCATCTTGTAGGGCAACAACAAATTGATTCCACTTTGCTCGGTCGGCGGCCATCCTTCGTACAGTGCCCCAACTCTGGTTCATTCTTTGCAGCTCAGCCTCCACAGTCCTCCGCCAAGTTGTTTTTGGTCGGCCTCTCTTTCGTTTTCCTTCAGGGGTCCATAGCATAGCTGTTCTTGTGATGGCATCGGGGTCTCTTCTGAGGACATGGCCAACCCAGCTCCAGCGTCTGCCTGCTATGATGGTGTGCATGTCCTCTTGCCTGCTCCGAGTAAGCAGATCTTGGTTGGTGATGGTATTCGGCCAAAAGATTCGGAGAATTTTTCTTAGGCATGTTGTGTGAAAAGAGGACAATTTCGACATTTCCTTCTCTGTAACTCTCCAGCTCTCGGCGCCATAGAGAAGCACAGAAAGCACACAGCTCTGATATAATTCTAATTTTGTGCTTGTGCTGTACTGAGAGGACTTTCAGATTTTGTTTAGACTAAAAAAGGCTGTTCTTGCTTTGTTCATTCTGTTATTGATGTCTTTGCTTGCTCCGCCGTCTGGTGTTACTATGCATCCTAGGTATGTGAAGGCATCTGTCTGTTCCAGTTGCTGATTCCTTACTGATATGGGCTCAGGGTTGCTCACATTGAGCGTCATGACCTCTGTCTTCTTTAGGTTGATGTTCAAGCCCACCTGCTGGCTTTACTTATTAAGTCTATCCGTTTTTTCCTGGATGTGTTGATGTGAATGTGCTAGCAGTGCAATGTCATCTGCATATTCCAGATCTTCCAATGTAGAAAATGTAGTCCATCTTATTCCTATTGGATTGCCTTCTGTTGTCTGGCGCATCACCCAGTCTATGACTGTTAAAAATAGAGTGGTTGATAAGGGGCATCCCCGTCGTACTCCTGTCTTCACTTCAAAGGTTAGGTTGCTCTGCCCAACACTACACGTAAAGTTGGCATAGAGGCTTTTTTATGATTGACACTATGCAGCTTGGAATTCCATAAGCCCTCAGTATTTTCCATAAACTGTCCCTATGTATACTGTCAAAAACCTTTTCAAAATCAACGAAATTAATGTACAGCTGTCTTTGCCATTCTGAGCACTGCTCTATAATGTTCCCGAGGGTGAATATATGATCTACACATCTTCTGTTCTTTCTAAATCCTGCTTGTTCTTTCCTCAGTTTGTGGTCTACTGCTTTTGAGATTCTCTGTATACTTATCCTGCCTAGTATTTTGCTGGGAATTGAGAGAAGAGTTATTCCTCTCCAATTATTGCAGTCTGCAAGATCTCCCTTCTTGGGCAATTTGACAATTATTCCTTTTCTCCACTCTGTTGGTGTTGTCCCTGTTTTCCAGACTTGTGCAAATAGTGGTTCTAATAGTTCTGCTGCTAGCTCTGGATCTGTCTTAAATAGCTCTGCATTTAAGTTATCATGACCAGGAGCTTTTCCATTCTTTAACCCTTTGATTGCTGTGATGATTTCTTCTTTTCGTGGGATGTCTGTATTAACATCTAGATCATTTTCACCCCAGGAACACTCAATGTTGTCTCTGGTGGTTCCTTATTCAGAGTTTCTCTGAAATGCTCTGCCCATCTTGTTTCCTGTCCCTCTACTGTCGTGATGAGATTTCCGTGCTTATCTCTTACTAATGTAATGTTGTTTGCACCTCGTTTTCCACTGATGATTTTAGTTATTTTATATACTGTGTTTTGTTCATTTCTCAGTGCTGCCTCTTCTGCCTGTCTTGCAAGGTCATCCAGAAATGTCCTTTTGTTAGCACGGGTTTGACGTTTAACTTCCTTGTCCAGCTGACTGTACCGTTCCCTATATATTTCCTTTAACCTGGGAGACTTAGCTTCTGTTTTCTTTCTTTTCATTTCCTTTCTCTTCGCTATGGTGTTTAGCGTATCTGGTGTTATCCAGTCTTGGCTCTTTCTTTCCTGGTATCCCAAGCATGACTTGTTGCTTTCCTTGTATATTGTTGAGATGGTGTTGAATCTCTGGTCAACATCATCGGTCTCTGTTCTTTCCTGGCTTTTGATAATCTCATATCTTCTCTTTACGTCGACCACGAAAGCTTTTCTGGTGAGGGGATCCTTCAGTTTCGTGATGTTGTCTCTTTTCTGTTTGACTGCAACTGGTCCAGCAGCTCTGAGTTTCACTTCCAGTTTTGCTACTACTAGGTGATGATCACTTCCCACATCTGCGCCTCTTCTTACTTTCACGTCTTGTAGTGCATGTCTCCATCTGCCATTGATCATTATGTGATCTATCTGGCTTCTGTCTCGTCCGTTTGGTGATTCTCATGTTAACTTGTGCACTTCCTTGTGTGGGAAAAGTGTTCCTCCAATGACCCGGTTGTTAATACTGCAGAAGCTTATTAATTTGTCCCCATTCTCATTTGCTGTTCCCCTGCCGCATTTCCCCATTACTCTTTCGTTATAATTATTGTGTGCTCCCTCTTTCGCATTTAGGTCTCCCATTACTATAATGAGATCGTACCTGGGTGTAGTTTCCATTTATTTTTGTACCTGTTGATAGAACTCGTCTTTGATCTCTTCATCGCTGTCATTTGTTGGTGCATAGCATTGTATAATTGTGGTGTTGGTGAACCTCCCTCTCAGTCTTGCTCTTATCAGTCTGTTGTTGATGGGTTTCCATTCCAGTAAAGACCTTTCCATTCCTTTCTTCAGGATAATGGCTACACCTTCGTTGTGCTGACCATCCTCTCTGCCAGAATAAAGTACTGTTTCCCTTGTAGCTGTTTTTATTCTCCCCATCCCTGTCCATCTGCTCTCGCTTATTCCCAGGAATAACTTGCACGTTGGAAAAACCAATTCAAGAAAAATAACAAATGTAATATATACTGTATATAAATGTAATATTTTGTAGATTTAAGAACACTATATACCCATATTAAAACCAACATGGGGTGGAGCAGGGTATTCCATGCTCAGGATAAACATAATTTGTCTTGGACATGGGCAAAAAGGCACCGGAGTGTTACCGGGTGCTGAAAGGGGGGAAAATATTAGTAACACTTTAACCTGCCATGCATGTCGTAAACAGCGACAAAGGACGATTGGGCATGGGGCTGGCTACCTCATCCTGTAGACATTTTCAGACACAAAAACTTTAACAGATAGACTTCCATACATGGATGCTTGCGTAGAAAAGAAAAGATTGAAATGGTACGACAAGGTTTCCAATGTGGAACTGATGACAAGAACCAGACAAGTGCTAGTGGAACAAGAGATGACAAGAACCTGACAAGTGCCAGTGGAACAAGAGATGACAAGAACCTGACAAGTGCCAGTGGAACAAGAGGTTACAAAAACCAGACATGTGCCAGTGGAACAAGAGATGACAAGAACCAGACATGTGCCAGTGGAACAAGAGATGACAAGAACCAGGCAAGTGCCAGTGGAACAAGAGATGACAAGAACCTGACAAGTGCCAGTGGAACAAAAGATGAGAAGAAGATGATGGAGATGGATATGTCATCACATCTTGAGGAAATCCGTTGATAGCTCTACGAGACTTGTTCTGGTATTCCCCAGTTAAAAGAAGCAGAGATGTACAGAAATACATAGAGAAAAGACCTAGAGACAGAAATGAAAATTATGAGCAAGGCCTGGAAACAACTTGAGCTGATGGCACGTGACAGGAGGATGTGGTATACGTTTATTGAAGGCCTATGCTCCATAGGAGACTCAATGGTAAAGGAGAACAAATTAAGCCAAAAATCAAACGGACAGACCACATAATCTCCATCATTGTAGATGAACTTACGAAAAGGAACATCAATGTATTATAAACTTTGTCAATATTGTATGTTCTTATTATGTGAAGATTCTGTTTTGTCAAAATAAAAATACTGAAGACCAGAGGGGTTTTTAGCGCATTGGAAAATATCATCATCATCGACAACTGCCATCTCCACATCGAAGGTCGGCTGCAATGAATCTCCAACGTTTTCTGACTCTTGTCTTGATGATGTACTCTAATAGACGCTTTCCTGTTCATCTCTTGTCTTGATGATGTACTCTAATAGACTCTTTCCTGTTCATCTCTTGTCTTGATGATGTACTCTAATAGACTCTTTCCTGTTCATCTCTTGTCTTGATGATGTACTCTAATAGACTCTTTCCTGTTCATCTCTTGTCTTGATGATGTACTCTAATAGACTCTTTCCTGTTCATCTCTTGTCTTGATGATGTACTCTAATAGACTCTTTCCTGTTCATCTCTTGTCTTGATGATGTATTCTAATAGACTCTTTCCTGTTCATCTCTTGTCTTGATGATGTACTCTAATAGACTCTTTCCTGTTCATCTCTTGTCTTGATGATGTACTCTAATAGACTCTTTCCTGTTCGTCTCTTGTCTTGATGATGTACTCTGATAGACTCTTGTGTGGTGATATATTGTCTTGATGATGTACTCTAATAGACTCTTTCCTGTTCATCTCTTGTCTTGATGATGTACTCTAATAGACTCTTTCCTGTTCATCTCTTGTCTTGATGATGTACTCTAATAGACTCTTTCCTGTTCATCAATTGTCTTGATGATGTACTCTAATAGACTCTTTCCTGTTCATCAATTGTCTTGATGATGTACTCTAATAGACTCTTTCCTGTTCATCTCTTGTCTTGATGATGTACTCTAATAGACTCTTTCCTGTTCATCTCTTGTCTTGATGATGTACTCTAATAGACTCTTTCCTGTTCATCTCTTGTCTTGATGATGTACTCTAATAGACTCTTTCCTGTTCATCTCTTGTCTTGATGATGTACTCTGATAGACTCTTTCCTGTTCATCTCTTGTCTTGATGATGTACTCTAATAGACTCTTTCCTGTTCATCAATTGTCTTGATGATGTACTCTAATACTCTCTTTCCCTTTCATCTCTTGTCTTGATGATGTGCTCTAATAGACTCTTTCCTGTTCATCTCTTGTCTTGATGATGTACTCTGATAGACTCTTTCCTGTTCATCTCTTGTCTTGACTCTAATAGACTCTTTCCTGTTCATCTCTTGTCTTGATGATGTACTCTAATAGACTCTTTCCTGTTCATCTCTTGTCTTGATGATGTACTCTAATAGACTCTTTCCTGTTCATCTCTTGTCTTGATGATGTACTCTGATAGACTCTTTCCTGTTCATCTCTTGTCTTGATGATGTACTCTGATAGACTCTTTCCTGTTCATCTCTTGTCTTGATGATGTACTCTAATAGACTCTTTCCTGTTAATCTCTTGTCTTGATGATGTACTCTAATAGACTCTTTCCTGTTCATCTCTTGTCTTGATGATGTACTCTAATAGACTCTTTCCTGTTCATCTCTTGTCTTGATGATGTACTCTAATAGACTCTTTCCTGTTCAACTCTTGTCTTGATGATGTACTCTAATAGACTCTTTCCTGTTCATCTCTTGTCTTGATGATGTACTCTAATATCCTCTTTCCTGTTTCATCTCTTGTCTTGATGATGTACTCTAATAGACTCTTTCCTGTTCATCTCTTGTCTTGATGATGTACTCTAATAGACTCTTTCCTGTTCATCTCTTGTCTTGATGATGTACTCTAATAGACTCTTTCCTGTTCATCTCTTGTCTTGATGATGTACTCTAATAGACTCTTTCCTGTTCATCTCTTGTCTTGATGATGTACTCTAATAGACTCTTTCCTGTTCATCTATTGTCTTGATGATGTACTCTAATAGACTTTTTGCTGTTCATCTCTTGTCTTGATGATGTACTCTAATAGACTCTTTCCTGTTCATCTCTTGTCTTGATGATGTACTCTAATAGACTCTTTCCTGTTCATCTCTTGTCTTGATGATGTACTCTAATAGACTCTTTCCTGTTAATCTCTTGTCTTGATGATGTACTCTGATAGACTCTTTCCTGTTCATCTCTTGTCTTGATGATGTACTCTGATAGACTCTTTCCTGTTCATCTCTTGTCTTGATGATGTACGCTAATAGACTCTTTCCTGTTCATCTCTTGTCTTGATGATGTACTCTAATAGACTCTTTCCTGTTCATCTCTTGTCTTGATGATGTACTCTGATAGACTCTTTCCTGTTCATCTCTTGTCTTGATGATGTACTCTAATAGACTCTTTGCTGTTCATCTCTTGTCTTGATGATGTACTCTAATAGACTCTTTCCTGTTCAACTCTTGTCTTGATGATGTACTCTAATAGACTCTTTCCTGTTCATCTCTTGTCTTGATGATGTACTCTGATAGACTCTTTCCTGTTCATCTCTTGTCTTGATGATGTACTCTGATAGACTCTTTCCTGTTCATCTCTTGTCTTGATGATGTACTCTGATAGACTCTTTCCTGTTCATCTCTTGTCTTGATGATGTACTCTAATAGACTCTTTCCTGTTCATCTCTTGTCTTGATGATGTACTCTAATAGACTCTTTCCTGTTCAACTCTTGTCTTGATGATGTACTCTAATAGACTCTTTCCTGTTCATCTCTTGTCTTGATGATGTACTCTAATAGACTCTTTCCTGTTCATCTCTTGTCTTGATGATGTACTCTAATAGACTCTTTCCTGTTCATCTCTTGTCTTGATGATGTACTCTAATAGACTCTTTGCTGTTCATCTCTTGTCTTGATGATGTACTCTAATAGACTCTTTCCTGTTCATCTCTTGTCTTGATGATGTACTCTAATAGACTCTTTGCTGTTCATCTCTTGTCTTGATGATGTACTCTAATAGACTCTTTCCTGTTCATCTCTTGTCTTGATGATGTACTCTAATAGACTCTTTCCTGTTCATCTCTTGTCTTGATGATGTACTCTAATAGACTCTTTGCTGTTCATCTCTTGTCTTGATGATGTACTCTAATAGACTCTTTCCTGTTCATCTCTTGTCTTGATGATGTACTCTAATAGACTCTTTCCTGTTCATCTCTTGTCTTGATGATGTACTCTAATAGACTCTTTCCTGTTCATCTCTTGTCTTGATGATGTACTCTAATAGACTCTTTCCTGTTCATCTCTTGTCTTGATGATGTACTCTAATAGACTCTTTCCTGTTCATCTCTTGTCTTGATGATGTACTCTAATAGACTCTTTCCTGTTCATCTGAATGTTATCATTCCACTTATAGCGCTATCTTCCTCTTGCAAGTTTGCCGTCAACTCTGCCTTCTGTTATAGTCTTCAGTAAGGTGTTATGTCTTTTAACATGGCCAAAATATTTTAGCTGTCTCATTTTAACCATCTTTATTAATTCTCTCATCATTCCTGGTTTTCTAGGACCTCTTTTTTTCTTTCCATGAGAAGTGCCTGTTAAGGAATAGAGTTAATATGTCATGGTATACTGTCTCACGCAGGCCTATAACCATTGTTATTTTAGGAGATATGTCTATTTGTGGTAATGCATGTTTTGCACGATCTTTAAGGGGGCATATACACCCAGAAAAAGACAAAAAATGTTATTTTTGATTTTCATATAATAATTGTGTTTTAAATATTTATAAGCCTTTTTACTTTGATATTCTTTTTGAATTATGTGTTTATCTGTAATAGTTTATGAGTTATCAATGTTCAAAGAGAATCAGATAAGTGTTTTAACATTTTAAAAACTAAACTTTAACGAAAACAGGGCTTGCGATTCACAGTTCCGGTGATATTTTCTACAATTATAAAGCTATAGCCTTCAAATTTTGCACACTTATAGCCCATGTTATCCTTTATGGCATGAACCTCCACTTTTTTCTTATATGGTATAGAAACAGAGATATTGCTATACAAAGTTCAAAATTTGTGCTATTTAAAAGGGTCATATTGCAAGAGCCATATCTACAAAACTCATTGGGGTAGACATTTTTGGGTGGTTCACGCCATAGGTAGGGATGTTATGCACATCATCTGCAGGTTTGGCATTTTTTGCACCTTTTATGTGAGTGAAATTTATTCCCAGGTGCACTGGGGGTTTTCCTTTCTTTTTTTTTCATCACTTCATGTTAATTAATTATTTTCACATAAAACATTAAAATTTATAAAGTAAACTTTGTTCATCATAAAATATAATATCTCTTGTAACATGTGGCCAAATTTTATGTCAACAAGTTTGTTAGTTATTTTCCTGTTAATTTTTTAAAAAGATAACCCATTTCTGGGTGGGTGTTCCCCCTTAACTTGTATTGACCGCCTTATACTTTGATACATCACCGGTTGTCAATGACGTAATGCGGTAGCGCTAATTTATTCTAACGGCTAATATTCTGGGCCTTTCGTATACTTCATTCGTCCAAGCAAGACGTATTTTTCGAGCTCCCGGAGTTGTGGAGGAATTTGGTACCTTTATGTGGCATTAATATATTTTCGAAGGCCGCCACTTGTTTTTCAACGATTGTTAAGATGGTCCCGAACTTATGAAGAAGTTCCGCACCTTATAGAGAAGTAGTTTATTCAAGAAATATAAATTCACGTTTCAGTGCAACAGTCGTTACAGTGCTCCATTTTACTATATATCCACATCTCGAGTCTCAATTATTTTTTCCAAGTTCTTGTTCACTGTCCATGTTTGAACACCATACAGTAATGAAGACAATATCTAGCACTTGATTATTCGCAGTTTGAATTCTGAGTTAATTGTTTATATGTTAGTATTTGTCTCATGTTGTTGAATGTAGCTTTAGCCATTCCTATTCTCTTCTTGATTTCTATTTCACAGAAATTTGGGAAATATAAGGAAACTAAAATTTAATTTCAAATATCAAGCCAATACTAGTGAAACATGGAGAGAACAATAAAACAAAACAAAACAAAAGCAACAAACATGAAGGCACAGGCTTTCATAAATGGGTGTTTGCGTTTAAAAGTACATTGGAAGATCTGGAATATGCAAATGACATTGCACTACTAGCACATTCACATCAACACATCCAGGAAAAAACTGAAAGACTTAATAAGTTTAGCCAGCAGGTGGGCTTGAACATCAATTTAAAGAAGTCAGGTCATGACGCTCAATGTGAGCAACCCTGAGCCCATATCAGTAAGGAATCAGCAACTGGTACAGACAGACACCTTCACATTCCTAGGATGCATAGTAACACCACACGGCGGGGCAGGCAAAGACATCAACATCAGAATGAATAAGGCAAGAACAGCCTTTTTTAGCCTAAACAACATCTGGAAGTCCTCTCAGTACAGCACAAGCACAAAATTAAGATTATATCAGAGCTGTGTGCTTTCTCTGCTTCTCTATGGTGCAGAATGTCAAAATTGTCCTCTTTTCACACAACATGCCTAAGAAAAATTCACCGAATCTTTTGGCCGACCAACCAAGATCTGCTTACTCGGAGCAAGCAAGAGGACATGAACACCATCATAGCTGGCAGACGCTGGAGCTGGGTTGGCTATGTCCTCAAAAGAGACCCCGATGCCATCACATGAACAGCTATGCTTTGGACCCCTGAAGGAACACGAAAGAGAGGCTGACCAAAAACAACCTGGCGGAGGACTGTCAGGCTGAGATGCAAAGAATGAACCAAAGTTGGGGCACTGTACGAAGGATGGCCGCGGACCGAGCAAAGTGGAATCAATTTGTTGTTGCCCTACAAGACGCCACTAGGCGTGATGCCACTGACTGCTTTGACGGTCGGCGGCTAAGGATCAAAGAAGAAGAAGAGAAGCGTTTAAAAGGAGAACTAAAATGGTATCACACGATTAGTAAGGTGGAATAAAGAACCAAGGAAGTACTAGTGGGACAAGATGGAGGGAAAAGAAGTTAGTATTGGACGTGACACACAATGAGGAAACCATATGATAGCATTACAAAGCAGTACCTGTTCTGGAATTCCCATATCATAGACACACTTACATAACATGACCCTGTATCACCGGATTCTAGACACATTTACATAACAAGCCCCCCCCCTCCCCTCCCCCCATCATCATATCATAGAAAATTTACATAACAAGCTCCCATATCACTATATCCTAGGAAAACTTGCATAAAAGATCCCATATTACCATATCCTGGACAAACATATCAAGCCCCCATATCACCATATCCCAGACATACATAACAAGCCCACATATCACCATATCCTAGACACACATAACAAGCTTCCATATCACAATGTACTACACATACATACATAACAAGCCTCTATATCACCATATCCTAGACATACTTATATAACAAGCCCCCCCCCCCCCTCATATCACCATATCCTAGACATACATACATAACAAGCCCCCATATCATCATATCCCAAACACACATAACAAACCCCCATATCACCTTATCCTGGACATACATGACAAGCCCCTATATCACCATATCCTAGACACACATAATGAGACCCCATATCATGGATGTACTTATATAACAAGCTCCCATATCACCATATCCCAGACACACTTGGCTGTCTAGGACGTCGATATCAACTCTTCCCCACATGGGCTTGCATTCCTCCTGAGATATCACTCCCACTGGAACTTCATTCATGACGTTATCTCGCCCACCTGAACCTGAGCAGGAGAGAAGATTCATTTGTCTTAAGGTTTTTTTTTTAAGGTAATCATTATCGACGAACAAGTTTACCCGTCAAAATAAAGAACAGACAATAATTAAAGCCAACAACTTAAACATTCAACACCTGTAGCAAGTTTAGAAAGCTGAGAAGCTGGAATAGCTAAATAGAGTGTAATTTGACAAATTACTTAACAGTTCTTTAACCATAACATTTGTTGTAAATGTATGTATGTTTGTCCTATTGTATTGTTTTGTATTACTGTATTGTGGCTGGTGTGTTGTAGATACAGTACTATGCATTATGTTGTAGTAATATATTGTGCTGTTGTACTGTACTGTGTATTGTGTTGTAGCACTGTATTGTTTTGTAGTTTTGTATAGTATTGTAGTACTGTACTGGGTATTGTGTTGAAGTACTGTAGTGTGTATTGTGTTGTAGTACTGTACTGTGTATTGTGCTGTAGTACCGTATTGTGCTGCTGTACTGTACTGTGTATTGTGCTGCAGTACTGTATTGTGTTGTACTGTTGTACTGTATTCTGCTATAATACTGTATTGTGCATTGTGCTGTAGTACTGTAATGTGCTGTAATATTGTATTGTATATTGTGATGTAGTATTGTTTTAGGCTTTCGCTCTGTACTGTCTTGTATTACTGTATTGCGCTGTATTACTGTATAATCTAATGCGCAGTAGCACTGTTCAGCGTATTTCGCTGAAGTACTGTATTGTATACTGTTATTTAGTATTGTATTGCGTATTGTGCTACTGCAAATGTTTGTGTATTGTCTGTATTGGGTATTGTACCATGTTATGTATTGTACTGTGTTATGTATTGGGCTGTATTATGTATTGTACTGTGTTATGTAATGGACTGTATTATGTACTGTGCTGAATTGTGTACTGTGCTGTGCTGTTTTGTACTGTAGGCATGTACTGTGTGTTGTGCTGTGTTGTGTATTGTGCTGTAATACAATAATGTACTGTGTCCTAATACTGTATAGTATGTTATGCTGTACTGCACAATGTGCTGTAGTACTGTATTATACCGTAGTACTGTATTGTACTGTAGTACTCTTTTGCGTATTGCGCTGTGCTGTGTAATGTGCTGTAATACGGTATTGTGCTGAATTACTGTATTGTGTATTCTGTTGTAGTATTGTAGTGTGTAATGTGATGTGTTGAGTATTGTGTTTATTACTGTGTTGTTTATTTACTGTATTACTGTAGTATGTATTGGGTTGTACTGTGTATAGTATTGTGGCCCTGTTTTACGTATTGTGTGTAGTGCTACAGTACTGTTTTATGTATTGTAGTAATATGTTGCCTATTGTATTGAAACGGGTGTTGCAGTCAGCGAGGCCAACCGTGTGAGGGTAGCCCAGAAAAAACGTGCAGCCCGAAAGTCAAGCGTGGGTGTGCAGCCTGTATTGTCTTCAAGCCTTGTATGTTGGTCATGCAACAGAACTTTTCTTGCCCGCATTGGCTTGATCAGCCATTTGCGCAACCACTTAACCTCATAGAACGAACTGTATTACGAGAGATGTCGATGGTCCTCATCGAATACGATGGACAAATCATCAGATTGTATTGTATTGTATTGTGCTGAAGTATTGTATTGTATTGTGCTGAAGTATTGTATTGTGCTGAAGTATTGTATTGCGTATTACACTACTTGGCAGTTATATGCTTTATTGGTTTGTATTATAACACTGGTATACACACATTTTGGTGCCTTAAATTTTATAGCTGTTCTTGGGTAATTTTGGATTGCTGATTCCAAAAGTGTAATCAGATTTTTTCTATCAGCTCTAGTTTTTGAGATAACTAAGAATGACCATATTAGTAGGGCAATTGTTATGTACAATCCTAGAGTTAGGTGCTATCAGTGGCATTTTGACTTTAGTCTGCATTCATATTATATGTAATTACTGTGCACATATTACCAAAAATGTAATAAAACTTTATCACTAGCACTTGTTTAGTCAACACGCAAAAAGGATCTTTTCGAGGACTTCCTAGAATGTGATATGCCCGGACAGTCACGCTTAAGGGTCCAACAGTAATCTGCCATCATGTGGGCATCCCAAAGTCCCTGGTATCTCTCTTCCATTGTTTTTATATCTTGGTGAAATCTTTCACCTTGCTCCTCACTAAAGTCGCCAAGATTCTTCGGAAATAAATGTAAATGGTTATGGAGGTAGTGCAATTGTATGCTCATGTTGCATCCAAGTTCACAAAAACTCGACAGCATGTTTCCAACTAATTCAGAATAATTGTCTGCTTTGAAGTTACCCAGAAAGTTTTGCACAACTAAAACAAATGATGACCAGGCTGTGGACTCTGTTTTGTTCATGGAATCAATAAAATTTGGATCGTTTATTAACTTTCTAATTTGAGGTCCATCAAAAATTCCAGCTTTAAGTTTGTCTATGCTCAATTCTGGAAATTTTCTGCATAAGTAATTAAAACAGGTACCATCTTTGTTCAGTGCCTTAACAAATTGCTTCATCAAGCCAAGCTTTATATGTAATGGTGGCAGTAGAACTCTTTTTCGATCAATGAGAGGCTTATTGACAATATTTTTTTCTCCAACTTTAAATTCATCCCTCAACGACCACTGTTTCTTTGTCCAGTGCATATCTTTTGCCCTGCTATCCTACAAACATATAAAGCATGGATATTTGGTGAATCCCATTTGCTGGCCAAGCAAGAAGTTCATCATTTTAAGATCTACACAAACCATAAAGTTATGTTCTAAATACTTCAATTTTTCCAGAACTGTGCTTATTGTAGCATACTCATCCTTCATTGTAGTAGAATGAGCAATTGGAATTGAGCCATATTTGTTACCATTGTGTAAGAGAACACCCTTCAAACTTCTTTTACAGCTGTCAATGAAAAGTCGCCACTCATCTGGTGTATAACTTACACCCATTTTGTTAACAAGACCTCCTACATTAGTACAAAACACAAGGTTGTTTTCTTTACAAAAGAATGGAATAAAACCTTGCTCTCTACTGCGATAAAATGTAACCTTTGTTTCAGCAGTCAGTAATTTCTTTCTTTCAATCTTGAAGCCAATAGTTCTGAAGATTCCTTGGAGAGATATAGATCTCGCATTTGATCATTTAGTTCAAGCTGGTCGAAGCGTTGAGCATCTGAAAAATCATCTTCGAAATCACTATCACTGTCACTTGTCGTTCCACATGCCACTGCTGTCTCATCTTCTAGCAGGGAATCCGAAATCTGACTGAAAGTTGGAATTGGTATGTCATCTCCGTGTGGAACAGGTCGCCTAGCAGAATCTAAATCTGGATATTTCCACTTTTTGTGATTTTTTCCATAAATTCCCTTAATATTCACAACACAGAAGTAACAGTCATCATCGTGGTTCTTGGGCTCTCTCCAAACCATTGGAATTCCAAATTTTAAACATTTTCTTTTCCCACAAGTCCACTGTCGCAGGTGTTCAACACATGTTTTGCAAACAATATGAGGAGCCAAAGACTTGTCCTGGTCACCTAGTTTTACTTTAAAGTAAGCAAAGTATGCCTTTTTCACAAAAACAGTAATATGCTTCCTATGTTCTTCTTTGAAAGTGTACTCTCCACAAATATAACAAAATAAATGCGGTGAAAGAAAACACGCTCTTCTTGAAGATGATGCCATTCTCTGTTAGAAGTGTAATAAAATAAGTAGCATACTAACATGCATGCAGTGGCTTAAAATCTAAAAAAAGGCAATTCTGGGAAGATTCTTGGAAAACTGAAACTGAGAGTAAACAAGCAGTTTTCTTTTGTAAAGGACTAGACAGCAATAGTTTTTTTTTACATAGCCTTATATAAAAAATATTGTAATAATACAAAAATGTCTGTATCTCAAAAACTAAAGCTGCTACAGACAAGTAAATGTGATATTTGGATTGAGCAGGCCTCATTTATGTACAATCAAGAGTAAAATGTTTGGCACCAAAAAATTTGTTTGTTTGTTTGTAGGGCTGTGTAATCATTTTTTTTGTTTTTTATTTTGTTGTTGAGTTAATACATCGTTATACTGTCTTCTTATTCAAGTACAATGTCGACTAGCCCAGGCGATCACGTCTCTCAACAACTTCTGTCTGCAGTGTTGTAATCAGTTCTGTTATTAACTTATTGACACGTCATAATTTTAAGCTATTCAGTATCTTCTCTTGTTATAAGTGTTAGAGTCAAAATACATTCTGAGATACTGGTATACTCACTGGTAATGAAGATGCTGGGGCGTAAACCGCTGTGGTAGGTGGCCTAAGTTAGATTGTACTAATGTTAGACGATTAATTGAGATATGAGAAGTGACTGTAAAACACGTGTTATCTCGTTGAAATTTAGCTTTGACTGCTCGAGTGAGAGTCTAATGCTTGAAAGAAGAACACTGAAAAATGTTCATAACATGCGAAAGCATCAACATTTGGTGACTAAGGTTTCCGCTACATTAACATTTACAATGAGAGGTTGTGGGGGGTATTTACACGGAAACATTCTGCATAAAAAGACAGTGCATCTATCTTTAACTTCCTGAGTACCTTTTTACATCGGTTCTTCCAGCTATAGTATTGTAGTTCAATGCTTCTCTTCTCGTAACATTTTTAAAAACCGGAACCACCTCCTTGTGATTCTAATGGTTGTTATTAAACCTCCTTTGTGCATTAATTTGTTCAGTATGTTTTCATATTATCTTTTTGGCTGTCCATGAGCCTCTCATAACTGTGTGCTTGCGTACAATAAAAGGATTGATATGTTATGACAAGGTTACCAGTAAGGAACTGATGACAAGAGCCAGACAAGTGCCAGGCAAGCTAGGGATGTGAAAACGACGCTGGGGATGGATAGAACACACAGTGAGGAATCCTGTTGACAGCATTACAAGGCAGTACTTGTTATATAATCCCCAAGGAAAGAGAGGCAGAGGTAGACCAAAATAAACATAGAGAAGAAAACTGGAGGCAGAAGAGAAAATGTTGAGGAAGACGTAGAAAGAATTTGAGCAGATGGCACGTGACAGGAAGACTTACATGTGTTTGTTGAAGGCCTATGCTCCTTGGGGAGCTAGCGGGTATTGACTGATCGATTTTTAGCTGGCTATTTTATTCTAATTATAAAAAGCCTCTATTCTAACTTTACGTGCAGTGTTGGATCGAGTAATGTAACTTTCGAAGTGAAAACAGGAGTACGACAGGGATGCCCCTTATCAACAACATTATTTTTGACAGTCATAGATTGGGTGATGCGCCAGACAACAGAGGGCAGTCCAAGAGGAATTAGATGGACAACGTTTTCTACACTGGAAGATTTGGAATATGCAGATGACATTGCACTACTCGCGCATTCACATCAACACATTCAAGACAAAACCGATAGACTGAATAAGTATGGCAAGCAGGTTGGTCTGAACATCAATTTGAAGAAGACAGAGGTCATGACAGTAATGTGGGCAATCCTGAGCCAATAACAGTAAGGAACCAGAAGTTAGAACAGACAGACACATTTACTTACCTAGGAAGTATAGTAACACCTGACGGCGTAACAAGCAAGGACATTAACAACAGAATGGATAAAGCGAGAACAGCCTTTGCTGTTCTCAACAACATTTGGAAGTCTTCCCAGTACAGCACAAACACCAAATTAAGACTGTATGAGAGCTGTGTACTTTCTGTGCTTCTCTATGGTGCGGAATGTTGGAGAGTAACAGAGAAGGAAATGTCGAAACTGTCCTCCTTCCACACAATTTGCCTAAGGAAAATTCTCCGAATCTTTAAGCCAAACACCATCAGCAACCAAGAACTACTTATTCGGAGCAACCAGGAGGACATGCACACCATCATAGCTGGCAGACGCTGGAGTTGGGTTGGCCACGTCCTCAGAAGGGACCCTAATACCATCACAAGAACAGCTATGCTATGGACCCCCGAGGGAAAGCGAAAGAGAGGCCGACCAAAAACAACTTGGCGGAGAACTGTGGAAGCTGAGATGCAAAGAATGAACCACAGTTGGGGCACTGTACGAAGAATGGCCGCCGACCGAGCAAAGTGGAATCAATTTGTTGCTGCCCTACAAGACGCCACCAGGCGTGATGGTCGCTGACTGTTTTGACGGTTGGTGGTTATGGATCAAAGAAGAAGAAGAAGATTATATTCTAAATATTCTCTGTGAAATCGTATCTCACTTGCTCCCAAAGATCTCCTTGTTTGTAAATTCGATATGGACGATTCGCTTCCATATGACAAGATCGGCACTTTGAAACACTGATGAACTCCGTTGCTTACTTCCATTGACAAATGTTTGTTGCACAAGATATTTTTGTGTTCTGACATGCCGTTTTTGCTTTAGCGTTTTTTGTTCTCTGAATTAAACATGAGAGTCATCATGTCTTATAATATGTATATATATAAGCTTTTCATTACTCACTGGCTTCCTAGCTCAGTGGTCTATGGTTCGATCCCCAGATGAAGTGGGATTTTTTTTAGGCCGCAAACGGCTCCTGGGTCGACCCAGCCCCAACTGGGTACCAGAGCAACTTCTGGGAAGGTTAAGGCGGCCGGCGTGATGCTGACCACATCACCCCTAGTGTGCCGATGGTCTAGAAAATGTGGGCCTAACACCATATTCCCAATATGCCTCAATGGGCGTGTAACGGGATCTTTTACCTCCCTTTTCTTTTCATTACTATATGGCGTTGAAACAAGTACAACGAACAAGCAGTTGGGAGAAAGTATAAAGGCCTTTAAAATGTGAGGATATAGAAGCATGGAGCGCATCCTATGGCAAGAGAAGAGAACAAATTAGAAGGCCATAAGATAGCTAAGAATGACAAGAGGTTTCATGACTGAGACCAAAGTCAGACGAATTCAATGAAAATGTAAAAAGGAAGACATCGCTATAAGTGAGAAGATAAACATCAAGCTATGGAAAGGAAAGAGTATATCAGAGTGCACAATCAAGACAAGAGACACAGCGTGCTGGAGATTCAATGCAGCCGAGTTTTGATGCGGAGATGGCAGCTAATTTGAATCTGATCTGTTCTTATTTCTGAGGTACATTTTCCATCTGATGTTGTTAGTGTTTCTCAACATCATCAGGTGCTATCTCCACAACGAAGGTCGGCTGCAATAGATCTCCAACGTGTTCTGTCTCTTGTCTTGATGGTGCACACTGATAGACTGTCCTGTCTCTTGTCTTGATGGTGCACGCTGATAGACTCTGTCCTGTCTCTTGTCTTGATGGTGCACACTGATAGACTCTGTCCTGTCTCTTGTCTTGATGGTGCACGCTGATAGACGCTGTCCTGTCTCTTGTCTTGATGGTGCACGCTGATAGACTCTGTCCTGTCTCTTGTCTTGATAGTGCACTCTGATAGACTCTGTCCTGTCTCTTGTCTTGCTGGTGCACGCTGATAGAGTCTGTCCTGTCTCTTGTTTTGATGGTGCACGCTGATAGACTCTGTCCTGTCTCTTGTCTTGATGGTGCACGCTGATAGACTCTGTCCTGTCTCTTGTCTTGATATTATCTTCCCACTTATAGCATTAGTGTTCAGTTGTATTTAAATCTATGAAACTGGTTCAAATGTGTTCCATTTACTTTCATGCTGAATTCTTGAGTCTTGGGCGTTCTGGGTCATCGAGGTGACCTTTACTTCTCTCTTCTAGCTATTTAGTTTGCTATTTTGGTTAGCTATTTTGCTGAACTGTTTGGTTGGGTTACTTGCAGTCTGTTACTTCACTTTGTTGTACTCTGTAGTTTCGCATATTTTGAATTCAAACAGGTGACATCATTTTTCTTAAATCCACGGGACAAGAGAAATACAGGTCTGTCGAAAACACATAGCACAGAGAACTAGTTACCTACATTACAGGGATAGGAATAAACGACACGGACAGACTTTGAACAGATGACACAGAACTTCGCGTGAATTTGTTTAAAAACGTCTGCTCAAGAAACATGAATGAATGATTGAATTTGTTGATTGGTTTGGTTTTTTAAGGACCATCTTCATTACATTCGGACAATTCCATCAGTTCTCCGATATCCTCCCTTAGTGCACAAGAAGGATCTCAGCACAGTGCACAAACTCCGTAGCTACGACAAGGATTCTAATGTGTGTATGCATGAATCACATATTCTATAAATATTTTTGTGGTGGGTAGATTCCCTAATTTTTAAAATGTTGCCAAGGCAGCGAAAGTAAGGCCTATTCTTTACGATTTTCAACTGTCGAGGTATTTTTAACGTGCGCAACTTGCACACGGGACACCCTATTTTTTCGCCTTATCCGAGAAGGCTAGGCATCCCATCTCACTAACCAGGAGGTCAAGGGGGAAGTATGACATCATTAGGAACCACTGGTTCTGACAAAATGTCCATCACTTATATTCTCTGTACTGGGAGCGAACCCCGGTACCTTAAGACTTAGAGATGGACGACCATACCTCTTGGCCACTCCGACTTTGAATGTGCTTTGTTTAGCCGAGATTTTTAAAAAAAATGAAAGAAGCTAGGACAGGACGATGACAATACGAACATTAACATACGAACATTAACATACGAACATTAACATACGAACATTAACATACGAACATTAACATACGAACATTAACATACGAACATTGATGCTTACCTCTGGTCTCGCCCCACCCACTTATCCAACACGTTGTGTCTGGCGTAAGAGGGAAGTCTTTGTCTGGAAGACAAGCCGTTTGTACGTCCCCAGAAGTCAAGTCAACAGGAGAGTCTAACTCTAGCAAGGCTACATCATTCGGCAAGTTGCTGGCCCGGACATACTGTGGGTGCTTCAGACGAGAATAGAAAGTATTGAACATTTCCAGAAATGTTTTCGATGAAAATCAATTGTTTACATATCATTCATTCATTTTATTCAATCACTCATTGTACCTTTTAACTCCCTAAGAAGAATAATAGCCACCATTGCTGTTGACTTCCTTGAAGGAAGTTTGCACCAAAGCATTTATGTGGTCTTGCAGCTGGGGTTTCTGAAGCAATATGTTTGACATGATCAGGCTGCCAGCACTACACACAAGGTCGTATTAGACATCCAGGAACTACATCACTGGAAACTACCCCAAAGCTTTACAACAGAAGGAGGTGTGATCATCAGAAGCCGTCACACCGTCCGTCAGCCAAGTATTTGGGCCCTTTTATCTCTATTACAAACTGGAACGGGGGCCGGCTCACCTGGATCTTGAGTCCCAAGTGTCAGCTTTTGTTGTCTTTTCTTTCTAACTGTTCTGGGAATTGACCACATTCCACTTCGGTTACACCTTCTTGATTTTATCCATTCTACCACATCAGATATCTACTTTTCACGGTCGTATCATTTTCATGTATTTAACTTAGTTCTCACTATCTTTCTCTTCTGTTTTCTTTCGCAAGTTCCTGACGAAGTCCTTGTGACCGCAACGTAGAATTTTCTTTGTTTTAATAATAGGTAAAGATAGTTCTATAGCATATACTGCCGTAGGAGAGTGAAGTGTTAGAGACTTCAATATACTAGGTCCAGCTTTTTTAAGAGGTGGGGTGATCAGTTTCCTTCTCTTCCGTTTGCTTTCCCTAAATCAAAAACAAAGTGAGGTACCCATTTAAAGCTGGGTAGACTGGAACGTGATGCTACCAGGTTTCGATCCAGGAACCTAGTAACTTCGCCGCGATAGGAACGTGCTCTAAGCACTTAGCCAATCGGACGTACTTTGTTCTAGTGTAGACGCTTTATTTATTTTCCTGTACCCTGCCATAGTCACATCAGAAGTAATATTCGTTGATTGTCATCATTATCATCGTCATATCAACATGAACATCATCATCGTCATCATCAACATCAACTTCATCATCGTCATCATCAACATCAATATCTTCATCATCATATCAACATGAACATCATCATCGTCATCATCAATATCATTATCATCTTCACCATCATCTTCATCGTCATCATCAACATCATCCTCTCATATCAACATGAACATCATCATCGTCATCATCAATATCATCATCATCTTCACCATCATCATCATCATCAACATCATCGTCATCATCATAGTCATCATCAATTTCATCAACATCATCATTATAGTCATCATCAACATCATCGTTATCATCAACATCATCATCAATATCATCATCATCCACATCATTATCATCGTCATCATCAACATCAACGTCATCGTCATCATCAACATCATCATCAATATCATCATCATTCACATCATTATCATCGTCATCATCAACATCAACATCATCGTCATCATCAACATCAGCATCATCATCGTCATCATCAACATCATGATCACAGCTAAAACGGTAATGTTACAGGTGCACATTCACACAAAAGACAGCTACACCATCTTACACTGATGACTCTCCTGATGTCCCTGTAGATCTCATTTCCAGACACAGAGTCAAGGTCGTAGTCAGCCATCACCACGCGCCAGTTGCTGACCTCACCGTAGAACGTCCTGCATGTAACACAAGGGGATGGTAAAACATTAGAGGTATAAACCTGCTGAATTATTGTAAAACTAGCAATAACCCGTCAATAATGACGGAAGTAAATCAAATAATAGATCTGTCCTTGTACTCTGAACACATATGGTCCACCTCCAACGAAGCGATCGATTTGGGCACCCATGGATGCAAAGCCCAAGACTGAATTATAGGAACGGATATGTTCCTTAAAATGTCCATGTTGTGGATGCGCTGGGTTGCTCAAAAGATCTCTAAGATACGGAGGAAAGGGACGTCTCTGCTCTCCTTCTTGCTCCAACAGCACTACCTTTATGGCAGAAATATTTGAGTGTACCATCGGTTGATCTTTCCACTTGAAAATTGAGAGAGTGACAGAACTGACATTCCTGATCCATTGGACCGCAGTTGTGTACAGCAACTGCATTCTCATCAAAGGCATCAAGATTTGGAATTGTTGGACTACGTGCAGCTCTTGATCGTCTCACTTGTTGTGCAGCTGCTGCTCTACGTTCGGTTGCTTCTTCTGAAGTCTCCTTTGCTCGTTGTGATGCTCTCAACTGACGAATGCGAAAAGCTTCTGTAGCGCGTTGAGATTCATGCTCTTCTGCAGACTGATTTGCTCGTTGTGACAGACGCTGCGCTTGTCTTTGTGCCGCTTCATGTTGTCGTCGTATTGCTGCTTCTTCTAGAGTCTCGCTTGCTCGTTGTGATTGACGCGATCGTCTCTTCCTCTTAGCATCTGCAGCTCGTTTTGCAGCCATCTTATCATTTTGATCCATAATAATAAGTCTGCAATACTTTAAATGATGAGTTAAATCCGTTTCCGGAATGAAACTGGGTTCTACACCGACTTTTCTTCGTTGAGTGTTACTATTTTCGGGAGGGTACATATAAGGGAAACAATACAATTAATGTCTAACTTTCAACCACAGTTGCATCCATTAGATGTGACCGACGTACAAAAGGCGAGAATTATGGATTATGATGATGATGATGGGCAGACAAAGTACATGTAACAAGTGAAATGTGTAAAACTTTAGGGGTGAACAAATCTCCCGAGCCACCGTACATGCACTGCAATAAAGCAGACAATGCATTGTCCATGCAAATTTAGTCCATGACATAAAACTGGATAGCCAGATAGCTTTAGTTCTTATGGGATCCACGCCAGTGCTACGGAGTTCGTGCATTTTGAGGTGAATTGAACGGCCACTAATTGTTTGTTTGACAGCGGGCTTACCTACCCTAGTATCGTCGCACGCTATTTGGTGAAACCCGGACAGATGACCGGAGAAAAAGTTGATATTGGTGTAATTTTGAGGAGAGGTACCTCACAGCGTCTGCCCGTAGCCAATATTGAGGTGAAGAGCAAATTTGTGTGTGGCACAATCAAGGCAGCTGTAATGGCACAGCCAGCTCCTCGGGAGCCCATATCTAGTTTTGGGAAACCCACCCGCACCGATCCTTGCTTACGCAAGGGAGCCTACTGCAGGCCATATAAGTGAAAAGGGAGAGCCCCTAATTCACGGAGCCCCGCGAGAGCTCAAACATCACTGTCTTGCGATGGAGACGATGGAGGCCTCTAAAGACAGTGAAATGTTATTTGCAGAGGTGTATTCGCCTGACAGCCCTGTTCAGCTAAATGGCCAAACAGCGGTGACGCCTCGGATTTTGGAAATACCTTCTTTGTCGTCGAGAATTAGGCCCCCGATGGTATTAGCTCCCTCAAGTGAGGGAAATACTGATAAGATCGGTATGATGTACGTACACGACCAGCGCACTCTTCATAGGGCCGAAGACTGCGGACTGAGCGAGCATACATTTCCAACCAGCCCTGGAGCCCCATACGACCAGCACTTTACTCCCACGGAAGAGGACAGTGGTCTGAGGACCGGTTGCCTATAAACGGAGATGGGCCCCACCCCACTACTAGCTCGCTTACAGAAAGCGACTCTTGCAAAGAGGCGAGAAGCAAAAACGTACAACCAGATGCGTCCTGCTTAGTAGGGGAAACGGATGTCGCTGAGGTCAGGCGCAACCCAGTGAGAACCCCTGGAGAGATGGTAGAGAAAGGAGCACTCTCTACGCAACATCTACGCAAACCAGAGGGCAGTGAATTGCTGGTTACCAGCAACTGTTTCCACAGGAGTTTGAACGCTCCTATTAACCCAATCAAATTGGGGAGAAGTAAGGAAAGAGATGAGATAGACCCACCAAGGGATGGCATGGGTCGGAGATTAGATGCGAGAGTACACCAGGTAGGCGCCGAAAGTTTAGCTACGGCTCCTCATGGTAACTCTGCCTCTTATCGGTCCGTACCGTTATTTAATTCAGGGCCTGATAATTCGAGGCCACAGAAGGGTGACGAGGGAAGATTTCCACCTTCAGGCTTTCTATCAGTAGATAGCCCATCCGGCCAATTGGGGCCTAAAACCAACGGTGAAGAAATATCTCGGAAGAAGCATTCTTCCAAGTTATCGCCGGATACGCCAACGGTTTTAGTAGCAGACCACAACTATTTCGCCCCAGCAGACAAAACCACCGGTAAACAGTTACGCCCTGTTACAGTGATTTCTGGCCAAGCCAGCCAGCCTGATTCAGATCACTGGGAGGTCGAAACATTCGGTAATTACAATTTATCGCGCGCCGCCAGAAAAATTCGGGGGCGGAGGAACCGCAAGAGGGGAAAGATGAAGGCCAACCATTTGAGTGGCAGTCGCCAGGTGGGAACCACAAGTGGTGACCCTAAAGATTTAGTGCTCGCAGAGACCTTCAACGACATACGGAGGGGCCTGTATGATAATGACAATTACAGCAGTGATTAGATCGGGGTGACGTACCTAGATAGGGGCCAATCTGAAACACAAAGATTACAGTAATTTAGATTGGGGTGCCCCGACTTCGAAGATGGAGGTAATGTGAGGAGTTACTGTGATTTTATTTTCCACAGGCCCCATTCTTTCGTTCTCCCTATAATTATGTTCTGTAATTATTTGAGTTTAATCTTTTTCTCTAAGTAATTTATTGCGTTTTCAGGAGTGATGACGGTCGGGTTTAATTTTAAGATTTGCACCAGTCTTTCTGTCCCTAAATTAATTGCGATCACATAGGCTTTTCTTTGTTAAAATAATCGTGGTCATTTTATTGTATCTCAGCGCGTGAGTATTATTTGGGCTGGATGAAAATTTTCCGACGTTAAATAACCCCTACCCTGTAAATGGATGGGTGGGTGCTGAAGCACTACCCAGGTACGTCGAACTTACGCTTAGAACGAATCATAGTTAATTTTGCTCACGCGGTCAATGTAACATGACGCAATCTTGGACACGCGGGCAGTAATAACATGACTCACGAGTTTGCGTACGTTATTATTGGCGGAGGTCACAGTTATTAATTTGTGCAGTGATTCCATTGGTTTAAGAGCGACGCCAAGCGATGACATAGGGCGCGGGCCCTGGCGTGGGTTCCCGTGAATAAATAACCGGGTAAACCATTAACGGGCCTCTTTGTCTGCAGAAATATTCAGCCGTGAAATCGAATACAGATTCGATTGCTCTTAAGTGAGATATTCGATTGGGTATGTTCATATTTTAATTTAGCGTGGTACATATAATAGAACCTTAGCACGATAACGAAAGTTCTCTTCGAGGAGTTAAATTAACTTTTATAGAAACGAAAGCGCCATCAATTACTATCTTAGAGATATAATGTAAATGTAAGTGTGCATATAATGTTTGTCTAGAATAAGCAAGTTCTATCTTTAGTTGGTATCGCGGTTTGAGATATTAACTGTGTGAGGGTTTAGCTCTTAGATACACGGGCGTAATTGAGTATTTTATTTAATTGGGGTTATAATTTGTTATATAGTCATAAGACAGAGGTGTAATTAATAGTTCCTCGCCTGTTGATTTAAAATATTTGCAGCGTAAATACGCTTGTGAGATTAATTGTATAAGGTTAAGTCCGTAGTCTATAACCTACTGTAATTGTGAGGTCCGATACAGGTAACCTCGATTTGATTACAATATTTGCAGTTTTAAATATGCTAGCGTATTTGTGTACGATAATTGATTGTGTGATTAATTATTATTGAGATGGGAATTAATATTTCCCCATCATTGATTTATGGTACCTGGCAGCGTATAGACGCGAGTGTAATCGTGTAAATTTAATTCATTGGGCATAAATTAGTTGTGCTATTTTTGTAATGTAGTTGGAGTGAGGAGTGTATTTAAATTTCTGAGACGGGATTTCATTTATATATATATATATATATATATATATATATATATATATATATATATATATATATATATATATATATATATATATATATATATATATATATATATATATATATATATATATATATATATATATATATATAACTCTAAATAAAGAGTAGGAAAATTAATTTTACTGAGTCGGTGTAGCAGATGGTGTATATAATTTTGTAATCGATTGAACGGTCCTGAGTCAGCCTGTAACATTAAGTAGGGCTTAGTATTTAGTACAGGAGTTTTGTTTCAATGAATGAAGGTTGTGACGCTGAAGCTAGACATACACAAAAGATTTAGGTCAGCCCGTGTTTGAGAGGTTATTACCAGACCGATGTTTACATTGAAACGGGTAGAGAGACCAGAGAAGGGAATTGTATGGGAGGCTGACTTTGGGGTGTAAATATTTAACTATCGCTGTGCATAGTTGAGGAGGGGAAGACGGGAGTTGTATTTATTTAGGGGAGAGGTAATTATTTAAGGGAGTTAGGTGTTAGAGATATGATTACTTGAAGTTGTGTACATTAGTTGTCATTTCTTTTGTTTACAGCAATTTTTTCACGGCACCCAGGGAGCAGTGCAAATTTGCCTTACAGCTTGCCAAGATATTCGGCCATAGAAGGGTCTAAGAATCGCCAGGGGTGAAATAGAATTGGTGACGCGGTAGTTACCGGCGCCAAGTACATGTGCACCAGAAATAGATAGCAGTTATTTTTTTCAGTGAAACCCCCATGCTTCAGCAGGAACTGGTCTATCTTATAAAACCCAGAGCTCTGAACTCATTATACCACTCCAAAAAGGCGCGTGGCCTGGAGGTTTGGTTGGGTTGTGTTTGTTTAAATTCGGTCATAATAAAACCGACGGCCCTAAACCCAAAGAGGGGTATCTGGGCAGAAAATTAAGTTCGTCAGCAGTGAATCAGCTACAGTCCAAATATTCAGTCTAATAACCCAAGTCATCAGCTACAATATTCGTTTGGACGAGATAGGGTCAAAATTTCTTCCAAAGGCACTAGAGAAGGGGCGTAGAGGAGGAGACTCTCAGTAGAAACCAGGAGTGTCAGACAGACACTGAACAGAGACATATTTTATAAATTAGTCATTCAGTTCGTGTAGGACTATAGAAAGTTCAATCAGCGTTCTGTGTAGACAGGTCGTTAGGTCTACAGCTGGACAGTGGTGTTAGTTAGTGGCGGGTATATCGCCTAAAGCGTTGAAGCTGTGTAGGCAGTTCATTTAGTGACATCTGCAGACAGACAGTGGAGTTAGATTTTGTTTAATAATATATTAGGATAGTTAGGAGTGGTGGAGCTGATGTTAGAGACCCCAAAAAACAGGTTGTTGTAATCCTTAACTTTCTTCCCTGCAGGTTGAGGGGAGGGTGACATTGTGGGTTTACCATTTGTATGTTATTTTAATTGTTTTGGGTTCTGTTTCAGATGTGCGAACACGCACTGTATTTATTTGATATGCACTTATTTTTGTGGTGTAAAAAAAACTATAAACGGTAGTCTGGATCAGTCACTTTCTTTAACTATACTGTACGTATATATTTTTGTCTGTATAGTGTGTCTGTGATCGTTAGTTAAACCTTATCTCCTTTAAGGGTGTCAGAGGTGGTGAGCCTATAGCTATCAAAATACGTCACAAGTGGCGAGGGAGAGTCAATCTCGGTTCTCACCCCTCGAAGCCAATAGTCTCATCTGTCCACATTCACTAACATTTCTCATCTAAATCTATCGTCTCAGTCGTTCTCATACTAGGGTCTTGTCTATACACTCAGACACACTCTAAACTTAAATCCACTTCGTGACAGTAACCCTGCATTTTTTATTCTGCGGTGGCCATTTTGAATAGCTAATTAACATAATTATGCAATAACTATATGGTTAGAAGTGTCTCTTACCAAGGAACACTTTGATATATATATATATATAGGCAAAATGTAAAATTATATATAAGAATAATTCATGTTTCTACCCTACGGCTACCTTAAACTGCGAGTGGCCCGATTTTCCACGATGCACGAAGTGGGAGGCCAGTAAATTTAAACAAATTTTTTGATTCGTTTTGTCTTCATTTTACATTCTGTTAATCCTCATTCAGTTTTTTACTATATATAACAATGTCATACTTTTATCAAATTTAGAAAGAACTGACCCATAAACTTTAAAATTATGTGAAAGCTAAACAAGATTTGAAAATTCATTAAGTCAATCATTGGAAAACCACCACACCCTTAATAAATAATTCGTCAAATATTTCACAAACGAATTTCTGGTTAAAGATAACTGGCCATCAACTTTTACTCTTTGCAATAGAATATATGTAACATTTATTTTCTGGTTTAGTGCATGTGGTATTTAAAAAAAAAATATCCTATTGTGAATAATTCTTCGAATTTTCGGACCATCACCATCCAACAACTGCTAACCCGGAGCCACCAAGAAGACATTCGCACCATCATAGTGGGTAGACACTGGAGTTGGGTTGGCCACATCCTCAGAAGAGACCAAATGTATCTCTAGGACTGCCATGCTATGGACTCTAGAAGGAAAGCGAAAGAGAGACCGGTCAAAAGCTACCTGGCGAAGAACTGTGGAAGCAGAAATGCAAAGCATGAACCAGAATTGGGGCACAACATGAAGGATGGCTGCTGGCCGAGTAAAGTAGAGTCAGGTTGCTGCTGCCCTACAAGATGCCACCAGGCGTGATGGTCAATGACTGCATTGTCAATCAGCGGGTAAGGATCAAAGAAAAAGAAGAAGATATAGACAATAACTGTGGATTCCTAAAACTAATTTTGGTGTCTTCACTTATTCTATGTTGTTAAGTCATAAGTGAATATTACTTTGTCGAAATCGTTGTCCCCTCCGTCGAATGACATTCATTTCTGAATAACAGTCACAGCGTTTAGTTAAAGACATAATCTAAAGCTTATGAGAAATGTGGTCTTTATTAGAGCTGTATTTCAAACTTTGAACTCGCTAGTTTCTCGCTTCGCGGATGATTTATTTGTTTGAAAAACCACATTGATTAAATTGGCACATCATCGTTCACCGTCCGGCCACTGCCCCTTTCAAATGCGGAACACAATTAGTATTCATAGTTCACTATTTCCCCAACTTTATTGAAGTTATTTTCGCCTTATTTTACAATTACAATTGTTATACAAAATCGGCTGGGTCTATCCGGGTCGAAACTTGAAATATTAAAACGTACAAAGAAAGAGAGCTACATTTAAAGTTTCAGCTCTCTACAATGAGTGAAAAATCGGGATGTTGAGCGTCAAAGATTTGAAACGCGACAAATATAAAAACATCATTTGAAGTTAAATAAAAGTGGTAAAACATCAATAGCATTGTTCGAGTCAGCTTTACAGATGAAGCCTTGGTTCTTGTGTATTGTTCATTGTAAAGCCAATTCTAATACACCACCCCCCCCCCCCCCCCCTTTTTTTTCATGTTTTACGTTCTGTTATCAGTTTTACAGCAGTTTTACTTCATTATTTACACAATTAAACACTAGCGTAGAATAGAAAGATTAAAACAGAACGACAAGGTTATCAATGTGAAATTGATGGATAAGAAGATTAAAACAGAACGACAAGGTTATCAATGTGAAATTGATGGTTAGGAAGATTAAAACAGCACGACAAGGTTATCAATGTAAAATTGATGGATAGGAAGATTAAAACAGCACGACAAGGTTATTGTAGTAAAGTAAATCTGTGTGGCACCCCGCTCAAATTTCCTCGCTTGAAAATTAACTAACATACTCCTAAAATCTATTAATAACTACCGCATTTGAAATTTATCTCAATGCCACCGTAAAATCAACCGCCAACAATTTGACGAAAGAATTTGAATTTTTCTACTACACCAAGTTAAAAAGGTTACTACCCCCCAAACATACCCCCCCCCCCCCCTAATATTTATTAACGAACGGCGTAAAAATTAACAACCATTCGGATTGTTACCTCGTTTTACAGTGACGATAAAATTTTTGGTTGGAGTGAGAAAAATGTCTAATATGTGTTTTTAACAAAACTTAAATAATTTATTCCTCAAAAACTAAAGAGAATTAAAAGGAAAGAGATATCTGGAATTGTAACGCTAATATTGATTAACATAATACCATAAAGATTTCCCATTAATAAAACTATCTTGACGTAGAAACATTTATTTTATTAATATTTTCAGTTCGGGAAAAAGCACAATTAATTACTTAAAAATTACACAGATGAAAACGGGGAGAAATAAATAAAGGAAACCTATAGGGGTAGATATAGGACAGCTGGCCGTTTAATAATCAATTTTGATATTAAAAATCGGTTTCTAAATAACTGAGATATATAATATATAAATAAAATCAGACGAGCGAACACACTGAACAACGCTCAATGTTTATGGTCCAAAATTAGTTAGTTTTTTTGACGCGTCTTTTGATTGGCTGGTTGGAATTGATAACTTTTAACCCTGCTTGAATAAGTCCGCCATTTGAGAAAAACGTAAGCACAGACAGGTTGAGAGCAGATGCAAAGCGTTGGTGACAAATGCCTTTGCCGTCTGGACGACACAGCAGTCTGGAATTGAGCCATTTACTGCTAGTCAATCCTGTGATTGTGTGATTATTCTTTATTTGCGGTAAGATAAATAAGTATTAGTATTTCATTGGCATGTAACTGGCCACAGACTGTGCGCCATATTTTGTTGTTCGACATTGCCAGTTAGAAGAGATTACGACACCCTAAGTAGGAAGTGCCTAAGCAGACTTAGAGGGAAGTGAAACTAATTTGTGTTTGAATATTGCCATAAAATCTTTTGACTGTAAGTCCAGAGGCCACTAGCAATCTTCTGCAGTGCCACAGTGTTCTAATGACACATGAAAACATACCTAGGATGTTTGAACAAAAGATTTAACAGGTCACAAGAAGAAAATTGTATACCCCAGCTGATTTTAGGGAAGACAATCAATGCTTAAGGTGACAGGGGCGTTGCAGCCACATGGGAAGAAGAATGTAAACACAGGACAGAGTGAAGTCAAAGAAAATAGGGTCTGGTGCAAATGGTTCGCACACGTGACTGACCCCAGGTAATCTTAGTATTGATTAGTTGTGGAATTGTTAAAGCCAGCATATAAAAGGGAGGGAATATCCTTCTTTTTCAGGGTTATATTGCCTATTACTTAGTGGTGGCAGGAAACCTGGTGCAGGCAGACCTTGTGTACATTGAAGCCTCAGTAAAGCTGCATCTATGGTCAGAAGGCAACTCTTGTGATGACCTTGCATAGTCTGCAGTCATCCACCTCAGACAGGCTGTCAGGTCAAGTCCCTTTAAATGGGCATATGAGATCTCATTTTAACAATTTCCACAAACAGAACAGAAATTCCTGTAGGCGTGATGACCCTCACATATTTGACTCTTGGTTATAGAAAGTATTAAATCAGACTGTAGGATACACATACAGTGACACTTTAATATACCAGTTATGGACAAAGGGTCCTCTTTATTTATTTATATGTTGTAAATAACATTTTCTTGATTTGAAAACATTCCTGTCCCAAAAGAATTGAGGTACAGGAAAATAAAAAATTGTAATATATTAATATAACTTTACCAACAGTCTTACTTACTTCACTTTTACTGAGTTAAAGTTATGTTTGACATTGTTCATACATCACAATAGATACATTACCCTAGACACTTGTCACACAATATCACAGGGATTATTTTACACAGAGTGAGATCTTAGAGAGGTAGCGGATAGGGACCCTGAGAACATCATCATCATCAATTAGACTCAGAGAACTTACACAGCTGGACCTCACTTTGTTTACCCTTAGTGTAGTAACATCAATAACCTCTCACATACCACAGTTATCAATGTGAAATTGATGGATAGAAAGATTAAAACAGAACGACAAGGTTATCAATGTGAAATTGATGGATAGAAAGATTAAAACAGAACGACAAGGTTATCAATGTGAAATTGATGGATAGGAAGATTAAAACAGAACGACAAGGTTATCAATGTGAAGTTGATGGATAGAAAGATTAAAACAGCACGACAAGGTTATCAATATGAAATTGATGGATAGGAAGATTAAAACAACACGACAAGGTTATCAATGTGAAATTGATGGATAGAAAGATTAAAACAGCACGACAAGGTTATCAATGTGAAATTGATGGATAGAAAGATTAAAACAGAACGACAAGGTTATCAATGTGAAATTGATGGATAGAAAGAACCATACAGGTGCCAATGGAGCATAGGGTAAGGAAAGGACGTTCGTTGTTTACAGGACACCTTAAGAAACCAAGTGTGCCCTATCACGATTCACTCTCGCAGCCAGACGATGGCACTACTTGGATGGTCCCTGGTTCAATTTCCCAATGAGCTTTTCACTTATATATCTTTTCTGTTGTCTAGTGTCTTTCTTCTTTCTGACTTACAAGTGTTATTTATTTAGTGCTCATATGGCTCAGGTTTATTTCAGAGTTCACCTACCGGTAAACCAACCAGTTTATCCTGTGTTGTTCATCTTCCCCTACAAATTACTATACACAAGTATGTCGGCATTTATTTGGTTTATATTCGCTAATAGGAAAGTTGTACTATACTGTTCAAAAAAAGAAACGCATAGCTATCCGAGGGCGCGTTTTTATGAGTTTGTAAGTAAAATTTGGTGCTAGGGTATATAAAAACCTTAATAACACATAAGGAAGGGAAACCCGAGGCCTGTAAACAGTAAATTAATATTAGACAAACATAAAGGTATGTTTTCAGGCACTCGTAAGAAATAAAGAAGTAGAACACTTAGACAACAGAAAAACAACAGACGTGAGTGGCTTACCCAGGGTTCGAACCCCGTACCAAGTGTTCTACTTCTTTATTTCTTACGAGTGCCTGAAAACATACCTTTATGTTTGTCTAATATTAATTTACTGTTTACAGGCCTCGGATTTCCCTTCCTTATGTGTTATTAATGTTCATACAATACCAGAAACCTACCCTCTGTTCTAAACTACTGTCCTTAAGTCTTCTATCATTTACTGGACACAGTATCAAGGTCTTTGTCTTGTTTGGACTGACATATACTGCAGAATAGAGGAACAACAGAAGTGATTGCGTCATTAATAGGCTGAGGTGCCCATTGTAAACTTCCGGTGTTGTCTTGTGTTTCGCACTGATGACCGGTCAGTAAAGCATCCTTTTTGGGGATGCCTAGCTGGCCGTGAGGTTAGTGTGATTCGCTTGTATAGCTAGGCGGTGTTGTCGTACGGAAGGTACGGGGTTCGAACCCTGGGTAAGCCCCTCACGTCTGTTGTTTTTCTGTTGTCTAAGTGTTCTACTTCTTTATTTCTTACGAGTGCCTGAAAACATACCTTTATGTTTGTCTAATATTAATATATAAAAACCTGCCTCAAATGTTCTTTACAGTGTCAAATGCACGTGTTGACCTGAATTGCGTTCGTTTTTGTAATCGTTACAACGCAGTGGTCAATAGTGTTTATGACGCAATTTTTGACCACAGCTCATGTTGCGCGCACGTGAAAGCAACAAAATTTGGGGAGAACACTATTCACTGACTACGCAACTGAAACCCTATAAAAGGATAACGCTACACACAAAAAATTCAGTTCATTTTCAAGCAGACATTTATTGCGTCTCTATCGATAAATTTAAGGAACATTGCTATTGGCCGACTGCATGCAGGCGAAAGTCAAAGTCAGGTTGCCAGGCATCTAAACTTACATCAGAGTACCATCAGTCGACGTTGGCACCGGTTCCAAGCCACTGGCTCAGTTGAAGACCAGCATCGCAGTGGACGACCCAGAGTGACAACATCAGCGGAGGATCGCTTTATTCGGCTTCGTCACCTCAGAGACAGGTTTACAACAGCTTCCTCAACTGCCCAGTCATTGCATGCAGGACGTCATGTGTCTGATCAAACTGTCCGGAATAGACTGCATGACGCTGGACTTTGGGCACAACGACCTCACCGAGGACCTATACTTACGCGCCGCCATCGCTAAAATCGACTTCTTTGGGCCAACCAGCCTCGTCCGTGGGCAGCTGACAATCAATGGAGACGTGTCTGGTTTAGTGACGAATCTTTCTTTTTGTTGCAGCGTCATGATAGACGGCGTAGGGTCTACCGTAGGCGAAATGAACGTTTTGCCCAAAATTGCGTTGATGAAGCTCCGCCGCACGGTGGTGGGGGTGCAATGGTGTGGGGAATGATCAGTTACAACGGAAGAAGTCAATTGGTGCACATTGAAGGAGGCTTGAATGCGCAACGATACGTCAATGAAATTCTTCGACCCCATTTCCTTCCCCTTTTGGCTGCCCAAAGGCCTGTGTTTCAACAGGACAACGCCAGACCCCATTGTGCACGGTTGATCACGCAGTTCCTGACTGCCAACAACATTCTCACCCTTCCTTGTCTCCAGACATGAGTCCGATTGAGCACCTGTGGGATGAGCTGCATAGACGTGTTTGTCGCCGTGACGTTGCTCCAGCCAATCGTCGTGATCTGTTCCAGGCACTCCAGGAAGAGTGGGCAGCCATCCCACAGGCCCACATCAGACGTCTGATCTCATCCATGCCCAGGAGATGCAAGTCGCTGATCGATGCAAGAGGAGGCCACACACCATACTAACGGGAAAGCCCGTACGCCAAAAAACTCTCGTGACCCAGATGCAAAACAAGTGTCAATTCATTGGTTGAACCCTAAGGTATTCTTGTGTGCAATTTGAACAATTAACTCATTAAATTAAAAACGTTATTGAATGTCAGAATTATGGCTATGTGTGTGCCTTCAGTAGCTATGCGTTTCTTTTTTTGAACAGTATAGTTGTTGAGTCTACAGATGTCTGGGTCGTTTACGGGTCCCATATTCATAGTCGGGTATAGTGTCGTGAAAAATGGCCACTATCAATGAGGCAAGTTTTTTGGGTGCACTAAATTGGCTTTGTGTCCTTTCATGATTCACTCTCGTAGCGAGGAGATGGAAGTTCTGGATGGTCCCTGGTTGATTTCCTGATGAGCTTATCACTTATATTTCTTTTCCTTTGTCTGGTGTCCCCTTTCTTTCTGATTAACAAGTACCTACTTTTTACCTATGTAATTAATTAATTGATTAATTAATTAACTAAATCACTAAGGTAAAAGAAAGAGACGCAACGGCAGAAACATGGACAGAAGATTTAAAGACAGACCTTAAATGATAAAAGAAGACATGGAACTTACCCCTCCACACAATGTGCAGCAGTCACCACCCATCTGGCATGGACCAACACTCCACCACATCGATGCCAGGGAGTGGTAGACGACACGATCTGTAGCGACACCTGCCAGGGCCACTGCCCGGCACGAGACCTCATGCCTCCAATAATCAGCGGGGTCGCCATGACACCGCAGCGTTCTGAAAGACAAGAAATAAAATATTAGCTTTGATTGTGTGGATCCCCCGGCTATCGTGAAGTAAGGCAGGAAGTTTAAACAAACACAACGGAAGATAATTGTGATGGTAACAACTGAAATGTCAGGTCAGATCTACTGTACAATTTTCAAACATGGAAAACTGTAAAAACAACATCCACGAAATTACGGATATAATTTCATATACGGATACTTTCTCATCATTTGCTGCTTCGATCCATATAAATCATGGCGCCAGAATAATAAATGATAACCTTGCACGAGGCCTCATACAGCAATGATATGCTTCTGCAGCGTCAGTTTCTGTAGCAATTAGTTTCGAATGGTAAGGTTGCCAGGGGGTCAACGTGGTTGAGAGGTATGGCGTCCATCTCTAATTCTAAAGGTACCAGGTTCGCTTCCAGTACAGTGACGAAAGTTGATTTTTTTTTTCAGAACCAGTAGCTCCTAACGATGTCATACTCCCCCTGATCTCCTGGGTAGTGAGATCGGATGCCTAGTCTTTCTGCGAAAAAATAAGAGGTCCCATGTGCAGGTTTTGCACATTGAAAATTCCACGGCAGTTGGAAATC
This sequence comes from Oreohelix idahoensis, assembly GCA_024509875.1. Lineage (NCBI taxonomy): Eukaryota > Metazoa > Mollusca > Gastropoda > Stylommatophora > Oreohelicidae > Oreohelix > Oreohelix idahoensis. Next base: position 1,173,279 of record JAMPIV010001088.1, read on the forward strand.
GTAAAGAGTATGCCATACGGCAGCTGCCCTGGCAAAATGTAAAAAATGAAAATGGTCCTTAAAAACCAAGAGCAAACGAAATCAAGGTTGGCAGCCCAGTTCAAACTTTCATATTAGCCGTTCCTAACGACATACATGATACAGCGACAGTCCTGCTCTGTCTAAGTCAGCTCGGTGGCTCCAGAGAACTATGTCAAGGATATAAGAATTAAAATGGCATGACCAGACCATCAATGTAGAACTGATGGACAGAGAAAGACAAATGTCAGTGGAACAAGCAGTGAGTGAAACGATATAGGACACGCAATGAAGACACCAACTGATAACAAAACAAGACAGTTTCCTGTTCTGGTACTTTCAGGGCAAAGCAAAGAGAGAGATAGAGAGAGAGAGAGAGAGAGAGAGAGAGAGAGAGAGAGAGAGAGAGAGAGAGAGAGAGAGAGAGAGAGAGAGAGAGAGATCTAAAATAAATGCAGAAGGAAGTAAAAGACAAAAACTTAAGGAGAAGGAAGTAAAAGACAAAAAATGTATGGTGAAAGGAGTTAAAGACCAACGTGAATAGAGAAGGGAGTAAAAGACAAAAACGTAATGAGAAGGTAGTTACAGATAGACTTTAAAGTGGAAAATGCGGTATGGAAAGAACTTGAACAGATGGCACAAGTAAGAACAACTTGGTGTGAACTTGTGGAAACCACGTACTCCTCATGGAGCTAAATGCACAATGAAGTTGCTGGGATCCGAACACTCTGACGGCGGCAGCCTAAATAAAAAAAGATACAACCATGCAGTGCCTGGACCAGAACTAATAAAGGGAATTAACCTTGTAAAACGTAAATCATTTTTAGAGAACATGGCAGATTTCTCAAAGAAATGGATATAAGATACCAAAAACCCACTACAACTACCCTATCTCGCGACAATAAGCTTTAGTCTGCGACTGCTTGTTCAGCATTCACAGCTAATGCTTTAACACAGATGTTCCGCCATCCGTCAACCCGTTGGTGCGTCTGGTAGGAGGCCAGGCTTTTCCTCCCCGGATATAAGGGGTCGTTCACATATGACGTCAAGCAGATATTGCCATTCTTTAACACCCTCCCCCCTTGTTAAATTTCGTCACAAAAAATCTAAACCCACCCCTCTTAAGTGACGTCACACATCTCTTTACCCCCTTCTCCCAAATTTGTTTAAATGCTAGATAGAAGTTAATGGAATGTAAGTTTATTAATCAGTGCTGACAGTATAAAAATCTTTCAAGTAAAATACTGTTTAATTAATCAGGTGTTTTACTGGACCAATGTTGCCAACATTTGCAATTTGTTAAAGAGTATAACAATTATCCGATATTTCAATAGAAATTATAATATTAATATAAGTCGCCAAAAACAGACAGAGAGTTGTTAAAACTATTGCTGATAAAAATAGACGGCGAGAATGGAGGTTACAAAATCTATTTTGTTTCGACATCATTTATGAAAGAAATGGTGCTCACTCGCATTTTTTGTGTACCGTCACATTTCTTAAATTCCCTTCCCTATCGTTACACTTCGTCACAACATGTTGAGCCCCTTCCCCTCTATTTTTCACTGCGTGACGTCATATGTGAACGACCGATAAAGACATAACACATTATTGAAAATTACTTTTTAGGGAACATTTCAACGGGAACAATGTTATACATAGAACGAAACATCAAAAGGGAGGCAATCTGACGGAGTGATGGTGCGTACCATCAAAGTTCCTTCACTCATTCAATTCCCGTCATAAGTCTCAACAAATTTACGTAGTCTTTATCTTCTGTTCCATCAGTTCAAAATCTTGTCATGGAGTCTTTATCCTTTGTATGTATGTTTCCAATTCTCTTCTCCATGTGTTATAGGTATCTCTGCATTTCTCTCCCCTTGGGGATTTCAGAACAAGGACTGCATTGTAGTGCAACCAGGCAGGTTCTACAACGTATAGTCTACCCAATGCCAACGTTTTTCCTCATCTATTATTCAACAGTTATTTATCTGGCCCCGTCCACCAGTTCTACATTGATAATTTCGTGATTACATTTTAAATCAGCTCATTGTATTTTATGTGTATAACTAGATCTATTTTTATTTCCAGTTATTTTCCAATGCAACAAAAGCTCTTCTTGTCTTGTATATTCTTATTTTGATATGATTTTCTGTCCCTCTAACTGTGTCTATGTTGCTGCCAAGATATCGTATGTGTGATTCTACATCTTGTAGGAATGTTTTTTGAAGTGCAGTAGATTCTCAAAATCTTTATCTTTTGCCTGTGTGCTTTTAGACCCAAGTTCTGGGATCTTTCATTATTTTCATTTTGTTCTGCATCTAATTATGGTTATTAAATAAACTAGTAAGCCACCCGCCAAAATATGGTGGAAATAATTATGCTGAGCTTTTTCTGATGCAAGCCCCGATGACTGCAATAATTCTCCTGTGGTCACTCATCTGGCTGCATTGATTATGGAGCAACGCGACACAATGGCAAGAGGCGAAATGAAAAATGCCGATGGAATTAAATGTGACCATTTAATTAACAGGTGTTTTATAACAATATGTTTCGTCAATGTATAGATATCTTTTAACATCTTATCTTGGTAATTATTAAAAAGAAACACACACACACACACACACACAATTCAAAATAATATTTACGGTTACTCAGTTTCCGGATCACAATTTAAAGAAGTATCGATTTCAGCCACAAAATCAGCCGAGTTACTGTAAATATAACGAACTTCCTTCATTACCTACTGCTTCAAATAAATAAGATACGTGTTTATGCTCACCCGAATGCAAATAGGGAAAATTAAAGAAATTGTGTCCAGAATGAGAGAACAAGAAAGTATTCAGAGAGAACAAGAAAGTATTCAGTGGGGTATTGGAAGATGAGACAGGTCTGTATTTCAGAGCTAGCATTTGCTGATGATGTTGTCCTGATTGCTAAATCAGAGACACATCTCCAATCCAACCTGCAAGTCTGGAAGGAAGAGCTGGAGAAGAGAGGGATGGTCATAAGCAGCTCTAAAACAAAATCCTGGTGATATCACGAGAAGAAAGAAAACATCAGATTAAGTTGGGAGAACAGGTCCTGGAGCAGGTCGACCACTTTAAATATCTCGGAGCTATTATAGACCGAAAGGGGGGCATCAAAGAAGAGTTTGCCACTCGAAAAGCAGCAGCTGGGAGACTTTTTCAGGCCATAAATCGAGGATTCCTCAGCAAGAAAGAGGTTGGTAAGAAAACGAAGATGGCTGTATACCGCCCCACCTATGTCCCAGTCTTGACATATGGATGCGAGTCATGGGCAATGACTACAACCCACAAAAGCCAGATCCAAACCTCAGAAATGAGGTATCTGAGGAAGGTGGTTGAAGTAACAAGAAGAGACATGGTCCGCAACCAGACGATACGTCTGTGGTGAAGTGGGATGTTATAAATATTTATAGGGGACTTAGTGTACTGACTGAGATCAGCTGTGAAGGTATATATATATCTAATAAGAGTAGTGTATTATATCACCTTACTTGCTACCACATATCTATATATCTCAGTCAGAATTATTCTGGAATAGTGTGATGACTACGTTATGTGTCTAGGGTATGTGTATGATGAAGTGTAAGTCACAACAACAGACAGATAAACAATTTAATTTAATCCACTACTCTTAACAACACTGTGACACTCACATACATATAACACTCTATGAGAATATCTTAAAGAAGTCACTCGTAACTTTTCAAATAACAATATGTATTCATTACTGGCATGAATGAATATGTGTCCTGATTCAACTACAAGGGAACCAGGAATCACAATCAATTTAAATTACAAGTTATGTACAGAATGTATTTAATATGAATATTGTAGTGACATATATTATTACAAATGTTCTATGTGTGTCAGTTGTGTAGTAGTAAAATGAGGTAATACTGGTTTTGTTTTGTTCAAGCTCTGTTGGTATTTGTCATCATGACTTCAATAGTTTGTCTTTAGGGACTAGTATTGGAGATGTTCACAGTTCCTGATTTTAAGACAAGTAAATTCCCCTCTTAATGTTAATTTTACAAAGTCAGTTCAAGATGAGGGGACATAATGTTGAGCTCAGCTGGCCAAGTTAGCTTATCTGGCGTGATGGCGGCAGGAAAGGACTCCTCTGCTCGAATTCTCCTCTGGGCTCTGGAGACACCTCACTGATAGCTAAAAGACCAAGGAGTATGCTGTCCGACACTGGATTCAGCAAAGCTCTGACCAGGTGCTGCTCAGTACCATCAAGACCACTGTCCCTGAAATCAAGAAGGATGTACCTTCTACTTCATAACTAACTTAAACTCTCTTGTTACACTGATCACAACACAGCACAAACATTGAGTTCAGAGCATTAGGCCAACTGTCAGCTTCATTTGAAATACTTTATTCCAGTATTACCCTTCTTAATGGTTACTACGCCTCTGCAATTCCAGCATTATTTCTTTCTATTCAATCATCCAGGTGTCAGTGTACTGTTTGGCCATTCCATGCCGTTTTACTTCTCTCCGACACCCTCTGTTCAGGCTGGAGCATTACAGGCTTTACCTCACGTTGGCCACTGAACTACACATATATATACAGGCATAAATCAACAATTCACATTCAATTTTCATTAAAAGATATTGAATGGTTCAAGCTTACCACAATTCATACGAATAAACACAGATACGTTGATTAGCAATGAATTCTGGCACAAACTGGCACAAATTCCCATCTGCTTATCTTCCAGGCTTTTATTTAGCCAAATATAAGCTGGCTTCAACGCACTGATGCTTTATCAATCTTATTTAAACAAGTGGTTTCGAACTAACGCTCCCAAGTGTGTATATCAGCGAGTCTGACCAATGAGCCCCGTTTCGACAAGTGTTTTGAAAAAATGTTACCTTTCCCCGTTTCCCCTAACAACCAAGATAGTATTTATAGCCCGACCAATCGTGGTTAGGCTTTCATTTGTTGCGCTCCAATCAATTTGGAGTTTACATGGTAGGCTATTTCTGTAACGTAAATTTTTTTCAAACACGTTAAAAAAAAATCTTATGAGCAGAAATGATTTTATGCTGTCAGGCACCCCCAATATTTTATTTTGGGTATAATTTATTAATTCCTGGACTATTTGCGTAACGTTTTACATATTATTTGTCAGCAAGCCCTAAGGAACCCAAAAATACAAATTTAAAGGAGCTACGTGGCTGCATTCAAAATATGCAATTTCTTCTACCTCCTGTTTCGAAGATGTGCTGTCTGGGTACTGTTATGTTTTCAACCGTAAACCCATCTAATGTTATCTTTTCTAATAAGAGTTTTTTTTTGATTTATAAACCTAACTCTGGGAAAGGGTAGTGTATTTTATCACTGTCCGTCTGAAAAAAAATTAGTGCATGTAGACTTACACGCGTGATGGCAGCATTTGTGTATCGCGCGACGCGTGTTGCATGCGTTCCTGATTTTCAGCCCTCCCCTCTCTCTTTATCCTTTTGTCCATCTGTTCGTTCGTTTTGGTAACGCAGTATAATTAATGTTAGGATTAATTTAGGTCATTACGCAGTACGTCTCAATGTTTTTCTTAGAAATGCAGCACACGTTTCATTGAAGAAGGCGGGTAATAATACAGTAAGCTTTTATATCAACGTGAAAGCGTTACAATTTGCAGACGAAGCAGAAAACAAGGGGGATTTCGAGTACATTCTTTGTGACAGCACTGTTATTTTTCCCATTGCTCTTCTCTTTATTAATTTTATTTGTTAGGCTTTATATTTACCTAATAATTTATATATGTGGATTAGAATATTTCACGACACCTCCCCTCTTAAAACAGACATTATATGTCAGTCCTTTATTCTATATACACATAGAGAAATTTATTATTATTTCTGGGGTTTACGGTGATTCTCATCACACGGATGGCGGCTTAAAAAATCCGCTCCCAAATTGGTTTTTTCCAGATATATACTCAATGCTAAAATTATATGGAGCCAGAAGTAAAGACCATCGGAGTAACCTAGAGTTCTCATGCTTAGCCTGTGCTAAAAACGATAAAGGTTTGTGATCTGTTTGCAACTTAAATGCCTTCCCATATAGATAAATATTGAATTTCTTTATTGCCCATATTACTGCAAGACATTCTTTTTCGCTAGTTGAGTAGTTGATTTCAGCTTTATTCAACTTTCTGCTAGCATATGCCACTGGGCTTAATTCCCCATCCAATGCATCTGATTTCTGTAGTAGAGTTGCACCTAACCCAATATTACTTGCATCCGTCCTTACTATGAATTCTTGACTTAAGTCAGGTAATTTCAAAATGGGTTTACTTGTGAGCTTTTCCTTCAATTCTTGGTAAGTCATTTCACATTGTGGTGTCCATGTAATGCGATCTGGAAGTCCTTTACGTGTCAATTCAGTTAACGGTGCACATATGGAATTAAAGTTCTTGATATACTTCTGGTAGAAACCACATAATGAGACAAAGGATCTCACGTCCTTCTTGGTTTGTGGTCTCGGGCTTTCTGTAGTTTTTCTAAATTCTTTGGGTCAGGGGTCATATTTCCCTGATAAACTGTGTGTCCCAAAAATTCCAATTCTTTACATCCAACGCAACATTTGTTGGTCGGGCTGTTAAATTTGCCTCCCTAAGTCGATCAAACAGCATGTTCAGAGAGTCAATGTGTTCCTCAAATGTTTCTGTTGCTATAAGGATATCATCCATAAAATTTGTTATACAGGGATTATTCAGAGGATCCAATAATTTTCTCATCATTCTAGAGAAGACACTAGGCGCATTCTTCAATCCAAATGGCAATCTATTAAACTCATAGTGTCCTTCTGAGGTACTAAAAGCTAGGTATGGTCTAACCTCAGGCTTTACTGGAATCTGATAGTATCCTTTACTCAGATCCACTTTTGAGAAATATTTAGCTTTATTTAGTCTGGCAAACAGCTGATTTGTATCCGGCAATGGATCCACCTGTCCTTCTGTAATAGCATTCAGTCTCCTGTAATCTATACAGAGTCTATGTTCTCCAGAGGGCTTCCTTAAGAGTACAACACCGGAACTATACGAAGACTCACTGTGCGAAATAATTCCTTCCTTCAACAGATAGTCTATCTCTTCCTTCAAAGCTTTCTCCTTAGCAAACGGAATCGAATATGGTTTCATACAGACAGGTGTGGGGTCTATCAGTTTCATATCATATTCCAATAGGTTTGTATGCCCTGGTCGGTCTGTTAACACCTCTGCATGATTATTTAGAACCTGTTGCACTCTCTCTTTCTGAGTTTTCGTTAAATGTGTACTGATTTTCACCTGTGCTGCTGTCTCACAGGGTGTAATGGATATTCAAATGATGAAAGTGGTTCCTTTTTCATCTCCATGGCGATGGACAAGGTCAACAAGTGTGTCTCTTCCTGATGTTCTCTTTCCAAATATTTCTTCAGGAGATTCACATGATAGATTTTTTCTTTCCCCTTCTTATCTATCTTATAATTTGTTCTAGACACCTTCTCTAAAACTGTATATGGACCCTGCCATCCAATTTGTAACTTATTCTGACTCCCAGGCAAAAGAAGCAGTACTTTCTCTCCCACAGCCAAATTTCTGTCTTTCGCCCTCCTGTTATAATAGGCAGCATGTTTCTTCCTGGCTTGTTTCAAATTTTCATTGGCAAGTTTCCAGCCAGTTTTCAACCGAGTGGTCAGCTCATTCACATATTGGTATGAAGATGTAATGTTTTCCTCTGCCTTTTCATCAGTCCACGTTCTTAACAAAGCTACATATGGACCTTTAATTGTGTGGACCTATTTGTCCATGCACCGGTATGGTCTCTTCCACTCGAAGCTTTATAGTGATGATTTTTCCTCCCAGAATTTTCATGCACAAAACGACCGCTACCAATTTTTCTTTTGGGGCTTTCTCCCCTCTTAAAATTCTTGATGAGAGATTTCCTCTCTACATCCTCTTCCTCCAGTTTGTTTAAGTCCGATTGAGGGATTTTCGGCTTATCCTGGGGTAAGACATCTGTTTGCACTCTCCGCATAGTGGCCATTGTAAAACAGTTAAGTGAAGCTTGTCCGTGAAAAGGGGCTTCCCATTCCATTTGGTCCACTTTATCAAATTTATTTTTCCTTTTATTGTTAGGCCTGATTTTGCCCCATGGCGTGTCCAGGTCCTGATCCATGTTCCCACTTGTGGGTGTTCCCTCATGTGCTATGCTACACCTTTCTACAAAATTCTCAATGTCCCATCTTGCTTTGGGCCAATAATAATTGTGAGCCACCTTTTGAATGATGGTACCTATTTTCTCATGGTCCCCATCTGGTTTCACATGTAGGCTCCTTATTAAGTCTGTCCTATATCTTTTTGGAAGAACCAGCTGTCCGTGACCATTGGATCTAGCTCCAGTCTTCCTATACATCAACTTGTTTTTCATGTAAAAATCTCCCTTGCCTGGAGTTGTATGACAAGTTGACAATTTTCTGAAACAAGGCTTGAGTGTTTTATCCCCAGCCTGTGCCTTCCTCATCTCTTCTGGAGTGGTATCTAACATAATATCCTCCTCCTGTCTTGAGGTCGACCTGACCTGAAGGGTTGCCATATACACAGGTTTCCTTCTGCAACGGTCAGTGTCATGATTGTCCATCTGACAATTCTTACACCACCTTTTTCCTTGGTTGAAAGATTTTCTGTCATTATATTTCCTTTCATCGAATTGTGGGAATTTATTTTTATTGTCATACCGTGGCCTATCAAATTGGTGCTTACCTTTATTTTGATCCTTAGGATCAAATTTATTAAAGTTCTGTGGTGCCCTAAAGTTATCCACCTGTTTCTTTTTATTACCTGTTACCTCTGCTTGAGCTGCTTGATACCTTTCAGCAACATTTAGCAACTCACCCAGCCTCTCTGCACCTTGTTCCATGAGAAACTTTCTCAGGTCTGGAGCCATGGACTCTCTTAGTTGCTCTATAAGGACCATTTCCTTAAGATCTTGGGTTTTTCCCCAGAGAAGTCCATTTCTCCAAGTATGTCTCTATTCGTGCAGAGAACTGGTGATAGGTTTCACCTGACAGTAGTTTAGCATTCCTAAATTTTTTCCTGTAAAACTCTGCATTCTTTTCATACCTTAACAAAAGAGCCTGCTTTAGCATGTCATAATTTTCCTGATCACCTCTGCTCATTTTTGCAAAAACTTCATAAGCTGCCCCACGAAGTCCCTGAGATAACTTTAAGCTCCACCTTTCTCTCTCTAACCCATACGTGGTAGCTAATAGTTCATACCTATTCAGGTAGCTCTCAATATCATCGTCTTTCTCAACAAAATGATCTAAATGAAAATTCATAGCTGAGGTTGAGGCTCCTTGAGTAACCGTAGCATCAGAGGCAAAGGGACTGGCACCATTTTCAGGAGCATGGCCTTGAAACTCAAACTCCCTTAGTCGTAATTCATGTTCCCTTTGTAATCTTTCCTCCTCCTTTTCTGCAGCTAATCCCTCTCTCTCTGCAGCTAATTTCTTCTCTTCCCTTTCTGCAGCTTCTCTCTTTCTGCAGTCAATCTTCTTTCTTCGGCTTCCAATTTCTTAGCCTCTTTGTCAGCCTCAATCTGCAACCTCTTAGTCTCAGCCTCAGCTTCAAATTGTAACTTCTTAATTTCCCTGTCAGCCTCTAACTTTCTTTCGGCTTCAAACCTTCTTTCTTCGCGTTCAATAAATTTGTCACATTCCGTAGTAACATAGGCAACCATAACTTGCCCATCTAATCCTAACTCTTTTGCAGTCTGAACAGCAGCAGATCGAAACTTGGCCAGGTCCGCCATTGTCTATCATGTAAATTTCTACAATGTCTAACCAACAATTCAAATTCTAAATATATATAATGGACAACACAGGCACCGTGAGCTCAACCTTATTTTATTCCACCCAAGGATACCTTTTAATTCTTATATTCCCTGAAGTGAATTACCCCCAATATTTTTAATAGGGAAAGATTCAAAATCCCAAGAGCGAGCCCCCAATATATGTGGTGAAGTGGGATGTTATAAATATTTATAGGGGACTTAGTGTACTGACTGAGATCAGCTGTGAAGGTATATATATATCTAATAAGAGTAGTGTATTATATATAACCTTACTTGCTACCACATATCTATATATCTCAGTCAGAATTATTCTGGAATAGTGTGATGACTACGTTATGTGTCTAGGGTATGTGTATGATGAAGTGTAAGTCACAACAACAGACAGATAAACAATTTAATTTAATCCACTACTCTTAACAACACTGTGACACTCACATACATATAACACTCTATGAGAATATCTTAAAGAAGTCACTCGTAACTTTTCAAATAACAATATGTATTCATTACTGGCATGAATGAATATGTGTCCTGATTCAACTACAAGGGAACCAGGAATCACAATCAATTTAAATTACAAGTTATGTACAGAATGTATTTAATATGAATATTGTAGTGACATATATTATTACAAATGTTCTATGTGTGTCAGTTGTGTAGTAGTAAAATGAGGTAATACTGGTTTTGTTTTGTTCAAGCTCTGTTGGTATTTGTCATCATGACTTCAATAGTTTGTCTTTAGGGACTAGTATTGGAGATGTTCACAGTTCCTGATTTTAAGACAAGTAAATTCCCCTCTTAATGTTAATTTTACAAAGTCAGTTCAAGATGAGAGGGGACATAATGTTGAGCTCAGCTGGCCAAGTTAGCTTATCTGGCGTGATGGCGGCAGGAAAGGACTCCTCTGCTCGAATTCTCCTCTGGGCTCTGGAGACACCTCACTGATAGCTAAAAGGACCAAGGAGTATGCTGTCCGACACTGGATTCAGCAAAGCTCTGACCAGGTGCTGCTCAGTACCATCAAGACCACTGTCCCTGAAATCAAGAAGGATGTACCTTCTACTTCATAACTAACTTAAACTCTCTCTTGTTACACTGATCACAACACAGCACAAACATTGAGTTCAGAGCATTAGGCCAACTGTCAGCTTCATTTGAAATACTTTATTCCAGTATTACCCTTCTTAATGGTTACTACGCCTCTGCAATTCCAGCATTATTTCTTTCTATTCAATCATCCAGGTGTCAGTGTACTGTTTGGCCATTCCATGCCGTTTTACTTCTCTCCGACACCCTCTGTTCAGGCTGGAGCATTACAGGCTTTACCTCACGTTGGCCACTGAACTACACATATATATACAGGCATAAATCAACAATTCACATTCAATTTTCATTAAAAGATATTGAATGGTTCAAGCTTACCACAATTCATACGAATAAACACAGATACGTTGATTAGCAATGAATTCTGGCACAAACTGGCACAAATTCCCATCTGCTTATCTTCCAGGCTTTTATTTAGCCAAATATAAGCTGGCTTCAACGCACTGATGCTTTATCAATCTTATTTAAACAAGTGGTTTCGAACTAACGCTCCCAAGTGTGTATATCAGCGAGTCTGACCAATGAGCCCCGTTTCGACAAGTGTTTGAAAAAATGTTACCTTTCCCCGTTTCCCCTAACAACCAAGATAGTATTTATAGCCCGACCAATCGTGGTTAGGCTTTCATTTGTTGCGCTCCAATCAATTTGGAGTTTACATGGTAGGCTATTTCTGTAACGTAAATTTTTTTCAAACACGTTAAAAAAAAAATCTTATGAGCAGAAATGATTTTATGCTGTCAGGCACCCCCAATATTTTATTTTGGGTATAATTTATTAATTCCTGGACTATTTGCGTAACGTTTTACATATTATTTGTCAGCAAGCCCTAAGGAACCCAAAAATACAAATTTAAAGGAGCTACGTGGCTGCATTCAAAATATGCAATTTCTTCTACCTCCTGTTTCGAAGATGTGCTGTCTGGGTACTGTTATGTTTTCAACCGTAAACCCATCTAATGTTATCTTTTCTAATAAGAGTTTTTTTGATTTATAAACCTAACTCTGGGAAAGGGTAGTGTATTTTATCACTGTCCGTCTGAAAAAAAATTAGTGCATGTAGACTTACACGCGTGATGGCAGCATTTGTGTATCGCGCGACGCGTGTTGCATGCGTTCCTGATTTTCAGCCCTCCCCTCTCTCTTTATCCTTTTGTCCATCTGTTCGTTCGTTTTGGTAACGCAGTATAATTAATGTTAGGATTAATTTAGGTCATTACGCAGTACGTCTCAATGTTTTTCTTAGAAATGCAGCACACGTTTCATTGAAGAAGGCGGGTAATAATACAGTAAGCTTTTATATCAACGTGAAAGCGTTACAATTTGCAGACGAAGCAGAAAACAAGGGGGATTTCGAGTACATTCTTTGTGACAGCACTGTTATTTTCCCATTGCTCTTCTCTTTATTAATTTTATTTGTTAGGCTTTATATTTACCTAATAATTTATATATGTGGATTAGAATATTTCACGACAACGTCAAGGCCTAAAATCCCACCCGCTGCAGACCCAAATAGAACAGTCCCAACTAAGATGGTTTGGCCATGTCTGCAGAATGGGAGAAGATCGGCTACCACGACAAGCGTGGGAAACAAAGAGCCAGGGATCCAGACCTCCAGGACGACCCAGAGTCCGCTGGGAGGACAACATTAGACAATCTTTGAAGGACCGAGGACTAGAGTGGAGCCAGGCCAGGAAGAGGACGGCTGATGGAATGGTCTGGCGCTCTCTCTTCCAAACCTCTACACCTCACGGTAGAGGAGGAGCGACTAAGTAAGTAAGTAAGTGTCCAGAATCCGCCATTATTAAGGATGGAAAGAAAATGTGTGTCGTTTCACCAGGCGCGCAATTTATTTTCCCGCCCGCTCGTAAGACTTTGGTGGGAAAAGATGTAACATAATATCGTCAGTCAAGGAGGGATAAGACGAGTCTTATATGAGGATATATATATATATATATATATATATATAATATATATATATATATATATATATATATAGTATATATATATATATATATATATATATATATATATATAATTCATCCACATAATGATAGAAAACTTCACAGGGAGCCTTTCAACAGGATGGAATCTGATCACCAGAAGTGTACCTTGTGAGTTAAGTGCTTCAAAATCGTTGCGGCGTTAAACACGAAGCCGCAACCTCGCGTACAATTTTTTTTTTTTAATTGTAGGATAAAACGGATAAGAATTTGTTTCGTTTGTTATCCGCCTTTTCAAAAAACTAGTTTTTAAGTGTTTTAAAAACATTTCCAATGTCGGCTGCCAGAAGTTTCATACCTGTCCTTGAAAAAAATTGTTACACGAAAACTGACAGGGACAGACAAACAAATAACCTTTGGAAGATCGCGACAGAAATTCTGAAAGACAATGTTAAACAATAAAGGATTGGTTGCACTTTCAGGCATGGCACAATCCTGAACGACATAGTTTGGCCTTGGCGGTTTACAATTTTGAGATGATAGATTAAAAAAAAACTACTTTTTAAAGCGGAAGAGGTCCTACATTATTACAGTAAGTGCATATTATTAAATTTTTATAAAGCCTTATCAATCAGTTAATAACCTTTAGTTCCCCAAGGATCATAAGCTTCAACAAACACATGCCAAGTATTTCTGGCGCGTGCCATCAGTTCAAGGTCTTACCATGTCATTTCTCACTTCTGCCTCTAACTCTGATCTCCGTGTATTCTTCGTCTACCTCTACTTCTATTACCCTGGGGACTACACAATAATAACCTGGTAAAGCTATCAACATGTTTCCTCAGTGTGTGTCCTATCCATCTGTCTTCTTCTTAACTCTTGTTCCACTGTTCTTTGTTTGGTTCTTTGTCTGGTTCTTGTCTGGCTCTTGTCTGGTTCTTGTCTGGTTCTTGTCTGGTTCTTGTCTGGTTCTTGTCTGGTTCTTGTCTGGTTCTTGTCTGGTTCTTGTCTGGTTCTTGTCTGGTTCTTGTCTGGTTCTTGTCTGGTTCTTGTCTGGTTCTTGTCTGGTTCTTGTCTGGTTCTTGTCTGGTGCTTGTCTGGTTCTTGTCTGGTTCTTGTCTGGTTCTTATCTGGTTCTTGTCTGGTTCTTTTCTGGTTCAACATTAGTGACCTTCTCATGCCATTTTAATCCATTTATCCTACTTTCTTCTTCTTAGATCCTTAACCACCGACCGTCAAAGCAGTCAGTGGCCATCACGCCTAGTGGCGTCTTGTCGGGCAACAACAAATTGATTCCACTTTGCTCGGTCGGTGGCCATCCTTCGTACAGTGCCCCAACTCTGGTTCATTCTTTGCATCTCAGCCTCCACAGTCCTCCGCCAAGTTGTTTTTGGTCGGCCTCTCTTTCGTTTTCCTTCAGGGGTCCAAAGCATAGCTGTTCTTGTGATGGCATCGGGGTCTCTTCTGAGGACATGGCCAACCCAGCTCCAGCGTCTGCCAGCTATGATGGTGTGCATGTCCTCTTGCTTGCTACGAGTAAGCAGATCTTGGTTGGTGATGGTATTCGGCCAAAAGATTCGGTGAATTTTTTCTTAGGCATGTTGTGTGAAAAGAGGACAATTTCGACATTTCCTTCTCTGTAACTCTCCAGCATTCCGCACCATAGAGAAGCACAGAAAGCACACAGCTCTGATATAATCCTAATTTTGTGCTTGTGCTGTATTGAGAGGACTTCCAGATGTTGTTTAGGCTAAAGAAGGCTGTTCTTGCCTTATTCATTCTGATGTTGATGTCTTTGCATGCCCCACCGTCTGGTGTTACTATGCTTCCTAGGTATGTGAAGGTATCTGTCTGTACCAGTTGCTGATTCCTTACTGATATGGTCTCAGGGTTGCTCACATTGAGCGTCATGACCTCAGACTTCTTTAAATTGATGTTCAAGCCCACCTGCTGGCTAAACTTATTAAGTCTATCCGTTTTTTCCTGGATGTGTTGATGTGAATGTGCTAGTAGTGCAATGTCATCTGCATATTCCAGATCTTCCAATGTAGAAAATGTAGTCCATCTTATTCCTCTTGGACTGCCCTCTGTTGTCTGGCGCATCACCCAGTCTATCCTACGCAAGCACCCATTTATGAAAGTCTGTAACTTGTTAGTTGCTTTTTTTATGTTTTTTATTTTTGGTTGCTCTCCATGTTTTCGAGCCATACAATGGACTTACTTGACATCTGAATTGAAGAATATTATTACTGTGTGGCGCTTGATTTAATGCTATATAAAATGAACCATTCTGTTTTGGTTTTTAAAAAATATATTTCTACTCAGTTTGATACATACTCTTCATTTGACATTTCCAGGCCAATGAGCTCAGATTTATTTTCATGTCTAGCCTTTTTTTTCTTCTTCTGTTCTGCCCTTACGGTTCTGAGCATCTGACTACGTTGAACAAAGTTTATATGCTGCATCGGTTATCTTAAAAAAAATTGCTTGCTTTCTGCCTACCCACTTGTCTGTCTGTCTACCTACCTGCCTGTCTGTCTGTCTATCTTACTTGCTTGTTTTCTGTCTACCTGCCTGTCTGTCTGTCTACCAGTCTATATTTCTTGCTTGCTTTCTGTCCACCTGCCTGCCTGTCTGTCTACCTGTCTATCTTTCTTGATTGCTTTCTGTCTACCTACCTGACTGTCTGTCTGCATATCTGTCTGTCTAAATGTCTATCGTTCTTTATTGCTTTCTGTCTACCTCCCTGTCTGTCTGTCTGCATGTCTGTTTGTCTACCTTTCTTTATTGCTTTCTGTCTACCTGTCTGTCTGTCTGCCTACTTGCCTGTCTGTCTATCTTTCCTTCTTGCTTGCTTTCTGCCTGCCTGCCATCGTGCCTATCTGTCTGCCTGCCTGCCTATCTGTCTGTCTGTTTTTCTGCCTTCTTTCTCATTAAGAGAGGCCTACCATTTAATATTCACCAATATAGTTTTTAAATATCAGTAAATTTATACATACCTATAAGATTCCCTTCAAGTACAATACTACTAGAATACTAAATTCGGCAAAATGATACGAAAAAAAAAAAAATACTTAGAAAAATGGAATCCATAAATATGAACCCAGTAAGGATCATGTCGTGGGAAATGCAATAGAAAAACGCACAACCCAGTAGAATACAAAGAATGAAACGCAAACAATAGAATACCGAGAATGGGCGTCTATTTTTGATTTTCAAGTACCATGCCATCTGGCGTGGGTGATCATGTTTCTTCACAACTTCTTGTCCACACAGACGAAAGCTCGGAACAATGTTGGCGCATTAGAATTAGACTTTCAGTTTGCTGGACAAGAGATGTCAAGACAGGAAGCACGTGACATAGGGATGTGCAAAAAGGATATCAGAAAAGATGTAGGAAACAGAAAGGAAACAGATGGCAGTTGTAGAAGATTATAGGGAACATCAGTTACGCATATGGGAGCAGAGAGAAATATGGGAGAAATAGAGCATGATAGGGAAAATCTGTATGTTAGTTGGAGAAGAGGGGGGAATGGGAGATACAGAGGACTACAGCGAAAGTTAGTGACAAAGATGGGAGCAGAGGCAAAAAATGGGAGAATTATAGGGAGAAATCAAAGATACAGATGTAAGCAGAGAGAAGAATTGTAGATACATAGAATTATAGAGAAAGTCAGTGACACAGACTGGAGCAGAGAGAAGTATCAGAGATATAGATAATTACATAGAAAGTAATCAGTGACACAGATGGAAGCAGAGAGAAGTTTGGGAGATACAGATAATTACAGATAAAATCAGTAACCCAGACAGCAGCAGAAAGAAGAAATGGAGATGTATAGAATTACAAAGAAAGTAATAATTTACACAAATGAAAGCAGACAGAAATTTGGGAGACACAGAGTATTACTGAGAAAGTAATCAGTGACACAATGGGAGCAAAGAGAGGTATTGGAGATATAGAGAATTATAGTGAGCATGGGAGCCGCGCTAGCGTAGTGGTTACAACACCGCTCTGGCGACCGGGTGATTCAGGATCAAACCCGGGCGACGGCATTTGAGGATTTTTCGTCGACCGGGAATTGGACTGGATTAACTCGAGACCTGGCGACGACATTTGAAGGAGTGTCGTCGACCAGGGATTGACGGCTCCTGAGCCGACCCAGCTGCAATGGGTACCTCCGAAATCGGAGAGTATTTGCCTGAAGGGCGAGGGACACCTGTCTCTGTACAAGTAAAAAGGGATACTCACGTAAAAATCAATGTCAGGTTAGACATAGTAATAACCTGAGATTTCGCCTCGAGTATTAGCGGGCGTACGAAAAAAAAAAAAAAAAAAAAAAAAAAAATAGTGAGCATCAAAGACAGATTTGGTAACAGAGAGAAGTATTGTAGATATGGAGAAGTCAGAACAAGTCAGTGACATAGATGGGAGCCATGGGAAACATCGGAGAGACATAGAAAAAATATGGAGAAAGTAATTTTGATCAAGTGAACAGGCAGAGAACCATTAAAAGAAGGGTATAAAGAAGAGATTTTTTATACAGGAGGGGCGTAGAGTGAAGCTATTTAATCTAGAAGGGCGCAATTGCAGGTATTTGATACCACTGGTGATTTAGATATCTACAAAACTGACGGGTGGTATCGATATCTGAAATTCAGAGATGTAAAAATATGTAGATGTAACATAGACTGGATTCGAGATGTCTGCAAAATGAAAGGTGATTAAAATGTCACTCCCCACTTTTAGATGTCAGTATCCTCATGTGTATCTGTTGGAAATACTTGAAAACAATAGCACAGCAAAGAGCAATAACTCCTATTTGACATACGTTTTTTCCCTGGAAACGGAAATAAAATAAAATCTAAAATGGTTACTAGTGTGACGTCACATGGGTGAGCTAAACTTGCGGCCTGCTATGAGGTCACGTGTTGATCTCAGGATAGGCTGTAAATATGGGTTTCCCGTATTTGTTATGTGACAAAATAATAGTTGATTAAGTTTATATTGAAGTTCGCCTTATCTATATTTTTTAATGTCTGTTTGTCCGCCATAGAAACTTATAATTGTATTTCTTCTTTCTTCTTTTTCTTCTTCTTCGTTCGTCCTGAAAAGGACGTTGGTTGCGTTGTGTCCGTTTACAGCGAAGCTGCGATATTTGCGCCTTTCGGCCGACTCATCCGACTTCAGCACGGCATTTTTGGGACCGGGTTAGCCTTCCCTCTTCGAACCCTACTCACTCAGCCAGACTGCAGTGAAGCAGCCTGTTTCCAGGACCACCACTTGGAGGTGGAGTAGAGTCTTGGTCAGCTGTGGTTCGCTGACCCTGACGCAAGCAGTCACACTATGGATCGGTGACTGCATTTCTCACTGTTGTCGCGTCTGAGGTCCCATAATTGTATTTTAAATCAAGCTTATCTTATATCAATGGATTTTTCTCACAAGCGGGAAGATTTGAGAGTGTTGCTTCGATGCCTGTATTTTGTTTCAGGCTTCAAAACCCACAAAAAAGGATTCCATTTATTTTACGTCTCTATATCTATGGATTTGTCTCGATGGCGGAATGATTTTAAAATATTCTCTAGAGGCTCACAGGTTTTCAGGCCTTAAAACCCCAAAAAGACGAATTAAAATGTTTACTTTTTTTTTTTTTTTTTTTAAATGATAACATTTTAAAATATTATTATTTCGAATAAAAGAAACGCGTCTTACTCCGTGTTGTCGTTCCGTTTCTGTTTTCGAATAGTTTTTGTTTTTGTCGTTCCGTTTCCATTTTCGAGCGGAGTTTTTGCTTTTGTTATTCCGTTTCCTGTTGTCAAAAATAAATTAAAAAAAAACTAGAACTCCATAGAAATAATTTAAACAATTTTAAGTGCTAAATTATCCATCATGTAGCATGTCCTTTGCAGAACGTCGCTCTCATCACAGCCCGCCTGAAAGATTCTCAGCCCTCCTGCCTCCTCCAATGTCATGTTCAAGGTGTCTTCAATGTCCTGTGTCCACCGTCGTCTTGGTGCTAAATTATAAAGGCTCAAAAATCCTCATACTGTTGGTTATTTTGATACTAATGCCACCTAAGAGACGATTTACTTTTTGAGGCTTCATTATCACACACAGCAAGAAGCATCAGATGCTATTCTACTTAGATCCTGTGAAATTGGTGACCCACCAGCACAATGGTTGAAATACAGAGATGATTTTACAGAATATTTTAAACAGCAGGCTCAGTTAATTTACCCTGAAATGGTAACTGCCTACGGTGATGAAATTTATAATACAGCTTTAATTGCCATAGAAGAAAATGTTATTTATATGGGAAGGCTGGAAGCTGCATGGTCTCCCTCAAACTAACAGAACTGAAGTAAATAACATAACCACTGAGCTATTAAGGGAGACGTCCTATGACATTGATGCTCTAACCAGGTACATTGATGCTCTAACCAGGTACATTGATGCTCTAACCAGGTACATTGATGCTCTAACCAGGTACATTGATGCTCTAACCAGGTACATTGATGCTCTAACCAGGTACATTGATGCTCTAACTAGGTACACTGATGCTCTAACCAGGTACATTGATGCTCTAACCAGGTACATTGATGCTCTAACCAGGTACAGTGATGCTCTAACTAGGTACATTGATGCTCTAACCAGGTACATTGATGCTCTAACCAGGTACATTGATGGTTCTAACCAGGTACACTGATGCTCTAACTAGGTACATTGATGCTCTAACCAGGTACACTGATGCTCTAACTAGATACATTGATGCTCTAACCAGGTACAGTGATGCTCTAACTAGGTACATTGAAGATCTAACCAGGTACATTGATGCTCTAACCAGGTACATTGATGGTTCTAACCAGGTACACTGATGCTCTAACTAGGTACATTGATGCTCTAACTAGGTACAGTGATGCTCTAACCAGGTACACTGATGCTCTAACTAGGTACACTGATGCTCTAACTAGGTACATTGATGCTCTAACCAGGTACATTGATGCTCTAACCAGGTACACTGATGCTCTAACCAGGTACACTGATGCTCTAACTAGGTACATTGATGCTCTAACCAGGTACATTGATGCTCTAACCACGTACATTGATGCTCTGACCAGGTACATTGATGCTCTAATCAGGTACAGTGATGCTCTAACCAGGTACAGTGATGCTCTAACCAGGTACACTGATGCTCTAACCAGGTACACTGATGCTCTAACTAGGTACATTGATGCTCTCTAACCAGGTACATTGATGATCTAACCAGGTACATTGATGATCTAACCAGGTACATTGAAGCTCTAACCAGGTACATTGATGCTCTCTAACCAGGTACATTGATGATCTAACCAGGTACATTGATGCTCTAACTAGGTACATTGATGCTCTAACCAGGTACAGTGATGCTCTAACTAGGTACATTGATGCTCTAACCAGGTACATTGATGCTCTAACTAGGTACATTGATGCTCTAACCAGGTACATTGATGCTCTAACCAGGTACAGTGATGCTCTAACTAGATACATTGCTGATCTCACCAGGTACATTGATGCTCTAACCAGGTACAGTGATGCTCTAACTAGATACATTGATGCTCTCTAACCAGGTACATTGATGATCTAACCAGGTACATTGATGCTCTAACCAGGTACATTGATGCTCTAACTAGGTACATTGATGCTCTAACCAGGTACATTGATGCTCTAACCAGGTACAGTGATGCTCTAACTAGATACATTGATGCTCTAACCAGGTACATTGATGCCCTAACCAGGTACATTGATGCTCTAACTAGGTACATTGATGCTCTAACCAGGTACATTGATGCTCTAACTAGATACATTGATGATCTAACCAGGTACATTGATGCTCTAACCAGGTACATTGATGCTCTAACCAGGCACATTGCTGCTCTAACTAGATACATTGATGCTCTAACTAGATACATTGATGGTTCTAACCAGGTACATTGATGCTCTAACCAGGTACATTGATGCTCTAACCAGGTACATTGATGCTCTAACTAGATACATTGATGATCTAACCAGGTACATTGATGCTCTAACCAGGTACAGTGATGCTCTAACTAGATACATTGATGCTCTAACCAGGTACATTGATGCCCTAACCAGGTACATTGATGCTCTAACCAGGTACAGTGATGCTCTAACTAGATACATTGATGATCTAACCAGGTACATTGATGCTCTAACCAGGTACATTGATGCTCTAACTAGATACATTGATGATCTAACCAGGTACATTGATGCTCTAACCAGGTACAGTGATGCTCTAACTAGATACATTGATGCTCTAACCAGGTACATTGATGCCCTAACCAGGTACATTGATGCTCTAACTAGGTACATTGATGCTCTAACCAGGTACATTGATGCTCTAACTAGATACATTGATGATCTAACCAGGTACATTGATGCTCTAACCAGGTACATTGATGCTCTAACCAGGCACATTGCTGCTCTAACTAGATACATTGATGCTCTAACTAGATACATTGATGGTTCTAACCAGGTACATTGATGCTCTAACCAGGTACATTGATGCTCTAACCAGGTACATTGATGCTCTAACTAGGTACATTGATGCTCTAACCAGATACATTGATGGTTCTAACCAGGTACATTGATGCTCTAACTAGGTACATTGATGGTTCTAACCAGGTACATTGATGGTTCTAACCAGGTACATTGATGCTCTAACTAAGTACATTGATGCTCTAACTAGGTACAGTGATGCTCTAACCAGGTACATTGATGGTTCTAACCAGGTACATTGATGCTCTAACTAAGTACATTGATGCTCTAACTAGGTACAGTGATGCTCTAACCAGGTACATTGATGCTTTAACCAGGTACATTGATGCTCTAACCAGGTACAGTGATGCTCTAACCAGGTACATTGATGCTCTAACCAGGTACATTGATGCTCTAACCAGGTACATTGATGCTTTAACCAAGTACATTGATGCTCTAACCAGGTACAGTGATGCTCTAACCAGGTACATTGATGCTCTAAGTACATTGATGCTCTAACCAGGTACATTGATGCTCTAACCAGGTACATTGATGCTCTAACCAGGTACATTGATGCTCTAACCAGGTACATTGATGGTTCTAACCAGGTACACTGATGCTCTAACTAGGTACATTGATGATCTAACCAGGTACACTGATGCTCTAACTAGGTACATTGATGCTCTAACCAGGTACACTGATGCTCTAACTAGGTACATTGATGCTCTAACCAGGTACATTGATGCTCTAACCAGGTACACTGATGCTATAACCAGGTACATTGACGCTCTAACCAGGTACACTGATGCTCTAACTAGGTACACTGATGCTCTAACTAGGTACATTGATGCTCTAACCAGGTACATTGATGCTCTAACCAGGTACACTGATGCTCTAACCAGGTACACTGATGCTCTAACTAGGTACATTGATGCTCTAACCAGGTACATTGATGCTCTAACCACGTACATTGATGCTCTGACCAGGTACATTGATGCTCTAATCAGGTACAGTGATGCTCTAACCAGGTACAGTGATGCTCTAACCAGGTACACTGATGCTCTAACCAGGTACACTGATGCTCTAACTAGGTACATTGATGCTCTCTAACCAGGTACATTGATGATCTAACCAGGTACATTGATGATCTAACCAGGTACATTGAAGCTCTAACCAGGTACATTGATGCTCTCTAACCAGGTACATTGATGATCTAACCAGGTACATTGATGCTCTAACTAGGTACATTGATGCTCTAACCAGGTACAGTGATGCTCTAACTAGGTACATTGATGCTCTAACCAGGTACATTGATGCTCTAACTAGGTACATTGATGCTCTAACCAGGTACATTGATGCTCTAACCAGGTACAGTGATGCTCAAACTAGATACATTGCTGATCTCACCAGGTACATTGATGCTCTAACCAGGTACAGTGATGCTCTAACTAGATACATTGATGCTCTCTAACCAGGTACATTGATGATCTAACCAGGTACATTGATGCTCTAACCAGGTACATTGATGCTCTAACTAGGTACATTGATGCTCTAACCAGGTACATTGATGCTCTAACCAGGTACAGTGATGCTCTAACTAGATACATTGATGATCTAACCAGGTACATTGATGCTCTAACCAGGTACATTGATGCTCTAACTAGATACATTGATGATCTAACCAGGTACATTGATGCTCTAACCAGGTACAGTGATGCTCTAACTAGATACATTGATGCTCTAACCAGGTACATTGATGCCCTAACCAGGTACATTGATGCTCTAACTAGGTACATTGATGCTCTAACCAGGTACATTGATGCTCTAACTAGATACATTGATGATCTAACCAGGTACATTGATGCTCTAACCAGGTACATTGATGCTCTAACCAGGCACATTGCTGCTCTAACTAGATACATTGATGCTCTAACTAGATACATTGATGGTTCTAACCAGGTACATTGATGCTCTAACCAGGTACATTGGTGCTCTAACTAGGTACATTGATGCTCTAACCAGATACATTGATGGTTCTAACCAGGTACATTGATGCTCTAACTAGGTACATTGATGGTTCTAACCAGGTACATTGATGGTTCTAACCAGGTACATTGATGCTCTAACTAAGTACATTGATGCTCTAACTAGGTACAGTGATGCTCTAACCAGGTACATTGATGGTTCTAACCAGGTACATTGATGCTCTAACTAAGTACATTGATGCTCTAACTAGGTACAGTGATGCTCTAACCAGGTACATTGATGCTTTAACCAGGTACATTGATGCTCTAACCAGGTACAGTGATGCTCTAACCAGGTACATTGATGCTCTAACCAGGTACATTGATGCTCTAACCAGGTACATTGATGCTTTAACCAGGTACATTGATGCTCTAACCAGGTACAGTGATGCTCTAACCAGGTACATTGATGCTCTAAGTACATTGATGCTCTAACCAGGTACATTGATGCTCTAACCAGGTACATTGATGCTTTAACCAGGTACATTGATGCTCTAACCAAGTATATAGATGAAAATGAACCAAAGTTGTTGCCAGTGAGAGGTATGGTGGAGGAAAGGATTGGAGTAGATGTGCTAGAGGTGAGAGATATGATGGAGGAGATTATTGGAGTAAATGTGTTGAAGAAGAGATGTTTGGTGGAGAACATGATTGAATTAGAAGTACTGGAGATGAAAGGTGTAGTGGAGGAAATGATTGGGATAGGTGAGCTGGGAGTGTGAGATATAAGGGAGGAAACGGTTGGAATGGATGTGGCGGGAGTGACAGGTATAGTGGAGGACATGATTGGAGTAGGTATACTGGAGGTGAGAGTAATAGTGGAGGCCATCTTTGGAGTAGATGTGCTGGATGTTAGAGGTACAGTGGATGAAACGATTGGAGAAGATGAGCTAAATGTGAAAAGTATGGTGGAGGACATGATTTTAGTAGATGTGCTGAGGGTGACAGGTATAGTGGAAGACACTACTGGAGTAGATGTGCTGGAAGTAAGAGGGACAATAGAGGTCATGATTGAATGGATGTGCTAGGAGTGAGAAGTATGGTGGAGGATATGTTTGAATCGGATGTGCTGAAGGTACAATGGTGGACATGATTGGGGTAGATGTGCTGAAGGTGAGAGGTATGGTGAAAGATTTTATTGGAGTAGATGTGCCGGAGAGCGCTATAAGTGGGAAAATAACATTAAGAGATGGAGAGAAAAGAATCTGTCAGAGTTTACCATCAAGACAAGTGACAGAAGACGTTGGAGGTCCATTACAGCTGACCTTCGTAGTGAAGGCGCCAGCTGATGATGATGATAACTGAAGAGCAGAGTCAGGTACTATTTCTTACAGCTAGGAAGACTGAAACGTGACACAACCTGGTTTCGAAACAGGTCGCGTTGCCTTGAGAAACAAGCGGTCTAACTAGACTGTACATTTGGTCCTGGGATATCTAATAAAGAACATTGAATCTGTTTACTCCGTTTGTTTGCGATCTTGAACATTACAACCCCTTATGAAAATCTTAGCCATTTCCGATGCGTTAGTGATTTTAAGAATTTCGGAAATATTTCGTGAGATCTGAAATATTTCTGAGAGACCTGGTCGTGGCAGATTTGAGTAAAACTTGGACACGTTCGTGAATGTAGGACAGAGTACCAAATTTCTGGCAAGCGTTGACCCAAAGTGCTATCTAGCTCTCTTGAACTGAAAGACACGTATTCCCTTTTACAAATCCATTAACACATTCATGCAAATTCTAATATACTTTCATACAATTAATCTAAGATACACACACACACACACACACACAGACACTGACGCAGTCAACAAGGTTTTCTTGGGTACACACATTCATCATCTTCATTATATACTTCGTCGCTCCATGTGGAGACAGGGGTCAACAGTGCATGTGCACCTCTTGAGGAAACTGACATGAAAGCACAAACTTTTGCAATTTTGTAAAACATGATGAGGATGACAACTTGATATTAGTTGACTTTTACGACGTACCTGAAGGAGCAGAAGTCGTATTTTATCTTTATCTCCCCCGGAGACACCCCGGGGTACTACATTGGTGCACACACACCATCATGTTCACACGTACACACTTTCCGCAGTACACATAGTTCAATACAAACACGTATACACTTTCTTCAATACTGAACTTTCACAAAAAGAAAAAAAAAAGATCCTGAGAATAAATAAGAAAAATACTATTCAAACTTTGCTTTGAGAAACACCCCTTCAGGTTTTGGACTCGTCCATGTGAAAAACACGGGTCATGAATAAACGAGGGTGATCGAAAAAGCTTGGAGAATAAACATGAAATTATATGGACACCGACGTAACATAATACAAGTACTAGCGAGTTCGCTTAGCCAATATATGTGCAATAATGATTTAACAAGACAAACCGTGAAAGCAAATACAACGTAATTGGTTGTCAGCGTACAACAAACAATCTAGTGAGAATGCAGCGGTAAACCGATGACGTAGTCTCCATGTTACATGAAATCATGTGACCTTTAAATGTAGCTCTATTCAACCGGTATTTAAATCGAATAAAGAAAATTAAACTAGTGGATCAACTCTGAAAAGGTACGTCCCCGAAACTGAAGGCGTTGTACTGAGGTAAGGAGCCCAGAATTCTTATCTGATTTTCCAAAGTTTTAAACTCAAGCTTTTATTATAATCGATCCAGTAGTTCTTTGGTAATTCCCTGCGACAGACAGACGGACAGATGCTTGGAGGAATATCTGGAGTCGTCCTTGTAAGACCACCAGCTAAGCACAATGCCATAGTATACATTTGCTGAGGTGAACCTCTATCTGTGATGATAATTACACCCTCATTGACTCTTGAAATTATCCACACACTTCCAGGGATTCTCCCTGTGGTGAAACATGTTGAGAACCCAGTATTGCACACTAAGCTTGGAGAAGTCACTTCAGATCCAGGCGTAACTCCTGGTTTTACCTGGTCGGCTGCATGCAGGAAGATCTCACTATGTACCCGTGATAGGAAGGTGAAACTGAGAAGTGGCTCCGTGTAGGAGACGGTAATTCCCTGGAGAGCCCAGAACCAGAGCACAGTATTTGAACTCTGCATATTTGGAGAGCCGCTTGGATGGCAAAGAATGCATATTGTACCATGCGCGTATTCCTCCTAGCTTGTGACCAGATGTGATGATCATTTAAATGCAAGCCAAGATGGAGAAACTGGAGCTCATGATTTGAACACATTTCGGAATGGCAGAAAAGCCACAGGAAAAGTCTAGATCTACAGTGTAAATAAAACCAAGGAGTCTTCAACTTGGTATTAGCTGCAAAAGAGCGAAACTATCTATTTGTATATCAGTCTGTCCGTCCGTTCATCCATTATCTATCTATCTATCTATCTATCTATCTATCTATCTATCTATCTATCTATCTATCTATCTATCTATCTATCTATCTATCTATCTATCTATCTATCTATCTATCTATCTATCTATCTATCTATCTATCTGTATGTCAGTCTGTCTGTCCGTCCTTTCATTATCTATCTATCTATCTATCTATCTATCTATCTATCTATCTATCTATCTATCTATCTATCTATCTATCTATCTATCTATCTATCTATCTATCTATCTATCTATCTATCTATCTATCTAGAAAGCAGTGGTCAGGTTGAGGTTATTTTTACCTCAATAGATTTTTTTTCCCCAAAAATGGTACTGGTAACGGTCATATTTAATCCAAAAAAATACAAGTCGAGGCACGTCCCATTGAACCTAGTCGGTTATATTAGAGTGGATGTCCAAATATAAACGACCTTTAGGTGTGATAACAATAAAAGTAGTTTTAACTGTCACGTGTGCTGTCTCTGTTGCTCTTGAAGTTTAGTGGAGCGACTCGCTAAATGTTAGCTATTATGTGTGTGAGAATGTATGTGTGTGAGAATGTATGTGTGTGAGAATGTATGTGTGTGAGAATGTATGTGTGTGAGAATGTACGTTTGTAAGAATGTATGTGTTGAGAATGTATGTGTGTGAGAATGTTCGGGTGTAAGAATGTATATGTGTGAGAATGTACGTTTGTAAGAATGTATGTGTGTGAGAATGTATGTGTGTGAGAATGTATGTGTGTGAGAATGTATGTGTGTGAGAATGTATGTGTGTGAGAATGTACGTTTGTAAGAATGTATGTGTGTGAGAATGTACGTTTGTAAGAATGTATGTGTGTGAGAATGTATGTGTGTGAGAATGTTCGTGTGTAAGAATGTATATGTGTGAGAATGTACGTTTGTAAGAATGTATGTGTGTGAGAATGTATGTGTGTGAGAATGTATGTGTGTGAGAATGTATGTGTGTGAGAATGTACGTTTGTAAGAATGTATGTGTGTGAGAATGTACGTTTGTAAGAATGTATGTGTGTGAGAATGTATGTGTGTGAGAATGTATGTGTGTGAGAATGTACGTTTGTAAGAATGTATGTGTGTGAGAATGTACGTTTGTAAGAATGTATGTGTCTGAGAATGTATGTGTGTGAGAATGTTCGTGTGTAAGAATGTATATGTGTGAGAATGTACGTTTGTAAGAATGTATGTGTGTGAGAATGTATGTGTGTGAGAATGTATGTGTGTGAGAATGTATGTGTGTGAGAATGTACGTTTGTAAGAATGTATGTGTGTGAGAATGTATGTGTGTGAGAATGTATGTGTGTGAGAATGTACATGTGTGAGAATGTACGCCTGTGAGAATGTATGTGTGTGAGAATGTTCGTGTGTAAGAATGTATATGTGTGAGAATGTATGTGTGTACGTATGTACGTGTGGGAACGTACGTGTGTGAGAATGTACGTGGGAGAATGTACGTGTGTGAGAATGTACGTGTGTGAGAATTTACGTGTGTGGGAATTTATGTGTGTGAGAATGTATGTGTGTGAGAATGTACGTGTGTGAGAAATTATGAGTGAGAAATTATGTGTGTGAGAATGTATGTGCGTGTGTGTGTGTGTGTGTGTGTGTGTGTGCGTGCGCGCGCGCGCGCGCTCAATTACTGAATTCAATGATATTAATGGTTACTTGTTATTGAAGTTAAGAATGTTTTCATTTAAGACTGGAATTATTGCAGAACAGAAGTGTAAAAATGCAACAATGCCTATCTCATGACCCCATGGTCAAATAAAGATTTCGTTCGTTCGTTCCGGAAGTTTCTTCTTCCTCGTTCGTCCTGAAAAGGACGTTGGTTGCATTGTGGCCGTTTACAGCGAAGCTGCGATATTTGCGCCTTTCGGCCGACACATCTGACTTCAGCACTGCATTTTTTGGGACCGGGTTTGCCTTCCCTCTTCGATCCCTACTCTCTCAGCCAGACTGCAGTGGTGCAGCCTGTTTCCAGGACCACCACTTGGAGGTGGAGTAGAGTCTTGATCAGCTCTGGTTCGCTGACCCTGACGCAAGCAGTCAAGCTATGGGTTGCTGACTGTATTCATCATTAAATGGATGTTCTGGAAGTGAAAGTTTTAGTTAATATTGAATGTTTGAATGTATACTAAAATCAACGCTGACTTTAATTAGACATTTATCTTTGTACTGGACACAATTTACCAACGAACTGAGAAGGAGGCAACAAGGCGTAGACAGAAAATAACAAGTTAAATAAGAGAAGGAAGATTGTTAACAAAGTAACACTTAACAAATAAAAATCATAGTTATGACTGAATCATTGTTATCGTTATAAGTTCCTCTTGTCTCTCCCTAAGGAGTATGGAGTAACCACAGCTGATCACCTTGCAGAAAGCATGTACCAAGCGTCCAAGTGTTTTATAGACTAAGATGAAGCAAAGAAATAATAAGCAGACTGCAACCTCAGGCATATCGTAAAAGTCGACAGATATGAGGCTGTGAATGGTGCTGGTAACCTCATAATGTAAAACAAATTGCCACACATACCACGGCTGCAAGAACACACGAATGCTTGGTCCAGGCTTCCTGCAAGGGGACTAGATGCAATGTTAGTTCCATGCTCCACAAGGAGCGCAAATAAAATAATTATGAGATTAACTGGAACTGCAGTAGTAGTTTATGTAGCCATAACAGGAATCGCAATGACAATTTGTGTAGTCATATTATAAATATTTGTATTAGATACTGTAGTTTTAGGACTGTTGTATATTGTATCAATTGCTGTATTCCTATAGTGGGTACTGCAATTGTAGTAGTACGGCATGTAACAGTTACCTGGTGACTGTGTGAATTAATGTGCGGGATTGTTAACGAACGGTTGACATCGTGTTGGTGCTTGAATGGAAGCAGAGTGACCTGGAGCACGTTAAGACATAATTCAGACAAATAGAAAGACAGAGAGTGAGAGAGAGAGAGAGAGAGAGAGAGAGAGAGAGAGAGAGAGAGAGAGAGAGAGAGAGAGAGAGAGAGAGAGAGAGAGAGAGAGAGAGAGAGAGATATGGCTGAAAATACTATGTTAGTTGTAGCGTAATCCTGAATATGTAAAACAAAGTGCTAAAGAACCCATAACTGTAAGATCACGTGCAGTGTTTTCGCACGTGTATCCTGCCAGAAGGCTAACTACAATCTTTGACTTATGCTCCTTACAGCATAAAGGTATTGTGGATGAAATTAGTAATCTAAGGTAGTGGTATTATCGTGGGCCATAAGGCCCTCCAAGGAGCCATGCTGTATTTCTAGGGGGCCACAGTAAGATAGTAAAGTACCTTTCTCCAGTAACAGCGATTATGAGGGCCACAGAGGTAAATGCAGCTCATAGGTGGCCATGAGCAAAATAAACAAAAGGTTGATAACCCGTGATCTAAGGGATATAACCGGTGAATTATTATCGGAGATATTTGAGGGAACGAACGAACCAACTTTATTGTCAAACGGTTTAGAATTTGGCACGCAGGTCCGTCTAAAATTGTGCCCTTCCTTTCTCTCATCTTCCGCTCTTACGTAACTTCACAAATCTCTACCCCTCTTTTTAAAAGTTATTTTATTTAGTAATACTGAAAACCAGCAATGTAATCGAATGTAAACTAGTTACCTAGTCATCATCATCACCATTCTCATCATCATCATGTTCGTTTCCAGTTATCTTCTCTGTGTGTTCTCTGGATTTCCTCTGCCTCTCTTCCCCTGGGGATTCTAGAGCAAAGACTGCCGGGTAAATCTATCAGCTCAATGGCACTTGTCTGGTTCGTGTCATAAATTCCGTATTAGTAATTTTTGCCATGCCACTGTAATCCTTTTATTTTTGGCAAGCACCTATTTATGAGAGCGCAGACCTCCCGCGGCAAAGGTAGCGGGTTTAACCACGGTGGCGTCACGCTACAGTCTAGTATCTATCTATCTATCTATCTATCTATCTATCTATCTATCTATCTATCTATCTATCTATCTATCTATCTATCTATCTATCTATCTATCTATCTATCTATCTATCTATCTATCTATCTATCTATCTATTCTATCTATCTATCTATCTATCTATCTATCTATCTATCTATCTATCTATCTATCTATCTATCTATCTATCTATCTATGTACCTATCTATCTATCTATCTATCTATATATTATATATATATATATATATATATATATATATATATATATATATATATACACAATCGAAAATGTGTTTTTGTCTGTTACCTTATAACTCGAGACGGCTGAACGGATTTTGATGCGGTTTTCTCCAGCGTATTGGACATTTCTCTGGAAAGGTTTTAAGCTATATGTCGTCATGGTACGACGTAAGGAGGCTGAGCAGTAAATTTTTCTTCACTCCACTCATTCTTATGTCAAGGGACTTCATTCATTGTTATCTCAATGGACAAGAGACGTAACTTACAAACTATATAAGTCATAATTTTTATCCTTTTTCATTAAATTTAGAAGTGCGTTGCTTTCTGTTGTGTTCGTTTTTTAAACCAGGGCTTTTGACAAGGAAACTTTAAATAATACTCAGCTATGTTAAGCTGTTACTTAAATTTACAGTGCGATGCTTTCTGTTATGAAAATTTTGTAAATCGGCATCCCTGACAAGAAAAGTTTGATTAATTCTCAGCTATGTTTGTGCTACAAGATTTGTGCATGTTCTAGAAGATTCCCGAACTCCATTCACTCTTAAGGGACGTAAAAAACTACGGTTAACGCCCTTAGCTTAGAAACTAAATGTCAGAAATTTTATTCTTTTTCGTTAAATTTAGAAGAAGTGCGGTGATTTCTTTTATGTAAGTTTTCTAAATCACGATTCCTGACAAGGAAAGTTTGAATAATACCCAGCTGTTTAGAGCTTTTATTTAAATTTACAGTGCGTTGCTTTTTATTATGCAAATTTTCTACATCAGGATTCCTGAACAATGTTTAATTTTTAAATGTGCCACGGGAATTGCGCTCATGCTTTATCCGCAAAAATGGCTTTGTTGTTAGAAGAAGCGCACAAAATCTTTTGAGGGAAATTATTACTTTATTTTATTTAGTACTATTCTCCATCCTTTTTATGTTTAAGTATGCAAGTGAAACTACGCGTATGTGGTATTATATGTAATGTATCCCCTTACAGCATTATTGTATAAAGGAAAGGGCTTTAGTACTGTACATGCATACATCTGAATAAATAAGAGCGTGTGTGTGGAGCTACGTATGTGCACGAATGCAAATGTATGTATGTGCGTGTATGTATAACTCAGCTATGTAGAGTTGTTCACGATACGGCTCTAAGAATACGTTACATTAACTAAATTTGCCCTGAAAATCGTTTTGATGTGTGTGCGGTGGGTAAAATTATTTTTAAAAACAAAAAGACTTTTTTTTGTCCAACTGGAAATAATCCTAATGTCTTTAACATTGTTCGACAGCAATTTAAATATATAGACAGATAGACAGACAGACAGACGGACGGACGGACGGACGGACAGACATACAGACAGACAGATAGCTAGATATATAGATAGATAGATAGATAGATAAATAGATAGATAGATAGATAGATAGATAGATAGATAGATAGATAGATAGATAGATAGATAGATAGAAATATAGATAGATAGATAGATAGATAGATAGATAGATAGATAGATAGATAGATAGATAGATAGATAGATAGATAGATAGATAGATAGATAGATAGATAGATAGATAGATAGATAGATAGATACGGGACGGGCGGGACAGACGGACAGGGCAGACGTCTCATACGGCACAGAAGGGAAGACGGGACACGTTTTGTGTATGTGTGTGTGTATGTGTGTGTGATGGGTACATTATTTTTTTTTTAAATTTTTTTTTTTCTAACTGGAAATATTTCTAATGCCTTTAACATTATTCAATAGCACTTTAAACCTTCATAAAACGATTCGCACCAAACCCGACTTGCAGCCATTCCGACATGGACCCGGGCTGGGCCGGGTATGACCGTTAGTCTGTAGTTAAATATCCGACTCTGCACTTGGGTCAAGAAAAGCATAGGCAGTGAAGAGGGGAAGTGGGTACTTGATCGAGTATCGTGAAGTCTCTAACACTTCACTCCGCTACGGTAGTATCTGCTATGAGACTACCCTTTTTTTTCTTAACCGTTTGTCAAAGTCTGAAGCTTTTTGATTGTTGTTTTTGTTGTTCTCCATGTTCAAGGCCATACAATTAGGACTGACTTGACATTTGATTTGATTCTGATTTTCTTTGATCAAAGGGAAACAATCAAACGGGGAAAAAAAATTGTAACTTATATTAGATGTTTGACACTTCACCATTTGTTTTATATTTATTATTTAAAATATAACTTCAACTTTGATAGGAACAAAAGATGCGCGCTATTTTAAGCGTGGTGCTGTTTAGAGCACAGGCTCTAAGCGCAAGACTTTTATATATGCTGCAAAATGGAACTTTGGTGAGAAAAAGTTAGTGACGTCCGTGACGTGATGCCTAAGATATATATATATATATATATATATATATATATATATATATATATATATATATATATATATATATATATATATATATATACACATACATATATATATATATATAATAACAAATGCGGATACAATTTCAATATCGCCGATAAAAGTTAACAATTGCGGATAAAAGTAGAAATATATTTTATGTAACAATCGAGTATGAATCAAATGTTTTGTGTGACGTCATATTTTATAAAAAAAAAACCGTTCCCCTATTATCACACAATGCCACACAATTTTGAACCATCTCCACCCCCACCCCTTTGCGTGACGTCTTATGTGGACGACATTTTTACATTATCTAATCATAATAGAGGCAGAGGCCTTGAAAACTGCAGCAGATATTCTAATGACAGAGGAAAGCACCGAGAAACAAGTGTCAGTGTTCACAGACGCACTATCAGTAATTTCACCATTGAAGAGTCAAAATAATACAGACCTGG
Organism: Oreohelix idahoensis; assembly: GCA_024509875.1. NCBI lineage: Eukaryota > Metazoa > Mollusca > Gastropoda > Stylommatophora > Oreohelicidae > Oreohelix > Oreohelix idahoensis. The sequence continues at coordinate 1,207,155 of JAMPIV010001088.1, forward strand.
ATGACCTAGGAATAATGTTCCACGAACTATGTCAACGATTCAAAAGAGTTGAGATTCAATGGATCCCATCTCATTGCAACATTACCGACAAAGAAGAGGCTGACAGTCTGGCAAAGGTAGATGGAAAGCTAACTTAGTCTGAAACACACACAACTTTCGAAGAGGCAAAGAGTTTTATCAGAATCAGATACAAGAACAAATCGGAAACAGACCATCCAGGTCACACTTGACAAAATGATGCATATTACCAGCTCAGTAGAAGAGAAGAAATGATAAACCAGACTCCGCACTGGCCACAACAAATTGGGATACCATCGATTCAACAAGTTAAAGATAGGAACAACCGATGAGTGTAACTGTGGCACTGATAAAATGACTGCTGAACATCTGCTTCAAAGATGCCCAACATATGAGGAACAGAAAAAGCACTTATGGATGTCACCAATACTATTCCTGGAAAAAACTCTGTGGAGATATAAATAGCCTCAAGCTTTCTTTGAAACTATTCCAGTTGGCGTCTGAGAGTGTACGAAGAAGAAAAAGATGTATCTAATCATTATCAAGATGTAAAATATCCAAAAGTGCGAAAATCGTCATCAAAACCTACATACGATATTATATATTGGCTTGGGGACATAACTAAATTAGGGTGGCATGTAATCAGCACTTATGATGCGTTCAAAATGTCTGCGATTGTATGAATATGAAGTGATCGTGCTATGTGGGTCGTGCGGAAAACTTCAAAAGATGAGTGTGACGTACGTCTAGTTTGTCAAGGGAATTTTCCCTGATTTGATGGATGATTAAAGGGACTTTAGCTTTTCATAACATTAGAACCCCTGAACATCAGTATTGTTGTAACTTTTCATCAACGAAGAGTAGCGGCTATGATCAAAGCAGTCAAAGACGATCCCCAGAACAGAGAAGCAGAAATTTAGCATCTCCGTGCGAACACTGAACCGTTCGCAAGACGGACACGAGCGGTCAGAAGAAAGCTTCTTGCAGACTTCGCACCTCTGTGGCAACCAGCAGACTTGCCCGAAAGACTATGGAACGGGAGAGACGGAGCGCTCAGCGTAGCGGATACGATCTGAGGAATCAGGAAACTCACCGCGAACCAGGCTAGTCTCGCAGAAATTTCACATCCTCGTGCGAGCAGCCTGAGACGAACGAAGATCGGAAGCCAGTCGGGCCATCGCGGTTAGCATGGCGGCTAAATAACTTCGACTTGCCCTGGGATCTGAAGAGGCGCGACATTTTCACACGACCCATTTAACTTACATTCCTTTTAGATATATACAGAATCTGAAAAGGGCAACTTTATCATTCGGTCTGACAGAATTTTAAGATTCACTAGCATATAGTTAAATTCCTGCTAGATTTCATCTAAATTGTTGGCTATTGGAGTGAAATTTTTTTTCTGTGCAGACGAATTGATCTTTCGACCTTGCATCCCAGCAATAAATTAATTATACACTGAGCCCTGCCAACTCAGTCGAAAACTCCAGCAACTTATAACCATTTTAAAATTTAATCTTTGTGGCGATCCTGTGTGATTCAACTACCTGAAGTTTTTCAGAAACAAAGCAAACCCAAAGACTGTTTTAAAATCCCAATTCATAAAGTTTCTATAGTTATCAAACTTGAAGAAGAACAGTTTCCAGTAGCAATATTTTACTCACTGCTCTATTTGTGAAGAAGAACATAGATTTCCCTGACACTGTCTGTCAAGCATAATCATTGGATTTTACCACCCCCCGAAGAACTTACCTCAGTGTTTTGTAGTTTGTGACATTACGGCAAAAGAAAGTTATCTCCACCAGCTGTGCCAATCTTAGAAACCGCACCATACCTCACACCTAGCCAAGTGCCTGTGCCATTCATTAGGAACTTTTATCTAACAAACCAACAGTAGCCTTTACGCTTCACCGTCTGGCGATTTTTGAGACTATTAGCCCACCTCGTTAAATCTGGGGCCTGACACAGAAGAAATAAAAAGACAATTTCCATTGTTCTACGGTATTAGCTACAGTTGTAAAATTCCTAAAGTGCCAGAATTCACAACTTGGTTAGTCTGTGTGTGTGACTGTGTGTGCTGGCCAGCCCAAGCGTGTTTTTGAATGACAGGAGATTCATTAATCTTTTTTTTAACCCTTATAATTAGTTCGTCCTAGTATTAAGGGGTGTTGTATACATTGTACGGGATTTCTCCTAGCGGGATTGTTTAACTGTGTTCATTCCCCCCTTCCCTAAAGTTTTGTTGAAAAAGGGAAACATTTGAGAACCCTAGCTTTTCCTCTACCCCCTTATCACTGTAACCCCTTGCCTCAGAGTAATAAATTTACCATTGGGTTAAATTGCCTATCTCTGATCATCATCACTCCCCCCCTTCTCGTCTTTGAGACCGGGTCTTTTCTGTTAGTAAATACAAGCGGGAAAGGTGTATTGGATACTTCTCCTCAAAACCCCCCCCCCCCCCCTTGTCATTTGTGTATTTTGTAACCTTTGATTTCTTCATGTAAATTGAAAATTATTTGTGACTTGATTTTTTATGATAATAAAAGTATTAAAACTTTGTTAGCATTTTGTGTCGACTTGCCCAAATCCAACATTCCTCATATTTGTTATCGTAGTCTGTATTCATGTACGTTGAGCGTCAGAATCACCAAATCGGTGTGTGCGCCTGAGTGACTGGAACTGACAAACAATTGTTTGTTCAGAAGGGTGGTAGGAGTAGTTTTGAGAGACAAATATTGTCGTACATGAGACTGTCCTTACTCTTCCCAGCACTTGTGAATCTACTACCTCACTTTCCTAAATTCTTATTCTCACAGAGCCTTCACTATCATTCTACACTCTAAAGGGACCAATATCCATCAGAACACTCTCAGATAAAATTACGACAATAAATGGTTAGCTCGTCCCGGATTCTGAGCCTAGTTTAAATAGAGCGGTTTTGATTGTCTTTGTGAAGTAGGGTATAATCTTAAAAAGTAATTACTTCCCCTAGACAAAGCCTTTTAGTATTTTGGGCCGACCACACAATAATTATTACAGGTTTGTTCTTTTCACAGGAGCAGGAATTTAGTGATAATAAAATATTTGTCACCTTTGTATTCTCTGGCAGAGGAAATTGAAATTTTGTTATATAATTGCTGGGTTTGCGTGATTGTCTTCAGTCACAAAAGGTTTTTGAAGTTAGAAGAGCTGAGCAAAGCTAAAGACGCTTGTTCTAAAATTTTTTAAAAATTTAGTTAACATCGTCTCTACTCTTTAATTAACTTCAGAAGGGCGGAGTTCTGTTTGTGGAGAATTAAAATTTTCAGGAAATTTTTTTTTCCTTTAAATTGTTTTTCATAAATTTTTCTCTACGTTTAGTAAAAGTAAATTTTTTCCAGTGTAACTTACCATTTTAGTGGCATTAGTCGCTTGCGTTTAGAGCCTTAATTGCCAGAAAACAGCAGCGATAAGTTAACACATTATAAGATAGGAGGTAACTCAAGTAAATTTTTACTTTGGTTTTTCTCGTAGCGGTTCCGAGTTTCTTCCTCTTCTCGTTTCTTCTTACTAGTTCTCTAGTCATACTACATCTTATTCTTTGACCATGGCAGAGAGGATAAAGATGAGGTCCATCCTGAGGCTGGAAACGAAAGAGGCAGGATTAGACGCAGAAGCTGCAAACGCGTTTGTCAACCAGGAACTGGAAATATATGACGCGGAGCAACGGAGAACAGAAGCTGAGAGGAAGGAAGAGAAGGAAAGAACAGAAGCTGAGAGAAAGGAAGAGAAGGAAAGAGCAGAAGCTGAGAGGAAGGAAGAGAAGGAAAGAGCAGAAGCTGAGAGGAAGGAAGAGAAAGCGAGAGCAGAGAGGAGAGAATCACAGGAGAGGGCAGATAGGAAAGAAGCGGAAGAACACCTATTGGAACAGAAGAAAAGTGAGGCAGAGATAGAAGCTCGCAGGGAAAGAGAGAGAGAGAGGGAAAGACAGCACGAACTGGCGCTTAAGGCTTTAGATAGTCGGGGCGCTTCTACTTCGAATAACGGAGAGCCGTCTTCGCCCCAGTCTCAGTCAATGGATCTCTCTAGCACTCAATCTGCCCAACTAACGGCGATCTCTTTTGCTTTGGAATCTTTTCCTATCCCTAACGAAAAAATTGACAGCTATCTAGAAAAATTCGAGAGGCTCGCCAATCTGTATGGGTTAGAGAGTTCCCGCAGGGCACTTAAACTCTCAACGTTACTGAAAGGCAATGCTTATGACGTATACACAAAGCTGGGACCGAATCAACATGGTTACGACATGCCGAAGAAGGCCTTGCTAGAGCGGTTTGAGATGACCGCCCAAAAATTTCTGCAAATGTTCAGAAACAGCCGGAAAGAGAGCACGGAAACTTTTCCGCAGTTCTCTTCACGTCTCACGGGTTATCTGACAAATTGCATTGAATTATCTGAATTACCTCTTTCATATGAGGGACTTCTAGAAATTGTTCTTGTTGAACAGATAAAATCCACTTTGTCGAATGACACCCGTAGATTTTTGGCTGAACAGGGGGCAGTCAGGCTTGAGGACATCCTCAATAAGGCCGAACGCTATAGCAATGCAATGGCCGAACTTCCCAGCACTAAACGTAAACCCGCAGATGAACCATCTCGAAAACCAAATCTAGAGCAGTCATCCTATTCTTCCAATCCTTCTCAACATTATAACCAACGAGATAATAATAACCAGAGACCTCCCCAGGAAAAATCGAAATTCTACAAAACCCGATACCCCCAAATAATACTTCTGATCAACCCACCAAGCCTACGTGGCAGCGCGGCCACCAAGGTCAAGGAAAAGGGAAGGCCCCTACACCAGGAACGTCTGATCAGGGCCAACAAACCGGTCATAACCGCATCGGGTGTTTGCATACAGCCTGGAAAGGTAGAGTCAATGTCAGTGATTCTCAACCTGAGGGGGACGGACCCTCAACGCGAGGAACTGTACTTTTGAATGGTACCTCTACTACTTGTCTTTTTGACACTGGACTAAGCTTTAGTTGTATTGTCGCTAAGCACCTAGTCAAACCAGGCCAGGAGACAGAGGAAACCGTCAAACGTAGTGGAGTTTTCAAGAGTGATGCACCCAGGACGCTTCCTATCGCACTGGTAGAAATACACTCTGATTTTGTCAGAGGTGTTATTAAAGCGGCCATAATGGATGATCCTATTTACCCAGTTATCCTGGGATGTAGATATGTGTTTATTTGGAGATCAAAGGAGCCGACTGTGGCAGCGGTAACCACAAGAGGGCAAGCCAAGAAGGAGAGGGAGCCTGCGCCAAATTTGTTGCCGAATGAACTGAAGGAGGCGCAACAAAAGGACCCTACTCTAGAGCTCTGCTTTAGAAAACTGCCCATGGCTAAGGACCCCTGACACAACGGAGACATCTTTTCTAAGGATGGCGTATTGTATCGTAGAACAGGCAACCCGGACACGGGGAATAACCAGCTCCTAGTACCGACGCAGTACAGAAGCCAGATCTTAGAAATGGGGCACTCTCTTCCCTTTAGCGGACATATGGGACAAAATGCCACTATTCAGCGAATAAAAACCCACTATTGGTGGCCAGGAATGAACTCTGACATTATCAGGTATGTGAAATCCTGCGCCCAGTGCCAACTGGTAGCACCCAAGCACTTGACACCCCCAGTACCCATGGGGCAAATGCCAATTGTAGGGACTCCATTTTAACGGGTTGCGGTCGACATCATTGGACCCCTGGAAAGGACCAAAAGGAAGAACAGGTTCATCCTGACCTTAGTCGACACTTGCACAATGTAGGCCGAAGCTGTACCGCTAACATGCACAGATTCCAAGCATGTCGCAGAAGCCCTCGTGCAAATCTTTGCACGGTTGGGATTCCTTCAACAAGTTTTGACGGACAATGGATCCCAATTCCGTAGCCTGTTAATGGAGATCTTTAAGATCTTGATGGCCAAACATATCCACACAAGTCCCTACCATCCAGCCGGAAATGGGCTCGTGGAACGTTTTAATGGCAGCCTCACCACAATGTTACGTAAGCTGGGTCAGGAGAAACCGGAAGACTGTGACCTATATATATCGGCTGCCTTATTCGCCTACCGAGAGGTTCCCCAAGCGTCTACGGGATTCCCGCCTGCTACACTTTTATTTGGCAGACCTACTTGGGGCTACTTGAAGCCTTATTGCGGTCCCTGACAGACCAAAAGGCTGACGAGACAGTCGTCTCTGCAAGCAAATATGTATCTGAGCTCAAGGAAAGGTTAAAGCTAGGATGGGATCTAGCTACGACTAACCTTACGAAAGCCCGCGCTAAACATGCTAAAAGATACAACAAAGCTGCAAAAGAGAGAGAACTACAACCAGGGGAGAAAGTTTTGTTGCTACTTCCAACCGAAGCAATAAACTTCGCATCGGATGGCAAGGGCCGTTTACCGTCCTTAAAAAGATCTCACGTACTAATTACAAGATCTCCATTAAAGGAAAGGAGAAAGTCTTCCACATAAATCTGCTTAAGAAATATTTGGAAAGACCGGTGTCATCCTCCGTGCATCTCCTGGCTGTCGCCATAGCAACGGAAGACGAGGAAGATGATGATGGTTGCATGGAGTATCCATTGCAACCCACAGAATCCTATAAAGATGTCAAGTTCGGAGACAATCTCTCAGTAGAACAACAAACAGAAACCAGGGCGCTACTAAAGCAGTACAGTGCAGTCTTAACGGATGAACCTGGTCGAACAAATCTCATCGAATTTGACATGAAATTAACAAACGAGACCCCTGTTCGAACCAGAGTGTACCCCATTCCGTACGCCAAAGCTGATGCACTTTGCGGAGAAATAGACAAGCTGCATCAGGCAGGAATTATCAGCGAGTCTACATCTCGTTACAGTTCGAGTGTAGTGCTGTTGCAGAAGCCCAATAAGGAAGTTCGGCTGTGTATTGATTACCGGTTGCTAAACGCTGTAACGGAATTCCAGCCCGAACCACTCCAAACTGTTTCTGAGTTGTTCACCAAGCTCAGCAAGGCAACAATTTTCTCCAAGATTGACCTCAGTAAAGGTTATTACCAAATATCGGTCAAGGAGGAAGTTAAACCTTTGCTAGCTTTCAGCACTAGTGAAGGACTTTACACATTTAATGTGATGCCGTTCGGATTGCATAACGCACCAGGAGTGTTTACCAGGATGATGAGAAAGCTGTTAGAACCTTTGCAAAGTCCCTATATCCATAATTTCATGGATGACATTTTAATTGCATCGGAAACCTATGAAGAACATATTGCTACGGTCGCTATGCTCCTCGGGAGACTACAGGAAACTGGTCTCACAGCCAGACCTAGCAAATGTCTCATAGGGTTTGAAAAGCTTGACTTCCTGGGGCATACTATTTCTCACGGCTGTAGTTGGCCTGTTAAGAAAAACGTGGAGAAAATAGTTGCAGCAAAAAGACCCCGAACTAAGAAAGACATCAGGTCATTTCTATCACTATGTGCCTACTATCAGAAATACATCCAGAACTTCAACGGACTCACGGCACCTCTGACTGACCTCACCAAGAAAGGTTGTCCTGATAAGGTCATGTGGGATCAAAAGTGCGAACATGCATACAGCACTTTGAAAGGACAGTTGTCGGCATACCCCATTCTAAGGTTATCTGACCTTAAGAAACCTTTCGTACTGAGAGTGGACGCGTCAGGTCAGGGCATTGGGTCAACATTGTTGCAAGCCGAGGACAGTGACCCGAATATGCTATTCCCAGTAGCTTACGGCAGTCGGAAACTGAGCAAGGCTGAACGCAACTACAGTTATGTTGAAAGAGAATGTCTCGCTCTGATTCATGGCATCAGACGCCATCATGAGTTCCTGTGTGGTACTTCTTTCACAGTACAAACCGACCATGCTCCATTAGCTTTCCTTGGTGCCAATAAGGAATTCAACGCAAGGATTATGCGCTGGGCCTTATTATTGAGCGTTTATTCCTTCAAAGTGGAATATATTCCAGGAAAACAGAATGTCGGAGCTGACTTCTTGAGTAGAAACTGGTCTACAGAGGAAGAAGAGCAAACTGAAGATACCACTCATCCTAAAGTCACCAATCAGGTCACCTCCATTGTCAAGAAGGAAACATGAAAAATGGTTTCGTGTCTAAAAGTGGGGACGATTGTGACGTACGTCTAGTTTGTCAAGTGAATTTTTCCTGATTTGATGGATGATTAAAGGGACTTTAGCTTTTCATAACATTAGAACCCCTGAACATCAGTATTGTTGTAACTTTTCATCAACGAAGAGTAGCGGCTATGATCTAAGCAGTCAAAGACGATCCCCAGAACAGAGAAGCAGAAATTTAGCATCTCCGTGCGAACACTGAACCGTTCGCAAGACGGACACGAGCGGTCAGAAGAAAGTTTCTTGCAGACTTCGCACCTCTGTGGCAATCGGCAGACTTGCCCGAAAGACTATGGAACGGGAGAGACGGAGCGCTCAGCGTAGTGGATACGATCTGAGGAATCAGGAAACTCACCGCGAACCAGGCTAGTCTCGCAGAAATTTCACATCCTCGTGCGAGCAGCCTGAGACGAACGAAGATCGGAAGCCAGTCGGGCCATCGCGGTTAGCATGGCGGCTAAATAACTTCGACTTGTCCTCGGATCTGAAGAGGCGCGGAATTTTCACACGACCCATTTAACTTACATTCCCGTTAGATATATACAGAATCTGAAAAGGGCAACTTTATCATTCGGTCTGACAGAATTTTAAGATTCACTAGCATATAGTTAAATTCCTGCTAGATTTCATCTAAATTGTTGGCTATTAGAGAGAAATTCTTTTTCTGTGCAGACGAATTGATCTTTCGACCTTGCATCCCAGCAATTAATTAATTATACACTGAGCCCTGCCAACTCAGTCGAAAACTCCAGCAACTTATAACCATTTTAAAATTTAATCTTTGTGGCGATCCTGTGTGATTCAGCTACCTGAAGTCTTTCAGAAACAAAGCAAAACCAAAGACTGTTTTAAAATCCCAATTCATAACGTTTTTATAGTTATCAAACTTGAAGAAGAACAGTTGCCAGTAGCAATATTTTACTCACTGCTCTATTTGTGAAGAAGAACATAGATTTCCCTGACACTGTCTGTCAAGCATAATCATTGGATTTTACCACCCCCCGAAGAACTTACCTCAGTGTTTTGTAGTTTGTGACATTACGGCAAAAGAAAGTTATCTCCACCAGCTGTGCCAATCTTAGAAACCGCACCATACCTCACACCTAGCCAAGTGCCTGTGCCATTCATTAGGAACTTTTATCTAACAAACCAACAGTAGCCTTTATGCTTCACCGTCTGGCTATTTTTGAGACTATTAGCCCACCTCGTTAAATCTGGGGTCTGACACAGAAGAAATAAAAAGACAATTTCCATTGTTCTACGGTATTAGCTACAGTTGTAAAATTCCTAAAGTGCCAGAATTCACAACTTGGTTAGTCTGTGTGTGTGACTGTGTGCTGGCCAGCCCAAGCGTGTTTTTGAATGACAGGAGATTTATTAATATTTTTTTTTAACCCTTATAATTAGTTCGTCCTAGTATTAAGGGGTGTTGTATACATTGTACGGGATTTCTCCTAGCGGGATTGTTTAACTGTGTTCATTCCCCCCTTCCCTAAAGTTTTGTTGAAAAAGGGAAACATACCCCCCCCCCCCCTCCCCCGTCATGTGTGTATTTTGTAACCTTTGATTTCTTCATGTAAATTGAAAATTATTTGTGACTTGATTTTTTATGATAATAAAAGTATTAAAACTTTGTTAGCATTTTATGTCGGCTGGCCCAAATCCAACATTTCTCATATTTGTTATCGTAGTCTGTATTCATGTACGTTGAGCGTCAGAATCACCAAATCGGTGTGTGCGCCTGAGTGACTGGAACTGACAAACAATTGTTTGTTCAGAAGGGTGGTAGGAGTAGTTTTGAGAGACAAATATTGTCGTACATGAGACTGTCCTTACTCTTCCCAGCACTTGTGAATCTACTACCTAACTTTCCTAAATCCTTATTCTCACAGAGCCTTCACTATCATTCTACACTCTAAAGGGACCAATATCCATCAGAACACTCTCAGATAAAATTACGACAATGAGCAGCAAAGAAAGCTAAATAAGTCAAACCATGGTTTGGGCACGTGTAATTTGTTTAAGCGTTGACTGCATCTTCCTTATATTTGACAATGGGCCACAGATACGTTAGAGTTTACAGCATTCCGTGAAAGGATTTTGTGATTAAATTGTGCTTTGTTGAAGAGGAAACGTTTTCTTAGAGGTAATATTTTAAAATATTTAGATAGGGAACGAAAGAACGAGCGAACAAACTTTATTTTCAAAGGGTTTGAGAATTGGCCACGTTGGCCCGACTAAAATTCTTCATTTCCTTTCTCTCATCTTTTATACTGAATTAATTTATTCTCACAAGCAGGGAGATAATTCTAGTGACGTAGGTTTTCGTGGATGAATATAAATGTCTCTGTGAGTTAAATGAAAGTTAGTCTTCGTGAACGACTAGTACATAAGGTGGGTCTGATGTAGTAAATGAGTTGCGGTGCGAGGTCATTAAAAATGTCTTGGTGTCATATGACCAGAAAGTTGTAAATTTACTGGACACGTACTTGCAACTAGTGCAACAGCAATAGTATTATTTGAATTTGTGGAAGTGATGGTGGTAGTAGAATCAGAAGAGTCACTAACAGTCGTTGTGTACGTCGAGATGGTAGTATCATTTACTGATGTATTGTATCAGCAGTAGAAGTAGCTATAACAAGAGATGTAATAGCACCAGCAGTACCATTAGTAGTAGAAAAGTAGGAGAAATATTAGCAGTAGTTGCAGCGACCAAAGCAGTAACAGTAATAGCTGCAGTAATAGTAGTAAAACATGCAATAGTAGTAACAGCATTAGCAGTAGTAATAGTAGTAAAACCTGTGATATTAGTAACAGTAATAGCAGTAATAATAGTAGTAAAATCTGTGATAGTAGTAACAGCAATAGCAGTAGTAATAGCAGTAAAACATACGATATTGGTAACAGCAATAGCTGTAGTAACAGTAGTAAAACCCGTGATAGTAGTATCAGTAATAGCAGTAGTAATAGTATTAAAACCTGTGATAGTAAAAACAGCAATAGCTGTACTAACAGTAGTAAAACCTGTGATAGTAGTAACAGTAATAACAATAGTAATAGTAGTAAAACATGCGATAGTAGTAACGGCAATCGCTGTAGTAACAGTAGTAAAACCTGTGATGGTAGTAACAGTAATAGCAGCAGTAATAGTAGTAAAACATGCGATTGTAGTAACAGCAATAGCAGTTGTGATAGTAGTAAGACCTGTGATAGTAGTAACAGCATTAGCAGTAATAATAGTAGTAAAACAAGACATTGCAGTAACAGCAAAAGCAGTAGTAATAGTAGTAAAACCTGTGATAGTAGTAATAGCAATAGCAGTAGTAATAGTAGTAAAACATGTGATAGTAGTAACATCAAAAGCAGTAGTAATAGTAGAAAAACCTGTGATAGTAGTAATAGCAATAGCAGTAGTAATAGTAGTAAAACCTGTGATAGTATTAGTAACAATAGCAGTAGTAAAGTAGTAAAACTTGTGATAGTAGTAACAGTAATAGCAGTAGTAATAGTAGTAAAACATGAGATAGTAGTAACAGCAAAAGCAGTAGTAATAGTAGTAAGACCTGTGATAGTAGTAACAGCAATAGCAGCAACAATAGTAGTAAAACATGGGATTGTAGTAACAGCAAAAGCAGTAGTAATAATAGTAAAACATGCAATAGTAGTAGTAATAGTAGTAAAACCTGTGATATTAGTAAAAGCAATAGCAGAAGTAATATTAGTAAAACATGCGATAGTGGTAGCAGCAATAGCTGTAGTAATAGTAGTAACACCTGTGATACTAATAACAGTAAAAGCGATGGTAATAGTAGTAAAACATGTGATAGTAAAAACAGCAATAGCTGTAGTAACAGTAGTAAAACCCGTGATAGTAGTAACAGCAATAGGAGTAGTAATAGTAGTAAAACCTGTGATAGTAGTAATAGCAATAGTAGTAATAATAGTAACACATGCGATAGTGGTAACAGCAATAGCAGTAATAATATTAGTAAAACATGCGATTGTAGTAACAGCAAAAGCAGTAGAAATAGTAGTAAAACATGCAATAGTAGTATCAGTAATAGCTGTAGTAACAGTAGTAAAACCTGTGATAGTAGTAACAGCAATAGCAGTAGTAACAGTAGTAAAACCTGTGATAGTAGTAACAGCAACAGCAGTAGTAATAGTAGTAAAACATGCGATAATGGTAACAGCAATAACTGTAGTAATATTATTAAAACCTGTGATAGTAGTAACAGTAAAAGCAGTAGTAATAGTAGCAAAGCATGTGATAGTAAAAACAGCAAATAGCTGTAGTAACAGTAGTAAAACCCGTGATAGTAGTAACAGTAACAGCAGTAGTGGTAGTAGTAAAACATGCGATAGTAGTAAAACGAATAGCTGTAGTAGAAGTAGTAAAACCTGTGATAGTAGTAACAGCAGCAGTAATAGTACTGGGTGTAATAGTAACAACACCGATAATAGTAGTAGCAGTGGTTGTAGTGGGAGTAGAAGTAAGAACACCAATAGTAGTAGTAGCAGTAGTAGTAGTGGGAGTAGAAGTAACAACATCAACAGTAGTAGTAGTAGTAGTAGTGGGAGTAGAAGTAAGAACTCCAATAGTAGTAGTAGCAGTAGTAGTAGTGGGAGTAGAAGTAACAACATCAACAGTAGTAGTAGTAGTAGTAGTGGGAGTAGAAGTAACAACACGAATAGTAGTATTAGTAGTAGTGGGAATAGAAGTAACAACACCAATAGTAGTATTAGTAGTAGTTGGAGTAGAAGTAAGTACACCAAAAGTAGTAGTGGTAGTTGGAGTAGAAGTAAGTACACCAATAGTAATATTAGTTGGAGTAGAAGTAAGTAAACCAATAGTAGTAGTTGGAGTAGAAGTAAGTATACCAATAGTAGTAGTTGGAGTAGAAGTAAGTATACCAATAGTAGCAGTAGTTGGAGTAGAAGTAAGTACACGAATAGTAGTAGTAGTTGGAGTAGAAGTAAGTACACCAATAGTAGTAGTAGTTGGAGTAGAAGTAAGTACACCAATAGTAGCAGTAGTTGGAGTAGAAGTAAGTAAACCAATAGTAGTAGTTGGAGTAGAAGTAAGTATACCAATAGTAGCAGTAGTTGGAGTAGAAGTAAGTACACCAATAGTAGTAATAGTTGGAGTAGAAGTAAGTACACCAATAGTAGTAGTAGTTGGAGTAAAAGTAAGTACACCAATAGTAATAGTAGTTGGAGTAGAAGTAAGTACACCAATAGTAATAGTAGTTGGAGTAGAAGTAAGTACACCAATAGTAGTAGTAGTTGGAGTAGAAGTAACAATATAAATAGCAGTAGAAGTTGTTGGAGTAGAATAACAACACCATTAGCAGTAGTTGTAGTAGTAGTGACAGTAGAAGTAACATACTATAAGCAGTAGTTGTAACAGTAGAAGTAACAACACTAATAGCTGTAGTTGTAGTAGAAGTGTAATAGTAGTATTAGTCGTAGTTGGAGTAGAAGTATGTACACCAATAGTAATATTAGTTGGAGTAGAAGTAAGTAAACCAATAGTAGTAGTTGGAGTAGAAGTAAGTATACCAATAGTAGTAGTTGGAGTAGAAGTAAGTATACCAATAGTAGTAATTGGAGTAGAAGTAAGTATACCAATAGTAGTAGTTGGAGTAGAAGTAAGTATACCAATAGTAGTAATTGGAGTAGAAGTAAGTATACCAATAGTAGTAGTTGGAGTAGAAGTAAGTAAACCAATAGTAGTAGTTGGAGTAGAAGTAAGTATACCAATAGTAGTAGTTGGAGTAGAAGTAAGTAAACCAATAGTAGTAGTTGGAGTAGAAGTAAGTATACCAATAGTAGTAGTAGTTGGAGTAGAAGTAAGTACACCAATAGTAGTAGTTGGAGTAGAAGTAAGTATACCAATAGTAGCAGTAGTTGGAGTAGAAGTAAGTAAACCAATAGTAGTAGTTGGAGTAGAAGTAAGTATACTAATAGTAGCAGTAGTTGGAGTAGAAGTAAGTATACCAATAGTAGCAGTAGTTGGAGTAGAAGTAAGTACACCAATAGTAGTAGTTGGAGTAGAAGTAAGTATACCAATAGTAGTAATAGTTGGAGTAGAAGTAAGTACACCAATAGTAGTAGTAGTTGGAGTAAAAGTAAGTACACCAATAGTAATAGTAGTTGGAGTAGAAGTAAGTACACCAATAGTAATAGTAGTTGGAGTAGAAGTAAGTACACCAATAGTAGTAGTAGTTGGAGTAGAAGTAACAATATAAATAGCAGTAGAAGTTGTTGGAGTAGAATAACAACACCATTAGCAGTAGTTGTAGTAGTAGTGACAGTAGAAGTAACATACTATAAGCAGTAGTTGTAACAGTAGAAGTAACAACACTAATAGCTGTAGTTGTAGTAGAAGTGTAATAGTAGTATTAGTCGTAGTTGGAGTAGAAGTAAGTACACCAAAAGTAGTAGTGGTAGTTGGAGTAGAAGTATGTACACCAATAGTAATATTAGTTGGAGTAGAAGTAAGTAAACCAATAGTAGTAGTTGGAGTAGAAGTAAGTATACCAATAGTAGTAGTTGGAGTAGAAGTAAGTATACCAATAGTAGTAGTTGGAGTAGAAGTAAGTAAACCAATAGTAGTAGTTGGAGTAGGAGTAAGTATACCAATAGTAGTAGTTGGAGTAGAAGTAAGTAAACCAATAGTAGTAATTGGAGTAGAAGTAAGTATACCAATAGTAGTAGTTGGAGTAGAAGTAAGTAAACCAATAGTAGTAGTTGGAGTAGAAGTAAGTATACCAATAGTAGTAATAGTTGGAGTAGAAGTAAGTACACCAATAGTAGTAGTAGTTGGAGTAGAAGTAAGTATACCAATAGTAGTAGTAGTTGGAGTAGAAGTAAGTACACCAATAGTAGTAGTTGGAGTAGAAGTAAGTATACCAATAGTAGTAGTTGGAGTAGAAGTAAGTAAACCAATAGTAGTAGTTGGAGTAGAAGTAAGTATACCAATAGTAGCAGTAGTTGGAGTAGAAGTAAGTACACCAATAGTAGTAGTAGTTGGAGTAGAAGTAAGTACACCAATAGTAGTAGTTGGAGTAGAAGTAAGTATACCAATAGTAGTAATAGTTGGAGTAGAAGTAAGTACACCAATAGTAGTAGTAGTTGGAGTAGAAGTAAGTATACCAATAGTAGTAATAGTTGGAGTAGAAGTAAGTACACCAATAGTAGTAGTAGTTGGAGTAGAAGTAACAATATAAATAGCAGTAGAAGTTGTTGGAGTAGAATAACAACACCATTAGCAGTAGTTGTAGTAGTAGTGACAGTAGAAGTAACATACTATAAGCAGTAGTTGTAACAGTAGAAGTAACAACACTAATAGCTGTAGTTGTAGTAGACGTGTAATAGTAGTAGTAGTGGTAGTTGGAGTAGAAGTATGTACACCAATAGTAATATTAGTTGGAGTAGAAGTAAGTAAACCAATAGTAGTAGTTGGAGTAGAAGTAAGTATACCAATAGTAGTAGTTGGAGTAGAAGTAAGTATACCAATAGTAGTAGTTGGAGTAGAAGTAAGTAAACCAATAGTAGTAGTTGGAGTAGGAGTAAGTATACCAATAGTAGTAGTTGGAGTAGAAGTAAGTAAACCAATAGTAGTAGTTGGAGTAGAAGTAAGTATACCAATAGTAGTAGTAGTTGGAGTAGAAGTAAGTACACCAATAGTAGTAGTTGGAGTAGAAGTAAGTATACCAATAGTAGCAGTAGTTGGAGTAGAAGTAAGTAAACCAATAGTAGTAGTTGGAGTAGAAGTAAGTATACTAATAGTAGCAGTAGTTGGAGTAGAAGTAAGTATACCAATAGTAGCAGTAGTTGGAGTAGAAGTAAGTACACCAATAGTAGTAGTTGGAGTAGAAGTAAGTACACCAATAGTAGTAGTAGTTGGAGTAGAAGTAAGTACACCAATAGTAATAGTAGTTGGAGTAGAAGTAAGTACACCAATAGTAATAGTAGTTGGAGCAGAAGTAAGTACACCAATAGTAGTAGTAGTTGGAGTAGAAGTAAGTACACCAATAGTAGTAGTAGTTGGAGTAGAAGTAAGTACACCAATAGTAATAGTAGTTGGAGTAGAAGTAAGTACACCAATAGTAGTAGTTGGAGTAGAAGTAAGTACACCAATAGTAATAGTAGTTGGAGTAGAAGTAACAACACCAGTAGCAATAGTAGTAGTAGCAGTAGAAGTAAGTGCACCAATAGTAGTAGTAGTTGGGGTAGAAGTAACAAGACCAATAGTATTATTAGGGGAGTAGAAGAAACAACATCACTTCAGATAACACCAGGTAACACTAGAGATAAGACCACTCAACACCACCGACTACATTAAAGATAACACTACAGAAAACAACACAGACAGTATTACGGACAACACGAATTACAACCCTGAATAGCAGTAAAGAAAACACAACATACATCACTACAGACAATCCACAGACATCACTACAGACATTATCACATAAATTACCGAGGAAGTTGAGGGGAACTGCGGTAAGACGTGGAGTACAATGGATGGGTTTGAAAAAAAAAATCGAAAAAAGGTGATTCGTCTTACGAGGACCAAAGACAAAGAAAGTAGTCTACTGTTGCGTGATAAATTCTCGCAACATCGTTTTATTTCAATATCTGTTTTATAACGCAAGGGCAACAACTGCTTGGAATTTATAGTCACTTTTCTCGGTAAGCATTTGTCTTCTCGCGTTGGTATCGAATGCAGTTAACTTTTGAGCTGTGGTCATTTTTGCGCTGGACTGCGCATGACTTGTCTTGTTGTTTGGTCGATCGGTTTCCGCCCACCACTAGTGGGAGTGAGCGATTTGGAATGGCGAAAGAGATGCCTCGTTGAAGAGGGGATCTCCGCTATTTTTGTTCTGTCAGGGATGTGTAGTCCTCTTATGGATATTTCGTTTAGTCGAGATAATACCTCTAGTGTTTTCCCACATGTCGGGAGGCGTGATATTTCTGTGTATTTCTTGAAAGCAAGGTAAATTAACATTTTCATTAACTCTATTGATTTTGGGTCGTGAGCGATTTCGATTCATAGCCTGTCTGCGAAAGTCGTCGTCACGAGATGTTCTTTCCCAGCTCACATGTCGCTGCATTGTACTGCATCGGTTGATGCAGGTTCCAAGGACCATTACTTGCTACTTTGTTAAATGAACTAGGTTTAGAAAACCTTTATTATCTAGAGGATATTCTTGAGGACATTATTTATACTTCGGCAGACGTGTCTGTCTTGCTGAAGTCAGATTAAGGAGAGTGAACTGATCTCATACATCTGGTTATCTCCTGGCTGTTATAGAAAAGGATGGAGTTGTTCACCTGACTACATTTACAGCACTATGAAATATAACATGCATCTGACTCATCATTGTAATGCTGTCTACCGTTTATTGCTGTATTGAATGTTGCTGTGATAATGACTGTTGATGTGCCTACACATTTGCGTAACCATTTTGTCACTGTGGCGTCCACAATAAATAATGAAGAAAAACGTCAACGGCTGTTTCAAGACTCATTGACTTTATACGTCGTGAGTTTACTGACGTCCTATGTGGATTGCCCTGTTATTGTTGCATGAACATTGTTTTGACTGAACACATCTACACACTACACAAAACCAGACATGCGGATGCCATCCATCATCATATGGCATCACGCATCATTTGGTGGCCATAAGCTGGTTTGATTCTGGTACTAGCAAACACGGGGTCCCTTACCCACTTCATTTTCAACAAGAATTCATCAGCATCCTTCAAGAAATTAACATTCTTCAATACAGTCAACATCTTCAAAATTTTCAAAGTACTCGGCGTTGCCCGGTAAAAGTCAAAATTTCAACCTTTTGACGGAAACAAGAATTTGACAGTACCCGGCGTTGTTACATGTTGCCGGATAACTCGGACTGCTGTTATCTTTTACGCAAGTCAAGCAAGTTGCTGCTGTCAAGGTTCCAGTGCTGTCGTTTTTTGAGAAGGTCAAGTGCCGGTTGAAGCGGGTTGTTTTCTGAAGAAGGCCAAGTACCGATTTCCATCAACTTACTTTTGGATTAGAAGGTCAAGTGCCGAAACAACTCAACACACAGTATTTCAGAAGCTCTTGTACCATCGTGTTAGCAGTGGAAGCAGTTCAGATGTGCCATCATCGTTGGAGCTTCGCTCTTTAGGACGTTGATTGACATCCGTTTTTTCTGCTGTTCTACGATTGGAAGCCTTTAAGTTAAGTGGCCTGTTTGTATGTAAACTGTGCCCTTATACTTCTGCTGAGTCTTCTGTGTATCATCTCATTCTATATGTTATATGTCTATATGTTATTTGTATATTTATATGTTTATATTTCAGCGGGTTCTCGGTTGGGTGGTGTCTCCGTTAGATTATGCCACGTCATAGAGGTCGTCTATTGTGAGCGTTTTCTGTAGGGTTTGCAAATTTCCGATACTGGAATTTGCTAAGCGACTTCTGTTGCTATTTATGTTAGCTGTGATGACATGTTTTAATATTGTTTTCGTTATTATTTCGCATTCTTTAGTTTTGTTTGATTTGTTTGTATTTGTTAGCCTCATCTTGACTATATTTTAGTTTCATACAACATTTTTGTTTATACACTGTGGTGTCATGTATTTTGTTTAATTCTATCGCAGATATCGTCACATTTTTTGTGATATTTCATTAATTTCTGCTTTATTTTTAGTTGATTTCTGCGAAAGTTTTTGTATTGTTGCTGATCTTTGTTATTGTTTACATTGTTATTGTTTACATTGTTTGTATTGTTTACATTTTCAATGTTTACATTCTGCATGTGTTTACATAGTCATTGTTTACAGTTATAGTAATTAGTTAATGGGCTATGCTAATGCACTGTTACTACTATACTGATGATAAATGAATGATGAATAGTGTCGTGCACTATTGAATGAGAAGTGCACTTATGATCAAGATTTGAGTGCTGATATTTCATATACAAGTTCTTTGATTGGAGACTTGTTTCCCACAGAGACTGGGATAATATAATGTGATGTGAATATACAAGTGCTTAATTAAGACTTGTTACACTTAGGTTTGAAATAAATTAGTTAATTATTTCAGGTTTTGGACTCATATGTTAGACAACATGTCTACATTTGAGCACTTTATTGAGCAGGGTAAATTGCTTGGGAAGACTGGTGATAAGTTAGAAGAATTTGCAACTGCTCGATATGATAAAGCAATGGAAGCTGAACAAAAGAAACTGCATATGGAAGCTGAACAAAAGAAACTGCAGATGCAGGTGGATGAAAAGAGATTCCAAATGGAAATGGAAAAACAAAAAAGGGAATCAGAAGCTGAGGAAAGAAAGCTACAGCTACAGCTAGAGGCTGAGAATAAAAGACTTGAAAAAGAAGCTGAAAATAAAAGACTTGAAAAAGAAGCTGAAAATAAAAGACTTGAAAAAGAAGCTGAAAATGAAAGACTTCAAATGCAGGCTCAAGCTGAAGAAAGGAAGTTACAAAGAGAGTCTGATGAGAGGAAAGCAAAAATGGAACATGAAGAAAAACTCTTAGCTTTAGAGTTGGAGAAATTGAAATTGACGAGCATGAGTAATGGTAATGATTCAAACAAGGGTTCATCTTCTGGGAAGGCTAATAATGATACTTTTAAGATTAAGTTACCAACATTTAGTCCTTCCAGTGATGACATAATGTTCTATCTGGACAGATTTGAACAAGCATGTACAGCTCATAACATAGACAAAGCAAATATGTTTATCAGTTATCAGGGATACTGACAGGTAAAGCTCTAAGTATATTAAATATGGTGGATGAACCTGACAAGAGCAATTATGAGGTTGTCAGGGCCGCTTTGTTAAAGAAATATCAGCTTAACGAAGACGGCTATCGTCTACAATTTAAAAACATGTTACCTGAAAATGGAGTTGAATTCTCCGAGTTTATTGCAAGAATAACGCATTACTTTCTCACGATGGGTTGAACTATCTAAGACGGAAAAAACTTATGAAGGACTTATGGACTTAATACTTAGAGACAAAGTCATGTCGTCTGTCAATGAGTCTTTCCTTGCTTTCCTTCATGAACGTAAACCTAAAACAATAAAAGAAATGGAAGATTTCTGTTGCCAATACGTAACTGCGCACCCACACATAACCATGGGTAACTCTAAGGTGAAAGAAGGTTTACAAGTTGCTTCGGCAGCTCCGTATGGTCAAAACTTTGCTCGTAGATCCCAACAAAATTTTGATAGAAAGGGCAGCGGTAATTTCTGTCAAAATCATGGAAACCAATTTCATGGTGATTCTTCTTCGAAGAATTGGAGACAACCTGATAGTGGTCGTTACTATCACCCTAATAATTATAAGCATTTCAAAAGAGGATATGGTAATAGAGGTTATTCCTGCCGAAGACCTCAGAACCAAACAAATAGATGTTCGCATCAATGTGAACATGATAGTAATCGTGGAAACTGGTATTCGAACCAGGATAACAATTACAATAGAGACAATAATAACTGCAGAGATAATAACTCTGATAACTTCAGAGGTAATAATAGTCGGGGTAGATCTCAACACAAAAAAAAGAGATATCAGCAGGCTAATGCTGTACAACAGGAAACTGAGGGAGCCTGTAATCATGTTGTTGATAGTAAAAACTTTGACGCTGTCACTAGTTCTGCTTTTGACTTTGAGAGAGCAAACAAATGCCACCAATGCAGTACTTTATTCGAACCGGGTACCATAACTACTTTGAGTTGTGGTCACCCACTTCCCGCTCTTCCTGCTGCTGTTGCGCATGACGGGAGGGGTTCTTTAATTCTACATAAGGGTCTTGTTAATGATACTCCGGTCTCACTACTTTTCGATTCCGGATGCACCACTATTGGTGTTAGACAATCGCTTGTAGATCCATCTTGTGCTACAGGAAGGGTTATTAAATGTGTCACATTTGGCGGCACTCTAGAAAAATATCCTACTGCTGTAATTCGCATTGCCACTCCTTTCTTTACTGGAGATGTGCATGCTTGTCTCTTACCTAATCCTATTGTGGACCTTATTATTGGTCGTATTCACGGAGTTAGGGAGTGTACCCCACAGCAGATTGCTGCTTGGGAAGATAATAACATGCAAGCTACAAATGCAGTAGTTACAAGAGCACAAGCTCTACAAACACCCGAAACTTCACTGAATAGTGATAATGAAGTTGATAGCCAAGATAGTCACTTAGTAATTACTCGTGACTCTTTCATAAAATTGCAAGAAGAAGATCCTTCTTTAAAAAAATTCCTCGTTCTTGCGAAGAAAGGTGATCCGAATCAGGATACAAATAGAAAATCTTGGATTGCAATGAGAAACGGCGTACTTGTACGTATGGTACAAGATTCGACTACGTCGGCACATTCGCAAATTCTTGTTCCCAAGAGCATGAGAGTCCAAATATTACAACATGCTCATGACTCGCAATGTGCTGGACATATGGGTTTTGCCCGTACGAAGTCGAGAGTCCTTGCGGCTTTCTTTTGGCCTTTTGTCAATAAGGACATTCGTATTTACTGCCGATCATGCAAGGTATGTCAGGAGGTCAAATCTAGAGGACCACGACATGCTGCGCCTATCCAGGCTGCTGACATTCCTATTCGGCCGTTTCAGAAAATGGCCATAGATATTATTGGCCCTTGTAAGGTCAAGTCGGCCAGAGGACATCAGTTTATCCTTACATGTGTCGATATGTGCACACGTTGGCCAGAGGCTATTCCTCTTAAGAGCATATCTACTACAGATATCGCAGATGCTCTTTGGTTGATATTTTCTCGCTTGGGGTTCCCCAGAGAAATCTTGTCAGACCATGGCACTCAACTCATATCTGACACTATGTCACAGGTAATGTCTACCTTACATATTGAACGATCTCTCAGTAGTATCTACCATCCTATGTCTAATGGGTTAGTTGAGCGTCTGAATAGAACGCTCAAGACTTTGCTTGGTAAGATAACTGAAGATCATCCTCAAGATTGGGACAGGGTTTTACCCGCGGCTCTCTTTGCCTATAGAGAAGTCCCTAATGAACACACAGGATTTTCTCCCTTCGAACTTGTCTTTGGCGCGCGTCCACGCGGCCCTTGTCTTTATTACACGATCTCATCACTGCCGATGATATTAGCGATGAAACTCAATCCTCATATGAGTATGTCATTGCTCTTAGACAAAAGATCATTGAGGCATGTAAGCTAGCAACTGCTTCATCAGAAATTGCTAAAGAGAAGGCAAGGCAGTTTGCTAACTAGAATAGATGTCTACGACAACTTTGTCCAGGTGACAAAGCATTCGTCCTACTCCCCAGTAGGGAAAATAGACTTCTTATTGCATGGAAAGGTCCGTATGCAATAGTCTCTCGGATTTCCGATGTTGACTATGTGGTCGATATTGATGGAAAGCATAAAACTTTCCACATAAACATGCTTTCGGAATTTCACGAACGTCCGGACTATTTGCTGCCTATTTTCCAGGCAACGGATGATGCTCCTGCACCTCACGGTCATTATTCATCCCTGTCTGTCATTCAGGATGAGGATGCTACCTTCTCTGATGTCAACCTTCCCCTTCCAGTGGTTCCATTACATTCCACGGAATCTTGGAAAAACGTTTCTGTTTCTCCTAATCTTTCTGGTGACGAACATCGACAAGTCTCGTCGATGTTACAAGCATTTCAGGATGTTCTCACTGACATTCCTGGACACACAGATGTCATAGAACATGACATAATTCTTACCGACAATAATCAAATTAGGGTTAGGCCGTATCCTATTCCTATACACTTTCAGTCGCAAGTGGAAAAGGAATTGGATGAAATGATTCAATTAAATATAATTGAACCATCGACTTCACCATATTCTTCTTCCATGGTTATTGTCCGAAGAAGGATAAGACACATTTTTTTTTTTTTTACGAATTTGCGTTGATTATCGCAAATTGAATCAGGTCACAAGTTCGATGCTGAACCGATGCCTTTGTTAGAAGATCTACTGATTAGACTTTCTAATTCTAGATTCTTCACTAAACTTGACTTGTCTAAAGGTTATTGGCAAGTGCCTTTAGCAGAGCATGCCAAACCTCTTACTGCTTTTTTCTACACCTAGGGGTCTATTTCAATGGAATGTTATGCCTTTTGGTCTCATGAACGCCCCTGCCACTTTCGTTCGCATGATGCGTCGAATTCTGTCACATCGTTCGGATGTCATCGCATACTTAGATGACATCTGTCTCTTCAGTGATACCTGGGAAGATCACTATTTAGGGTTATATGACTTACTGTCCACTCTACGTGAGAATAATTTGACAGCAAAACCTTCTAAAGCTTTTGTTGGTTTTGGTGAAATCTCTTTCCTGGGTCATCGTGTTGGTCATTGGTCTCTTGAAGACAGAAGACCACAATACTTCCAAAATACTGAACATCTCTGTTCCTAAAACGAAGAAACAAGTTAGGAGTCTCTTAGGTTTAATTCAATTTTATGGGAGATTTATTCCAAATTTATCTTCGATCATGGCACCTCTCTCATCATTGTTGAAGAAAGGTTCGCCTAATCTGGTCCGTTGGTCTGAAGAATGCCAATCTTCACTAGACCAAATCAAGAATATATTTTCTTCTCCTCCCATCTTAAGATTACCTACTCTTGATAGGACTTTTGTTCTTCGGAGTGATGCTTCATCCACTGGGATTGGTGCAGCACTGATGCAAGAATATGCAAATACTCTGCATCCTGTTATGTACATTTCTAGAAAACTAAATGCGGCAGAGAGGAACTACTCGGTTTTAGACCGTGAGTTGTTAGCGATGGTTTGGTCAATTCTAAAGCTACAAAGATTCCTCCTGGGCGCACATTTCATTCTAGAGACTGATCAGAAAGCTCTTACAGCTATTCAGACTAAGAATTTGAAGAGTTCGAGATCCACTCGATATGCTATAGCTCTTCAACCTTTTCACTTCACGGTACGAGCTATCCGTGGTGCGGATAATGTGATGGCTGACATTTTGTCTAGATGCCCACATGACTCCAACTAATACTTCTGTCCTATATTTCCATATATTACAGAGTCATAACACACCTATATTTCTACAATAGATTAGCACATCTGTACTTACTCTATATGTACACACTATCGTGCTTTGTTGTCATCTTCTTCTGTTCGTTTTTTAAGATGATAGAGGAGGACGAGTAGTTAATATAAGGGCCGTTAGTTTACTAAACAGCCACAATTATTAATAATGTATTGTACCTTATGAAGCATATTAGTTATTAATTAGCATTATATTGCTTGTACTTTCTCAGAATGTCATTGTTGAGATGAGGACTTACCTTACGAGTTCTAGATTGTGTACTTACCCTCGGAATACCAGAGCATATGTCCTGGATCGTCATGTAGTTTAACTTTACTATGTACTTATGTCATTACATGTCAAAGAATGTACTATTTAAATTTTCCTATCAGATTTGTACATCCATTTTTAAAGACAATATTAGAGTATGCTGTTTAATGATGAGTATAGTAACTTGCATACGTATATTGTGTTTACATGCTAACGTGATGTGTGTTGGTGACACCTCCCCGATGTGAATATTTTTTGAGACATATTTATTTTTCTGTTGAGGTATATCCTCACCAGACACTCTATAATTAGCCTATTGTTTGGCAATTTAATTAATTATCGCTTGCTCTTTGATATTGAAAAAAAAATATGTTCCACATTTTTTTTTTATCGGGAGGAGGTGGTGATATGTTGCGTGATAAATTCTCGCAACATCGTTTTATTTCAATATCAGTTTTATAACGCAAGGGCAACAACTGCTTGAAATTTATAGTCACTTTTCTCGGTAAGCATTTGTCTTCTCGCGTTGGTATCGAATGCAGTTAACTTTTGAGCTGTGGTCATTTTTGCGCTGGACTGCGCATGACTTGTCTTGTTGTTTGGTCGATCGGTTTCCGCCCACCACTAGTGGGAGTGAGCGATTTGGAATGGCGAAAGAGATTCCTCGTTGAAGAGGGGATCTCCGCTATTTTTGTTCTGTCAGGGATGTGTAGTCCTCTTATGGATATTTCGTTTAGTCGAGATAATACCTCTAGTGTTTTCCCACATGTCGGGAGGCGTGATATTTCTGTGTATTTCTTGAAAGCAAGGTAAATTAACATTTTCATTAACTCTATTGATTTTGGGTCGTGAGCGATTTCGATTCATAGCCTGTCTGCGAAAGTCGTCGTCACGAGATGTTCTTTCCCAGCTCACATGTCGCTGCATTGTACTGCATCGGTTGATGCAGGTACCAAGGACCATTACTTGCTACTTTGTTAAATGAAATAGGTTTAGAAAACCTTTATTATCTAGAGGATATTCTTGAGGACATTATTTATACTTCGGCAGACGTGTCTGTCTTGCTGAAGTCAGATTAAGGAGAGTGAACTGATCTCATACATCTGGTTATCTCCTGGCTGTTATAGAAAAGGATGGAGTTTTCCACCTGACTACATTTACAGCACTATGAAATATAACATGCATCTGACTCATCATTGTAATGCTGTCTACCGTTTATTGCTGTATTGAATGTTGCTGTGATAATGACTGTTGATGTGCCTACACATTTGCGTAACCATTTTGTCACTGTGGCGTCCACAATAAATAATGAAGAAAAAAGTTTTAATTTATCTATTTTTTAATTTTTTATTTATTTTTTTAATATTTATTTTTATATTCATTTAAGTTATTGTGTCTCCTATCTAGCCTTCACTGTCTTTCTTTTCCTGACGAAGGCGTTGTGGCCGTAACGTAGACTACTTTCTTTGTCTTTTGTCCTCGTAAGACGAATCACCTTTTTTCGATTTTTTTTTCAAACCCATCCACATAAATTACCCCAGATAACACTACAGACATCACTTCAGACATCACTACAGACATTATCACATACATTAACCCAGATAACACTACAGACATCACTTCAGACATCACTACAGACATTATCACATACATTAACCCAGATAACACTACAAACTACTCTCCCACAACGCCACCAGCACCCACCATGGTTGACACTATTTATATTATCACAGACAACAATAGACACCGTACAGACAACACGACAAACAGAGCCAAGAACAACACCACTTATAACACCACATACAGCACCAGTCAACACTACAAGCAGCAATACGGATAACTCCACAGTATATTAATAAATTAAAATGCAGACGATCAGGAAGCACAGAACGACCCCGAAGGTTATTGATTGACGGATGACATAAATCTTAAAGACATGTAAGTGCATCAGGCAAGAGTGCGCGCATTTTACCTGGGAAAACCATTAATTAACCTCGCCTATGCCGCTCCACCACATCAGTAGTAATGAAAATAAATAATTTACAGCGAATCATTAAGAAGAAAGATATCCCATCCCAAGTAACATAATTACCGATTTGCAACTTGCGCGGCGTGGGTGTTATATAAAACAAATACCTTGCTTTTTATTTTTATTTTTTTATTATTCTTTCACGAAATTAGTAGCGCTCGACAAAGAAAAAGTGCATAAAAATTGGTGTGCATGAGCCCTCACCCGATGTACAAATCATGAAAACCTGAAAGTTTTTGTTATAAACCACTTATTATCAGAGAACACTCTTTGAAAACAATCCACGCACTTTCACACGAAATGTTGTCATCAAAGAATTTTTAAATTGAATCTAAAATAACATAATTCTTACCGTGTGTAAGTTGATCACTGCTGAGGAATGCAACTGTGTTGAAAAATTGTATTGTTTCCATTATATATACTCTCCCGAAAATAGTTACAATCAACAAAGAAAAGCGTTCAAATGACGGTGTTCATGAACAGTTTGATTACACTGTATACTTGAAAGAAACCAAAAACACTCTAAGAATGTACTTCTATCTGCCCATCCGGGAACGGAAACAGCAAACTATAATTAAAAACGCGTCAAGTTTGACGGGTTATTGCTAGTAGAGACATAATTGCTGAGACATGTGAACATCGACATTCACAACACACAGAGAAAATATTTGATAGTCGCACTAACACTGACCAGGTACTTCTTCTTCTTTATACACCTTCAGATGTCAACTTGAATATTTTCAAAGACAGCAGTGGTAAGCTTGTAACTTTTTGTATCTCCACGCAGTTTTTTTTCTTCCGAAAGTGGTATGGTGACGGCCATATGTGCTATCTATATTCCTCATTCAACCGGTGGGTATGAAAAAAATCGACAAAAAGGTGATTCGTCTTACGAGGATAAAAGACAAAGAAAATAGCCAACGTTGCGGCCACAAGACCTTCGTCAGGGACAATAAAGAAAGTGAGGGCTAGAAAGGACACATAAGAATCTAAATAAATGTAAAAATAAAACCTGGGTACTTCCCTAAAGGCAGCTAAGACCTAGCACGCCTGCCGAAGAGAGAGTGCGTCACAAGAAAAGGAAATGACTGCCACTTCCGGATGTAAATAGTACATACTAAGAAGCTAAAAAACGAAACTGAACAAGAAGCTACCCAAACGTAATAATAATGAGGAATGGAGATAGAAGAGGACAGAATGGGTAAGAGATAAATAAATGATTAATTTAAAATCAAGACATAAAAAAAAAATTTATGGGCGAGGGAGACATAAAAAACTTGAATAAGAGCGGAAAGGGTCAAAATAGAATAGGAGTGGAAAGGGTGACCTCAGACAAAGGAATGTAGGGTGTTAAGACCAGCTGGTTTACGATGGATAAGACGTTGCTCAAGCTGGGATCGGTTAGCAGTGTCAGAGGAGCAGTACCTGATCGCAGTGACCTGGATGTCGATGGGACCATGGTTGTCAGGACCATAAAGTGTATGGCAACTGGTGTGGTTTTTTGCCGAGAGATGTCATTAAGGTGCTTGCTGAATCTGTCCTCAAGTCGTTTGCCTGTTTGGCCAATTTAGGTTTTGCTGCAAAGTTTACATATGATTGTATAAATGACATTGCGCGACTTACACGTGAAACTATTGGTAAACGTGGCCTCAGGAAAAGACACCTTGTTGGTTTGGATGACATACTTGCACGTCGTGCATCGTGTCCAACCACATGGTAGTGTGCCAAAGTGAGTGGCTGTCTCAGTTGGGAGACGGATGTGAACAAGAAGATCCTTCAGGTTCTTGTTGCGTCTATATGCCACCAAAGGTGCCTCACCGAATACTTCTTGGGTCACATAATCTACTTGGGTAAGTGGCGGAAAAAGGATCTCTTTGACTGCAGTGCTGTGAGGGTGATAGGTCAAGATTAATTTGACTCTATCCGACGTGGATTTGTAGTGGGGTTTGAAGGCCTCCTGGCGAGAGATGGGGAGCACACGTTGGAGGGCAGAGGTGAGAACATGTTCTGGATAAAGTCTGCTACGGAAGAAATCCAACATCTCATTGGCTCGGAAGTGGAAGTCATCATCGTCTAGGCACAAACGGCGGAGGCGAAGAAGTTGGGAAAACGGAAGGGAGTCACGACAAGCACGATGATTAGAAGAGATATATAGAAGGTAGCTGTGGGCATCTGTTGGCGTGTAGTATACTGGGGTATTAAGGCCGAAGGGCGTGACAGTAGTAGTAATGTCAAGAAAGTTGACAGATACTGTGGAGATGAGGGAGGTGAACTTGATAGGGGGACGGAAGTGGTTGACGAGTCTCGGACATATCTGTTAGACCTATGCCATCATCGATATATCTGCGATAAACTCCAGGGAAAGGACCGGAGTATTGTTGCCAAATCCGATGCTCCAAATGGCCTATGAAAACGCATACATAGCTAGGACCCATCTTCATTCCCACAGTAACATCACTAATTTGGTCAAAATATGGACTACGGGCATCTGTGAAGCAGATGTTCGGCAGTCATTTTATCACTCATCGGTAGTTCCTATCTTTAGCTTGCTGAATAGAAGATATTCCAATCTTTTGTGTCCATTGTGGAGACTGAAGATTATCACTTGTTCTCTTCCGCTGAGCTGGTAGTATGCATCATTTTGTGTGTCCTGATTTTTGTTTCTGTATCTGGTTCTGATAAAACTCGTTGCCTCTTTGAAAGTTATGCTTGTATCAGGTTGCCGTAGCTTTCCATCTTCCTGTGGCAATCTGTCAGCCGCTTCATTGCCGGGGATGGCACAATGAGATGGAATCCTGAGGATGTACGCCTAGCGTTAGTGTAGGTGGCAGTCCTTTGCATGGCTTCATTATGCAGATCTTCTTCAGGTTCCTGGTCTGGAACAGACGTTGGCGATCATGACCCTCCAATTATGCAGATAAATAATATTAATTCTTTACAGGACTTAGTATCTATCAACGCCTTACGGGCTAGCTGTCCTTTTCATGGCTACTTCATGTTAACTGATCGACACTAGTAGTCCTGAAAGGGCTTACGTTTTTATCAACACTATGTTTTAGTTTAATTTCCGGGGATGTCTGAAAAGACAAGGAAAGAATATGCTTACTGCACACTCAAGCATGTCGTATTAGACGACTAATAGCATGGGGCTGGCAACATCATCATGTAAAACAAAGTGCCACGTAAACCAGCATCATGGGCTTCCTGTGGGAACAAGAATGATCCGTTATGATGCTTCAGTTAACAGAGGAAGGAACAAGCAGGATTTAGAAAGAACAGAAGATGTGTAGATCATATATTTACTCTCAGGAACATTATAGAGCAGTGCTCAGAATGGCAAAGACAGCTGTACATTAATTTCGTTGAGTTTGAAAAGGCTTTTGACAGTACACATAGGGACAATTTATGGAAAATACTGAGGGCTTATAGAATTCCAAGCTGCATAGTGTCAATCATAAAAAGCCTCTATGCCAACTTTACATGTAGTGTTGGGCAGAGCAACCTAACCTTTGAGGTGAAGACAGGAGTACGACAGGGATGGCCCTTATCAACCACTCTATTTTTAACAGTCATAGACTGGGTGATGCGTCAGACAACAGAGGGCAGTCCAAGAGGAATAAGATGCACTACATTTTCTACATTGGAAGATCTGAAATATGCAGATGACATTGCACTACTAGCACACTCACATCAACACATCCAGGAAAAAATGGATAGACTTAATAAGCTTAGCCAGCAGGTGGGCTTGAACATCAATTTAAAGAAGTCAGAGGTCATGACGCTCAATGTGAACAACCATGAGCCCATATCAGCAAGGAATCAGCAAATGGTACAGACAGACACCTTCACATACCTAGGATGCATAGTAACACTAGACGGCGGGGCAGGCAAAGACATCAACATCAGAATGAATAAGGCAAGAACAGCCTTTTTTAGCGTAAACAACATCTGGAAGTCCTCTCAATACAGCTGTAGTAAAGTACATCTGTGTGACACCCCGCTCAAATTTCTCCGCTTGAAAATTAACTAACGTAGTCCTAAATTCTATTAATAACTACAGCATTTGAAATTCGTTTGGGGCAAAGTCAAATTTACCGCTTGAAAATTAACTAACTCCTAAAATCTATTAATAGCTACAGTATTTGTAATTTGTCAAGGGCAAGGTCACATCTACCGCCAACATTTTAACTAAAGAATTTGAATTTTTTCTAACACCAAGAGTTAAAAGTTACTACCCCCTTTTAACACACTACCCTTCCCAATATTTATTAACGAACGCCGAAAAATTAACAACAAATAGTATTGTTACCTCGTTTTTGGGTAGAGACCAAAAATCTAAGTTGTAATGGCAAAAATGCCGATTCTGTGCTTTTAATCAAAATTAAATAATTTATTTCTCAATAACAAAAGGGAATTAGATTGAAAGGGATATCTTGAATCATAGCGCTGATATTGATTAATATAATACCATAAAGATTTCCCATAATAAAACTATCTTGACGTAGAATTAATTACTTTATTAATATTTTCAGTTGGGAAAAAGCACAATTAATTAAAATATTACACATATAAAAACGGGGACAAATAATTAAAATAAACCTATATACGAAGATAGAGGACAGTGGTCTGTTTAATAATCACTTTCAATAGAAAAAATCGACCCATTAATAACAAAGATGTTGTATGAATAAAATTGAGACAGACGAACAAACACACTTCTGAACTGCTCAAGTTTATAGCCTAGGGGGAAAAGTTAAAATTTCTGGACGCGTTTCTGATTGGTTAAGAGGGGTGAGCATAGGGGCAATAAAATTAACATTTTGCCGGCATAGTCCGCCATTCAAAAAATACTATTTGCCAACTTGAGATCAGCGGGAGAGCATTCGTGACCAAGGCTTTCACCGTCTGGACACTAGAGC
This sequence comes from Oreohelix idahoensis, assembly GCA_024509875.1. Lineage (NCBI taxonomy): Eukaryota > Metazoa > Mollusca > Gastropoda > Stylommatophora > Oreohelicidae > Oreohelix > Oreohelix idahoensis. Next base: position 1,238,669 of record JAMPIV010001088.1, read on the forward strand.
ATTTCTGAACTACCCATTTAATGCTAGTCAAGCTTGTGCATATTGTGATATATTCTTACTTGAGGGTAAGGCAGAATAAGTTTATTTGTTGAAATTAATTAACATGTCGGCCACATAGTTTATTGTGTGCCATAGTTGGATACTGCCTATGGGAAAGATTAATGTCACGACGCCTTAAGTAGGAATGCAGTTTTATTGTGAAATTGTGTCAAATGTGTTTGTAAATTTGCCATAACATTTTACGACTGTAAGTCCAAAAGAGAAGAAAAGTGATAGTGGCTTCTGGAGTGCCACAGTGTTCAATTAACATCTGACACCATACCTAGAAGTTGAAAAGAAATAAATGACCAGTCACAGGATTTGGGCACCCCTACTGATAGTATGGAAGGCAAGCAATGCTTCAGGGACAGAGGTTGTGAAGTTGTGTGTAACAGATGAGAATACACATCCCTGATTGTAGAAAATAGAGATAAGATCTGGTGCAAATGGTCAGCACACGTGTCTGACCCAGGTAAGCGTACTGTCAATTAGTTGTGGAATTGTTATAAGACAGTCATTATCGGGGAGGGAATGTTCTTTCTCATTACAGGTCATATCACCAGTTAAAAAGTTGTGCAACTATCCTGAGAAGACAGAATCTGCAGGCAGTGGACGCTCACAATACTTGCTGAGCTACAGGCCGTCTTTCTTCCAGAGGGCAGCACTATCTGTGTGATCATAAATACAGTTTGGAGCAACTGGTCTCAGACAGGATATTAAGATAAGTGCCTTACCTGGGCACTTGAGAGCTCATTCTCATAAATAAAATAACAATCCACAACATAGATTTCCAGACCTGGGGAGGATGTAGAAAACAGATCTTCAAACAATAGTTTAGTTACAAGTTCAAGTATTTAAAAAAGACTGTGAGGTGCCCAAGAAAGTGACATTTGGTGATACAAGTCATGAACACTTTTCAACATATTGATTTCTATATTGTAAAATAAAAACTTTTCCTGAGTTGATACTTCCTGTCCAAAATATTGAGGTACAGGAAGAATAAAACCATATATATATATATTTGTATATATATATATAATTCTATAACCATATTAATTACTTATATATATATATATATATATATATATATTATATACCATTATATCATATATATATAATATATTCTAATACTACCCAGCCACTTCCATTACACACCCTTGTACTAAGTTAAAGTTCTTTATTTACCATTTGTCAGATCATAAAAGGTTGATTTGCATTATCTTAGACACCTGCCTTTCACACCCTCTGGGAACTTTATTTCAGTCTGAGACCTCACCTTGATTGTCTATACACCCTTACTCTGTTCAGAGAAGGGGGTATTGCTCATAAGACCAATCATTTACCTGGCACTATTCTAGTGTCATCTGACACATCTAATTGTCCAAGGGAACCTATATTCTATACTCTAAAACCTCCTACCACAACAGCACAAGCACAAAATTAAGATTACTGTATATCAGAGCTGTGTGCTTTCTGTGCTTCTCTATGGTGCGGAATGCTGGAGAGTTACAGAGAAGGAAATGTCGAGTTTGTCCTCTTTTCACACAACATGCCTAAGAAAAATTCTCCGAATCTTTTGGCCGAATACCATCACCAACCAAGATCTGCTTACTCGAAGCAAGCAAGAGGACATGCACACCATCATAGGTAGCAGACGCTGGAGCTGGGTTGGCCATGTCCTCAGAAGAGACCCCGATGCCATCACAAGAACAGCTATGCTATGGACCCCTGAAGGAAAACGAAAGAGAGGCCGACCAAAAACAACCTGGCGGAGGACTGTGGAGGCTGAGATGCAAAGAATGAACCAGAGTTGGGGCACTGTACGAAGGATGGCCGCCGACCGAGCAAAGTGGAATCAATTTGTTGTTGCCCTACAAGACGCCACTAGGCGTGATGGCCACTGACTGCTTTGACGGTCTGCGGCTAAGGATCAAAGAAGAAGAAAGAGTTAACAGAGTTCACTTATTTTTTGAATGGCAAATTGCGCTGCGATATAACCACTGGACTTATGTGTAGGTTGAAAAGATTATGCTTCAGCACACGAAGGAAAAACTTTCAAGGGGGGGAATATATTTGGACACTTCAAGAAACCATACAGTAAACCCAGATGATAAACAGCGCTGTGTTTTAAAAAATTATCTCCAACAGACGAAACAAAATACCTAGAGATGGCTAACAAAACATTGATGTAGCGATGTAGCACTCTCCTTCTCTCAAATATTCATTTCTGCTTTTGCATTTCTGATAGAAGGACGTTTTCTTTCAAGACAAGCCATTTTTGACGTATATGGGCGGAGACGTTGTTTAAGCATCGCGTGGGTTAAATATATTCTGGTAGTTGAAAGAATCCAAAAAATCATAACCAAAGATCAAGTCAGTGGCACAGAGGGCTATTCCTCCTAGGAGTACTTCTTCTCCTGCTTATTCTTCTTCGGCAAGTAAAACGGTAGCTGACATGTGTAATTACGCCTCTCCACAACTATGGGTTTTGCCGGAGTGCAATTATATCGATTATGAACAACAATAACTCTACAGCTTTCTGTCACAGGTACTGTTTATCAATTCCGTCGTTGACTTATTTCCAAGCCACAGATATTGAATGTTCTGTGTCTTCTCTATTTGTCGTCCTGCATCTGATATTCCATCAATCTTTCCTATTGTCACATGAAGTTCAAGCTATCCTCTTCTCATAACACTTGATAGAAACGTAGGCTTAAACAGACACAACGCAACCAACGTCCTTTTCAGGACGAACGAGGAAGAAGGAAGAAGAAAGCGCAACAGTCTTTCATAAATGGGTGCTTGGGTAGAAAAGAAGGATTGAAATCATCATTCTGTATTCCTTTTGACTTCTATCTCCAGGTCTCTTTTCTACTTGTTTTTCGATCTACCTCTTCTTCTCTTACTCTGGGTATTCCAATTCAAAGACTGCCTGGTAATGATATCAACAGATTTCCCCAAATGTGTATTCTATTCATCGCCAGCGTCTTCTTCTCATCTCTTGTTCCACTATCACTTGTCTGATTCCTGTCATCAAATCCACATAAGTGATCTTGTCATAACATTTCAATCCTTCAGTTATACGCAAGCACCCATTTCTGAAAGTCTGTAACTTCTTGAAGTTAGGAAGGATGTAGCTAATAAGGCAATGGCAGTTGACACGGCAAAGACAACATTTTTCTATGCTTGTGATTGACTAGACATGTGTGCCCCGAGTCATTTTTGGGGGCTCGTTCGGGATATAATGTCTACAATTATAAACACGAGAGAGGTTACAAACTTTTTATAAATGGGTGTCTGCGTATAACAGAAAGATTGAAAGGATGTGACAAGGTCACCAATGTGAAACTGATGACAAGAACCAGACTAGTGCCAGTGAAACAAAAGATGAGAGGTACCAGATACGTGGCAGCGGAACAAGAGATGAGAAGAACCAGACAAGTGCCAGTGGAACAAGAGATGACAAGGACCAGACAAGTGACAGTGGAACAAGAGATGACAAGAACCAGACACGTGTCACTGGAACAAGAGATGAGAAGAAGACAATGGCTTGGATATGACATACATTCAGTAAACTTCTTCTTCTTTGATCCTTAGCCGCCGACCATATTCAGTAAACTTGTTGACAGAGAAATCCAATGCAGTAAATTCACTTATGAGTGAGATTTAGTGCTGATCAAATGTGTTATTCCATCCATTCCGTTGTAGGCCGGGAGTGGGTTAGAGGAGGCAGTATGGCTGATAAGATAATATTTATAACATTTAACTTTAAAAATAAAACATTGATTGAATAAAAACAGCCAGTAAATAAGATAGTTAAAAATACTAAAAATAAAAATAATTATTTTTCACTGTTATTTATAATGATCGATGTGATTGTTCGATAAAGTGCGATTGTTGCTACAAACAGTTTTAGAAAAAAAAAATGATTAGGCTCGACTCCGGACTCGACTTGAAAGCTACTGTTAGGGACTTGCGACTCGACTTGAATTTGTACTAAGAGATATGCTACTTGCACTAAGAGCCTTGAGACTTGCACTAAGAGCCTTGAGACTTGTACTAAAAGACTTGAGACTTGTACTAAAAGACATGAGACTTGTACTAAGAGACATGAGACATACTAATAGACTTGAGGCTTGTACTAAGAGACTTGAGACTTGTGCTAAGAGACTTGAGATTTGTACTAAGAGACTTGAGATTGTACTAAGAGACTTGAGTCTTGTACTAAGAGACTTTAGATTTGTACTAGTGGACTTGAGCTTGAGGCTTGCACTAAGAGACTTTAGATTTGTACTAAGGGACTTGAAACTTGTACTAAGAGACTTGAGACTTGTGCTAATAGACTTGCGACTTGTAGTAAGGGACGAGACCTCTACTAAGAGACTTGAGACCTGTATTAAGAGACTTGAGGCTTGTACTAAGAGACTTGAGACTTGTGCTAATAGGTTTGAGTTTTGTGCTAAGAGACATAAGACTTGTAGTAAGAGCCCTGAGACTTGTACTAAGAGAATTGAGACTTGTGCTAAGAGACTTGAGACGTACTAAGAGACGTGAGACTTGTACTAAGAAACTTGACACTTGTACTAAGACACTTGGGACTCAACTTGAGGCTCGGTAGGAAAGACTTGAAGACAACTCTGCAGGGAAACTTGAAAAATTAGGAAAATAAATGCAGAGCATTTTAGTAAGATTGCACGTTAAGAAACACCACAACAAGTTGTGGAATCATACATACATCTCAACAACAATATAGACACAGTTGGAAGAGCAGTAATACAAAAATAAGGCTACAAAAGGCAAGCGGAGGTTTCATTGCATTGGAAAATTAATGATATCAAAATTAATCGTGGAATTAAAAAAAAAAATTAAATCTTCAAATAAAATGTCACGTCCGTCCTATTGTATGGCTGTGAAACATGGAGAACATCAAAATGACAACCAGGAAGTATGAGACGTTCATAAGTGGATGCATGTTTTGACTAAAAGGATTGGCATGGTGCAACCAAGGTCACTGACGTGGAACTGATGAACCAGTGAAGTGCCAGTGGAACAAGATGTGAGGACGCTGGCTTTGGATAGGATATTATACACTGAGCAAACCTGTTCATAGCAGTACAAGGCAGTCTATATTCTGGAATGCCCATAGTAAAAGAAGAACGGGGGGAGAATTGAACAACACAATGAGAAGTGACTAAAGACAGACATCAAAGGGATACGGACAACATGGACAGGCGTTGGGCATATGGCACGGAACAAGAGGATTTGACTTTAATTGATGACGGTCCACACATGACGTCACACAATTTCGGCCATTTTTACCCACCCGTCTCTTGTCACATTTTCGTCACACTAAACCCAGACCCCCCCCCCCCCCCTTTTTTTTTTATATTACGCCACAAATCTTTTACCCTTTTCCTAATACTAGACGGGATTTTTTAGACTGCTACCAGCTCTGGGGTCGACACAGCTTCATGAACTGGGTACCAGAGCAACTCTGGGAAGGTTAAGGCGGCCGGCGTGATGCTGACCACAACACTCCTAGTGTGCCGATGGTCAAGAAAATATGTGCCTAACACCATATTCCCAATGTGCCTCAATGGCCGTGTAACGGGATCTTTTACCTTTTTTTTAAGATGCTCCTTGGGGGGCTAAACGGTAATGGTAATGGTAATGTAACAATATGTTAATGCTTCATCTTTGCGTGTAATACCTGCAACTTTTTGTATCTTATTTGCGTCCAAACATTATGCATCAGATTAGGCAAACAGTATATTACGACTTGGATCGAGGCTTCAGCACTGTCTCTGAAACCCAAATCTGTATTATCTTATTTGTGTTTGGAAATCTTCACGGAAAACCTCTGCCAACGATCATTCCAAAGTGATCTCTCTACAAACATCGTCTGCGCGTTATAACATCTTGACCAATACAAGACAGGCCCATCTGTCAACAAATCCTGCCCATAAACGGAATACAAGTGACGCTAAGCGACTCTGCTTTCAGCCTCAAACAAAGCTATGTCAACTGAAGAGTCAACACAATCAAACGATTTTCATTAAATCTCTGCCCCGACCAGGTCTCTAGCCATGTCTGCGGATATTATAGTAAAAATAGAACTGACAAGTATAAATAGATTTGCGGTGCCCCAATTTCATAACACAAATTTTTAAAGTAAACAGTGTATGCATACAACGATTTGGAATACTTTTTGCTCTCGCCAAGTGAGCAAATATTTCTATTCTTGGCTCCTATTTCTGGCCCTGATAATACACGGGCGCATAAAATGAAGAACAACAAAAACAACAACTTAGAGGTTACAAACTTTCATAAATGGGTGCTTGTGTAGAATAGAAGGATTCAAGGTCACCAATATTGAACTAATGACAAGAGTCAGACAAGAGTCAGACAAGAGTCAGACAAGAGTCAGACAAGAGTCAGTGGAACAAGAAATGAGAAGAACGCGCTGCCGGTGGCTTAGACGCACGTTGAAGAAACCTATTGATAGTATTACAAGGCAGTCCGTGTTTTGGAAGCAGGTTTACCGTGCTTAGTTCTCGGGGGTCTCAGAGTAGACTACAAAAGAACAACTGCCCTTTCAGGCATGTCGTAAGTGGCGTCTGATATATGCTGGCAATCACTTTATTTAAAACACTTTGCTACAAACACTACCGCTGCAACCCACGAATGCTGAGGACCATCTCCGGTGGAATCTCCATGTTCCATATGGAGGAAAACAAGGAATTATTATGATGTTGGTATCATAATTCCAATCTGTGTATTACATCGTAGACCCAACCATAATACACAATCTTACTTTTATATCACTTTTAAAACAGCGAACAGCATAATCTAATTTCTATAAATTTACACGGAATCCGCAGTTTATTTACCTAAGGCAGACGCTAAGCTCAAACAGCTCTGCAGACGAACATTATAGAATGCGCTTTTGATATTGCAGACGTGACCTTGTGTGCGGTGAGAGCTACAAAATTACGCGCCAAAGTACACAAATGTAACTGCTGAATCAGGTTTGGCAATATGTCTCCAGGAGATACTCGTCTGGCCAAAACAATCGGAGCTACAGGATGATTGAGAAGCCACGTCCTATTTTTAAATTTGTATATTCTCACTTGTATCCCCTGGATATTTATGAAACAAAATGTCAAAATAATAAGCAAATGAAAACAAAATCCAGACCACAAGGTCTTTTATATTTGGACATCCGCCCTAATATAACCGACGACCTTGTGTCTAGGTTTAGCGGGGCTTCAAAACGAGACAGAACTGTTAATTACAAACCAAAAAAAAAAAATGACCTATAACTTCCATCCACACGTTGAAGCGTTCCATGTTTTTGAAACCAGTCAAACAGAGAGACCACACTGCTGCCTTGCAGATAGGCTGGGGGGACAGTCAACGGCTAAGGAAGACAACCCTACAGAAATGCCTGTTGAAGTGGGATGCACTGGGCCACAGACCTAACGAAACAGTGCACCTTACGCTTTCTTTGCTTGCAGATGATAGTGTACGAAGATCATTTTCACACATTGCAATAGATGAATCATCAAGGTTAAGACTGTTGGAATTTGGCATCAAACGTAAGGCTAGTAGAGATGGACGTATGAAAGGATGCATCCGTCGTGTTTACAGCCAGCGAGCTACAGGAACAATTAGCATTCACACTCTTCGACATATACTGATGGAGACTGAGCACCTATGGGTTTGCCCGGAGTGCAATGAAGTCGATTCTGTTCAACAAAAACAATAATAATAGTTGGATAGAAAACAAGGGAAAAACAGTTACAAATAAGAAATGACTTTACAATCACCCGTAAAAAGGGAAAAGCTAAAGAAGAAACTTCGAAGACGAAATTAGTACAGGGCAACAACTGATGCCATACTCCAGGGGGAACAAACACTAATGACATTTACTTTTTTTGCCTTATTTTTTTTTTCCGGCATGCTTCTCTTTATCTCTTTCTCCTTTCTGCATTTTATTAAACCAAAAATTGGGCACATGATATTTCCAAAGGTTTTTGAAGACGCACAAAAAGAGTAAGTACACTGACTCTTATTGTCATTGTCATGATCATTTTTATTACCGGAGAATAGAGCCGCTATTGTAGCTAGTCCCATTGAAGGATCATGCACCAAGCATTCGCATGGGGCTCTCTTGAAAACCTCTACGACAAACGGTAGAAAATGAACGACTACGGAACGAATGCATGAGACTGGTAACATTATCATGTAAAATATATTGCTACAAAAAGGATCATTTCTAGACCATCTGAAGGGTTTGGTCAGAGCTTTCTTTAAAGGGGATAATTTTCTGTGTTGGCTAGTCTACCAAGCTTTGTTTACCCCATGGTGATAGAAAAGCTGTTTGATTTGTTTTGTGTCGTTCTGTTTTATTTGTTTGTTTCGGTTTTTTTTTAAATTATTATTTTTTTTTTTGCGGTCGTTACGTAAATGACAGCGTACACAAAAATGACATACAGACATTCATAAACATTCAAAGAAGCAAAAGTAGAGAACGTTTATGAGAACGAGTTCAACAAACACAACATCATTATTATTCTAACTCTTACCTTTGAGTTCTCGTCTATATGGTGGTAGAAAATCACCTTCGAAGGATAGGATGGGTTTTCTACTCTGGGAAGTTGTATGTGTGGTAATCATTGGCGTTGTTGGTGTTGAGGAACTTGTAGGTGTTGGATTAGTCGTCTTCGTGGTTGCTGATGTAGTTTGACGAGACAATGGCGGAATTGTTCCTGGCTGGAATCTCAGTGAAAAGTTGCGATCTTTCTTCAGCTTAGAGTTTGACAAATCAACATCATCCTTGTTTCTTATGAGAAATTCAGGAATAGACTTAATTTTCATATCTTCTTGATTGGTACGTGTTTTATTCTTTGATTTTTCCAAAAATCGTCGTTTATGTTCTAGAAATTTACTGTTTTTAATACTTTTGATAGTCTTTAGTGAGTCCTGGTCATAGATTGTATTCATTTCGGGCGCTGAAGGGCTGATTTCATTGTATTTATTTTGATTAAAATCCAGATTTTGAGTAAGCTGTTTTCTAAAAATGTCTGATTGGAAGTTATGTTTCTCCTTTAGTTTTCGTAAGAAGGATGGTTTTAATTTGTTCTCAAGTTGAAGATTTTCGTCATATGTAAAGTCAAGATTTCCTAGTTTCGTATCCTGAACAAATGTTATTCCAACTTCGAGCGGTTCCTTCATTGACCAAAACTTTTCCTGCTTGTCCCGATAAAGTGTTCCAATAGATTCTTCCGAAAGCGTCACATCAGGACTCTGTCTTTCTGAGTCAGTTTGTTTAGGTGACGAAATCTGTGTTTTCCTTCGAATTTTGTTTGTGTCTCCTTGTCGTTCACTCCATGGATGCGGTTGAAGTGGCTGTTGAAATGGTTTCTCTTGATAATTTTGTCGCAGTTGTACAAGATTCTTTTGCCTTTGCTTCAACTCGTTTCTAGTGTTGTGACTAATAACGTTGAAGCCCTGATTGTCTTTATTGTTGTGTTTTCTTCCAAGGATGAAGTTCAGGTCTTGATTATCTGAGTTATCTCTTTGTCCTTTTGAGATGAGCTTGGAGCTTTGACTATCTTTGCTATCGCCTTGTCTTCCAGGAATTAGATTTACGCCTTGATCCTCCTCGATTTCGTGTGGTCTTTCTTGAAATGGTTTGACGCCCTGGAAACCGTCGTCATCACTGCGTCTTTCTTGCTCCTTATCGTAATTTGGACGAGGTATGCTGATGTACCTGTTTTTGTAAAACCTCATTGGATTTCCACGAACATTACGATGATCTGTTTCAGAACTCTGTATCATGTTTTTATGTGTAACAGATTGACGATTTTGCTGACTGTGTATCTCCAGAGGTGTAAGCCCGGGACTAAGCCAAAATTTATTATTCACCATTGGAGTGCTTGTATACTGAGCATCGTCCATATTTTTTGTCTGCATGCCATTGAAAATGTGAGTTCCGTCCTTTTCAACGGTTGGTATTCCTTCTTTCCAATAAAGATTTACGTTTAAGCGGCTCAAGAAAAAATTCATCAGAAGTGGATTATCGGTAGATGTATGCTGATTTATTGCATTTATGGCTGGCTTTTTAAATGATTGATCATCGTCAAAGGGTGTCCGTAATTTTTGGCTAACGTGCTGCCATGTTCCGAAGACAGGATTTAACTTTTCAGGCATAACTGTGCTCGTTGAGAAAGTAGGTTTTGTAGCCTTGGCGTTATAAATTGTTTCTCCCGTGTTCTCATGATTTCTGCTATTTTTACCAACAGTGTTGCTGTTAGAGATGTACCAGCTAGAGTTATTTTTATAAACGTTTTGTGGTTGGTTAAGTTTTTTATCAAAGTTTTTGTAATACCCTTGCTTCAGCAAAACTTCCTCAAGAGAGTTTTTGAGTTCATCGATACGGAAAGATGGTTGATGTTGCGATTCGTTACAAAAGTTACGACAATTAGAAACATAATTACGTCGATCACTTTTTAAGTCATCCCAAATCGCATTTATTCCGTTTTTAAAATCCTTAATGGTGGTAAGAACTCTCTTCTTGTGGAAATAGGTGTTATCTGTTTTCTCGTTGCGATAAAATGAATCACCCGGATGTTTGTTTTTATCCTGATGCATGTTTCCAATAAGTTTTTTTCTTTGAATATCAGTATCGGTTATTTTTACAGGCTGTGTCTGTAGGACTTTCAACCAGAATTGTTCTGGAGGACGAGAAACTTGGAAAATAGGCTCAAATACGGCTGGGGTTGGTATGAATTTATCTTTTATTGGAATCTCCACGGAATCGCTTGCAGATTCAGCGACTGGATGGTCCATAGCTGGAATGTCAACTTGGTGATAAATATTAGATGTATACTTTGTCACAACTTTCATTGACTCGTTCAGCTGTATTTGGTAGTTCCGTATTTTTAATTGTTTTAAGTTTTCTATAGACATTTGTTCCTTCAATTTTTTCTCTAATGTTTCTTGCACAATCCTTGTATGATTTCCATTTCTTGTAGAATCGATAACATTCCTACGTTCTTGTTTTTCAGTAAATGGGATTTTATTCTTTAACGAAATATTTCCACAATCATCTAAACTTGAATTTTTCCAGACGCAAACTTTGTATTTCAGAGAGAAAACTGTGTTTGGCTTACTGCATGACATTGTCCAGTACATCCAAGCATAGCACATGTAGAAGATAGAACAGTTCTGAGGGTGCCGTTCGTAAATTAAAGTCGTTGATGGTCGATGTAGGACACAGGGTTGTGGAGCCGCAGAACGAACATCCGTGGTGATTAAGGTTTCAGTAGTATGTACAGCTGAAGATAATCTAGTTAGCAGAAAGAATACTAGAAAAATTTGACTTAGCACCCAGGATAATTTCGTAGATATTGTGTTTTTAGCGATTATTTTGGTAAAATCTAATCCGCTTACTCTTTTTACAGACATATAACGTTGTTTATGGCTCAGGTTGGCATGATGACTAGTCGACCTCTCAACACTATTATTAATGACGTTGTTAAAATTAGATGTCAGGTGATACAAATTGGCCATGAAATAAAAAGAAATATCTTCGTTTTCTTCTGTTTTGAAGTCTCTCTTTGGCCAGGTACGATATTGCACTTTTGGGTGATGGATGACGTAATTGAGGCCAGCACAGGGTGAATCATTATGGACGGCATGTGAATGTGGCACGACTGATGTCCTACAACCCTCAACCAGCTCCTCCATTAACTGCTCTTGCTGTTTCTGTGTAGATTTTAGCACACAAATAGAGTCTGGAGACTCTATTTCCAAAACGTCTGCAGCTCTGTTTGCTGTAACAACAGGCGTTTGCCATTTCTCACAAAACGTATCTTTAATAATTATGGCTGTTTTTGAAAATTCCTTTGGCTTTCTAAACCAAAATGATGAGGCCTCACTGTTAGAATCCATTTTTAATCGTCTTTTTAGTGTATTGTCGGAAATACTATTCGGCAACCATGGCACGAAGATCACCAATCACCGAACGTAACAGCAACAACGTTTGCTCCAGGCGGATTCTGAAAAAATAAAATTAAGGTATTCCATACTTTAAAAACGCTACTGTATTTACTTACTTTGTCGTCATTTCTCTTCTACCTTCTGATGTAGAGGTTTGCCAGAGAGAGTGCCATCATATCCTATGGGCAGCTTCCTTCTGGCCTGGTCCCAAGCTAGTCCTCATTTCTTTAGAGATTGTCTAATGTTGTCCCTCCTTTGAATAAACGCGATTTTAAAATGTTCTTCAGAAAAGTCTCCGCCAACTCCTAATCTGTATTTGCTTTGTCTTTCTGGTGGTTAATTTACGATAACCCACTACAACGTGTGCCCATTTTTAGTCATTCAAGTTCCAACTTCACAATTATGTCCCCTGTAAAACGTGTGGGTGTAAAACTTTACTTTAAAATAATGATTCTAAACTTGGGGTGCACGCACACCTTGGGGGTGTGTATTCCGACTTCAGGGGGTACGAGGCATTTTTATATTTTAGAAGGTGAATCGCCTTAAACATATATAATACACAGAACTCAAATGTAGCACTTGCCAGAATAATACAGACCTGAATGACCTAAGAGTAATGCTCTACAAACTATGTTGTGATACTTTGTAGAGTATTAACTATGTTGTGATACTTAAATGAGTTGTGATACACCTTATTGCAACATCCCCTACAATGAAGAGGCTGCCAAATTGGCAAAGGATGTTGGGAAGCTACCTCAACCTTATACAAGAATAGCTTTCGAAGAGGCAAATAGTTTTATCAGAAGCATGATGCATGAACAAATGGGATGCAGAGAATCCAAGGCACACAGACAATGATGCATATTACCAGCTCAGTCAAATGACAATCTTCAGACTCTGCATGACCACAACAGATTAAGATACCATCTCTTCTGACTATTCAACAAATTAAAGATAAGAAATACCGATGAGTGTAAATGTGGCACCGACCAAACGGCTTCTGAACATCTGCTTCAAAGATGCCCAACATATGAGGAACAGAGAAAGTACTTATGCCTATCTCCAGTACCATTCCTGGAAAAGCTCTATGGAGATATAAACAATCTCAAACTGACCACTGGTTTCTTTGAACATATTCAAGTTGACGTCTGAGAGTGTACAAAGAAGAAGAAGAAGAAGAAGAAGAAGAAGAAGAAGAAGAAGAAGAAGAAGAAGAAGAAGAAGAAGAAGCAGACGAAGAAATGTAGTCGTTCCAAACAGAATATTGGCAATATAAGGTCACTAAATATATTATACTTAATACGTTAAAAATCCTCCATATTGGTGCGGTTTATATTCAAAAGTACCATTTTAATTATGCCTACAGCAGTATGAGAAACCGCTGAATATTACTAATAAAAGCGATCCTAATTCATTTTCCTCTAACTAACAGTTTGCCATTTTTTCCGTGCTCACCTCTTGTACTAAATATAAAGATAAAATGATATTTTTCTTTTTATTTCATGTGAAAAGACACACGTTTTATCTCCGTTTTGTCATTTCCGGCATATTTTACGAGATAGAAGATAAATGATGAGCGAGGCTTCTTAAGATGTTGTAAAGGGGTGCGGGCCCTCAAAAAAATTTAGAACCACTGCTTCAAAAAAATAAGAATACGTCAGCCCCAGAATTCTGAAATCAATCGATGCCTGATAGCTTCCCTTGGAGCAAGGGCCGACAACATAAAACACGTCAAATCTTCATGTCCTGTGTCATTTTTCCACGGTCTTTTCTATGTCTTCATTATGTCTGTCATGTCTGTCTCCGGCTCTCTTTTCCATCATTTTGTTATTTATTTGTTGTTTGGTCTACCTCAATTTCTCTTACCTTGAGGACTCCAAAAGTGGGACTGTCTTGCACTGATGTCTTACACTGCTGTCTTACACTGCTGTCTTAATGGATGTCTTACACTGCTGTCTTACACTGCTGTCTTAATGGCTGTGTTACACTGCTGTCTTACACTGCTGTCTTAATGGTTGTCTTAATGGCTGTCTTAATGGCTGTGTTACACTGCTCACTTACACTGCTGTCTTAATGGCTGTCTTACACTGCTGTCGTACACTGCTGTCTTAATGGTTGTCTTAATGACTGTCTTACACTGCTGTCTTAATGGCTGTCTTAATGACTGTCTTACACTGCTGTCTTAATGGATGTCTTACACTGCTGTCTTACACTGCTGTCTTAATGGCTGTGTTACACTGCTGTCTTACACTGCTGTCTTAATGGTTGTCTTAATGGCTGTCTTAATGGCTGTGTTACACTGCTCACTTACACTGCTGTCTTAATGGCTGTCTTACACTGCTGTCGTACACTGCTGTCTTAATGGTTGTCTTAATGACTGTCTTACACTGCTGTCTTAATGGCTGTCTTAATGACTGTCTTACACTGCTGTCTTAATGGCTGTCTTAATGACTGTCTTACACTGCTATCTTAATGGCTGTATTAATGGCTGTCTTACACTGCTGTCTTACACGGCTGTCTTACACTGCTGTCTTACACGGCTGTCTTACACTGCTGTCTTACACGGCTGTCTTACACTGATGTGTTAATGGATGTATTAATGGCTGTCTTAATGGCTGTCTTAATATCTCTCTTAATGGCTGTCTTAATGGATGTCTTAATGGTTGTCTTAATGGCTGTCTTAATGGCTGTGTTACACTGCTCACTTACACTGCTGTCTTAATGGCTGTCTTACACTGCTGTCGTACACTGCTGTCTTAATGGTTGTCTTAATGACTGTCTTACACTGCTGTCTTAATGGCTGTCTTAATGACTGTCTTACACTGCTGTCTTAATGGCTGTCTTAATGACTGTCTTACACTGCTATCTTAATGGCTGTATTAATGGCTGTCTTAATGGCTGTCTTAATGGCTCTCTTAATGGCTGTCTTACACTTAATGGCTGTCTTACATCTTAATGGCTGTCTTACACCGTACATGGCAATAAGTGTGAGGATGTTCATAGGGCTGGCAACATTTTTCATGTCAAACTTATAGCTACAGTAACTACCATGTGTTTTGAAGAAATCTCCCTGTTGGGGGATGAGCCGCGGGGCTGGTTTCATGCCTCATAAGGAGCGAACAGATTTTTAAAACATACTGGTTTTGTTACATAGTTCATACTTCTATGTATAACATCCCAGCTTTTTCTGTCAGTGCGTAACGCTAAGGGATGCAACTTTGGTTGAAAGTTAGACATTAAATGTATTGTTTCCCTTATATGTACTCTCACGAAAATAGTAACACTTAGCAAAGAAGAATGCGCAAATGACGGTATGCACACAAATATATTTACAGAATGTGTGATCCCGTATACACATATTGGGATCCTCGCTGCTGCTACGTAGTTCGTGTACTGTGGTGATGCACAGTGGGTTTTTACAAAATACTTTTGAATAAGTAAAATTGCTGTTAGGTATTGGTGCTTTTGAATGTAATTCCCGTCTTATGACTGGCTTTTACACTAGTACTTAATAACGAGGAAGTTGAGGGAACTGCGGTAAGACGTGGAGTACAATGGATGGGTTTGAAAAAAAATCGAAAAAAGGTGATTCGTCTTACGAGGACAAAAGACAAAGAAAGTAGTCTACGTTACGGCCACAAGGCCTTCGTCAGGAAAAGAAAGAAAGTGAAGGCTAGATAGGAGACATAAGAACTTATATGAATATAAAAATAAATATAAAAAAATAAATAAATAAAACCTAGGTACTTCCCTGAAGGCGAAGCATCCTATCACGCTTGGCTGAAAGGAAGTGACTCTTCTTAATGTTAGCTGTTAAATTCTAAGATTGGAATCTGTTAATTTTATAAGAAGTATTAGAAGTCACACAAAAGATTTAACACAGCCTCAACACCGAAATCAAAACCATTGGAATGAACTGGGAGATGAAACTAGTTCAATTCATTTCAACTGATGGGGCAAAAAAAAAAAACAATCAGTCTTATTCAACTGATTGGGGGGGGGGGGGGGGGGGGGGGGGGGGGGTAAATCAATCCAATTCAACTACTCATCTGCAGTAGTACGGAGTTGCTAATTCTATTCTCAGTTTTGAAACCAGCGAACCAACTAGTTAATCCATACAATTATTCTATATTACTTTCTTTAAAAATAAAAAATAGAGAATGGAACTTACCTGATTTAAGAGAAAATTTAAGAATAACCAATTCCTGAATTCGAAATATAATTCAAAAGCTATACAATGACACTAATATTTTTCATGAAACGGTTTCATAAAAATCACGTAACCGAATGTCCCCTCTATCGACCTCGGATATTTTAAGATCTCTGACATGGAAGAGTTGACCACAGCTCATTTATACCCCGGCCCTGGTTTATACCTGAGAGATACAACGTCCATGTAGCGTCATCACGCGATTTGTGCGAAAGTGATCCTAAAGATTCGGAAGCAGTTGAAATTCTAATTTTGTCATTTCACAGACTATTTGCGAATCACCGGTGAGAATTCAACAATCCCTCGTCAAGCCAATTTTCCCAAAATAGCCCCTCGCGACTGATGCAACACAAACAAAGTTTAGATAACGTCGGTGTTGCGAGGTCGGCTTCAAAGTTCATCGGGGTTTCGTTCCCAGCAAAATGTCCAGAAGAATTTTTGAAGTTTCCTGTTACACTTTGCGGCGACCAATCAAAATCTTGTCCGGCAGGCTAACAGATGGACCGCGCCCAAGTTAAATTCTACAGTTGCCCATCGACAGCCAACGTTATGTTACGTCAGATCTGGCGAGACAAACGTTTTGTGAAAGGCTAAGTGGTTTTTAAGATCAACGGGAATTAACGATTGCGATCTCTCGTGTTCCTGATAATCCTCATTGTGTCCATCTCTAGGTGCTCCTGGCTATTTTAGTACATGTCGTTTGCAACAAATGTAAAAAAAAGAACTCTTTCAGCATCTCGTATCTGTAGCTTTAATATAGCGCTGGTTTCTCGCGGCAAAGATTCACAGTATCTTGATGCTTCAGTCTACCCAGCTGTAAATAGGTCCCTGACTTTGCACTTGAGTTTGGCAAGAAACAGGCAGCGAGTACGGAAACTAGTCATCCCAACTCTCGATGATAGATCTAGTATACTGAAGTCTCTAACACTTCCTTACGTCAGTATCTGTTATGGGACTACTTTTGGTTGTTGTTTTTTTAATCTTTAATATGCTCCACTGTAATAGCGTTGACTGGTGCTGGGACATCCAAATGGATTGTGTTTACAAGATGTTTACCGTACTACTTACTTACTTTGTCGGTCCATTCTACCCTAGGATGTGAGATAAGAAGCAAAGTGTATACCAAAACAATGTACATTGGCAGAATGGCTAGATCGCTGGCCTCTTGCAACAAAGGTACCAGGTTCGAAACACAGCAACGTCACGCTACAGTCTACCAAGCTCTAAATGGATACCTAATTCTGCTCTTGAATTGGGAAATGCGAAGGCAGCGAGAAAGGGAAATGGTCACACCAGCTCTCGACTTTATTTCCCTCCGGCAGTATATGCTATCTGACTACCTTTACCTTTATATCAGAAAAGCCTGCGACCACTCAGTTTAGTTGTTAAAAAAAAAATATATATAAGTATGGCTTCTTACTGATCGCTCGCTTGTTACCTTTCCCTGACGAAAGCCTTTTGGCCGCAACGTAGGCAATTGTCTTTTGTCGTTTGACCTCGTGAGACGAAGTACTTGTTCCAGTTTGGTTTAATCATCCACCTTTCACCACGTCTTACAGCAAAGCTCCTCCTCTTCCCATTTTCATGGCTTGACTCCTTGCATACTCCTTACAACCTATACAGTGTAAATGTAATAAGACACACAGAGGACACGTCTGGAATTTCAGCTGGTAGTTTTTGTGTACCCCTGTCAGGCCATGTTGTGGGATTCCCTCAAAAAGGGCCGACTTGTAATCTGAAGTACTACTTTTTAACACGGGTTCTACGCAACATAATTGAAACAATAAACAAGACCATGAGAATCTCTACTTTTAATTTTACAATGTAACCTCAACAATACATTTCCACAAGGTACAACAGGCCACATTTATATGCTACAAATGTTCTGTCCGTTATTTCTTAGTCCTGGTCAGTGTTGCCATCCTGAATTTCAAAAAAAAAAAAAAATAATAATAATAAGCAAAAATAAAAAACGTAGATTTCGGCGACCTGGGCTACTTTTGGACGACTTAGGCGGCTTTAGGCTGCTTTTTGTGTGTGGCTACTTTGGGATATTTTGGGGCCAAATTTAGGTGGCGTTCTTCAACTACTGAGGAAAATGATACCTAGACGGAACCAAAACACATAGATCTAGGTGAATCAACCTAGAAGTGGCAACACTGGTTCTGGCCACTTAGACCGTACTATCTGATACCACCGGGCACGAATCAGTCCGTTGAATCAGTTTACAATGATACGTGTCACAACCCAATATTATACAGATGTTTCCTTTATCATACACTTGTGTCAAAATCCAACATTTGACGAACGAATCCTTGAAGGACACCTACAAGACACCTTGTCTCCCCACAGCCCCATTAACGCTTCTCTCCCTCTGACGTCACTCACTATCCCTGACGTCATTCCCTTCACAACGCGACTACAGTATTACGCAAAACCGCTCAACGATAATTGAAGTAACACCCCAGCGGGTAAACCCAAACCCTTCAATCATCGTGCCCAACTCTCAACAGTGGTCATACTATAAAAACTTGAGAAACACGGATACTAAAGGAACTCACTATCATCACTACAAGCCCTAGAACACCCAGGTAAATGTAGCCGGCCAGACATAAAGGTAGAAATTCTTGCAATTAATACATCACTAGGGAACAGAGGATGTAGTGTGAGGCTAGTGTGGGTTCCACCACACATAGGTATAGCTTGTAACGAGTTGGCAGACCAGAACGCCAAGTATGGAAGGATAAGTAAAAACAATATAAGAGCAGGACTGGGAAGGTCGGAGATCAAGAGCCACGTGAAGCTAACTATAAACGAGGAATGGAAGACAACATGGAGGAACAGTAGAAAAGGCAGAATTGCGTTCAAACTGCTGAAAGAACCAACAAGGACGTGCCAAGTAAGAGAAGAACTAAAAGTACCCTCGAACAAAAAAGCTGTGGCGTTTCCGTCTCGGTGCAGCGTACTTTATGATAAAGGAACCACACTGCCAAGAATGTCAGGAAGAAAATAACAGACCACTACCTGATCCACTGTCGAAAATATGATGAACAGAAGCTAGAATTAAAAACATACTTTAGAAATAACAATATAGACACGACAGGGGATAAGGTGTTAAGTATAGATGCCCCAGGGGAAGCCCAATAAATACTTAAACGAAATATACATAAAACAAATCAAAACATATAAGGTTAGTAACAATGGCAATATCAAACAACAATAACAAAAATGATACTTCAGAAAAAACATTCAACCAAATAGAAATTAAGCAACGCAAACTAACAAATCATAAAAAAAAATAAACCAGAAAAATTAGCAAACCTATTAACTATTCATAGGACAAGGACAGATAACGATATTAATAAAACCAAACCAAACAAACAAACAAACACTAATACAAATTAAAACCAAGTGTAAAGGACAATAGTTATCAATATATAATACAAAAGAGAAAATAAAATGACAAATGCTAATGTAAATTAAAACCAACAACTGCAAAAGACAATAGTTATTTAAAGTTAATACAAAATTAGTAAATAAAATGACACTAAAAACCCCAATTATAACCAATTTTCAGGTTGAACAGGGTAGACCAAGATGGAACGAGAAGAGGCAATAACGGTCAGCTGTTAAGTGCTCGCTCTCCACCCGTCACCTTTTCAAAACAACATACGAGTAATAAAGTCTCGGTAGCAACAAGTGAAACAAAGAGTTACATGAAATAATTTACAGAATAATCTACTAAAAAATGGCCTGACCGAAGGGTGAAGATCGCGGTCAATGAAAAGGGTCGACGAAACTGTGGTAGGCATCTTATTTGCTACGGAACAACCGCAACGGCCTTTAGGTTTCAATAATGTTTTTTTAATACAACAAATGTTGCTCTAACAACTGCTTCAGCATAAAACTAGGAATGAATTTGGAAGTTGCAACCCAGGTTTAATTCCCACCGCAACAACGGGCAAGGGGGAACAACAAGAGGTTGATAATTGGGAGTAATTATTCCTTCTATTTTTTTTTTAGAATGCAATGGAAATGAAACGCGTGTCTCTCTAGGGAACGACATCTGATGATCAGATTGCTTCCTGATGTAACGATCTGTATAGGGATTCCTATCATCAGAAAGTAAATATAATGGTCTCAGTTTAAACAGCTAAAAAGATAGAAGTAACGGACATCTAAGAGAAAATGAATTCTCCAGAAAGCTTCATAACAAAATGGGGCAGTTATGAAATAAGTTATTAGGTCCAAATACCTATGTTGGTAATGCCATCAGATTATAGGTGCATCTCAGAAGCGTAGCGTTCGATTAATTGAAAAGTAGTCTGTGCGATAGCTCTTTGTCAGTGAAATGAAACCTAGTACAGTCATTGCAAAAGTAACGTGTTAGGAACCACATTCATTATTGTAGTTAAATGCTAAACATGCTTTGATAAGTTTAAATACCTAATGTAAAGCTCACAAGACCATTGGTCCCAACGAAAACTATATTTAATACAAAACTCACTGAATTTAGTTGTTTAAAGAAAATTACATTTATTTATTAGGAGACTACGAGTTATCATCCCAAGTTCACCCCTTTAAACACAAAACACAACTTGTTTTTCAATTTATAATTTCCCTTACCATAAAACCTTTACGCTAACAGAATTACCTCCACTTTATTCACATCGTGTTCATTATTATATAAAAATCGGCTGTGCCAATCCCAATCAAAACTTGAGAAATTAAAATGTACCAAGAACGTGAGCTGCATGCAAAGTTTCAGTTGTCTACGACGAGTAGAACCAAGTAATTTTGAGCGTCGAAGTTTTGAAACATCCAAACAACGTGCATGGCAACTTAATTAAAAAGTGTTCAAAATATAATGGAGTGCGACAAATTCAAACACTACTTAAGTTTTAGCACCCCTTTTATGCAAGAACCCTGCGCCACAGACTTTCATGTTTCGTTCAGCAGTGTTTTCTGAAACAGTCTGTACTGTATTACGTGCACAAAGCACAACCTTACCGTACTCTCCACTTTAAGACGAGTTTGGCGCGAGAAAGTGTTCTATTTTTCACGTATTTACTCAAAGACATCTTGTAAAAATACAGAACAAATTTGGCGACAAGCGATAACCGAAACGAAGTTGGTTGACCGGCGGTAAATAAACTACAACACAGCACTTAGACAGCAGAAAAGAAAGTCAAGTAACATCGCTCTCTGGAGACATGAAATCATTCACCGGAGAACAAGAGAAGGTCGCAAAAATAAGAACAAAATCAAAGCTATTCATTCATTCATTAACTTACTCATTCATTAACTCATTGATTTACACACCCATTGATTCATTCACTCACTCACTCACTCGCTCACTCACTCACTCACTCACTCACTCACTCACTCACTCACTCACTCACTCACTCACTCACTCACTCACTCACTCACTCACTCACTCACTCACTCACTCACTCACTCACTCACTCACTCACTCACTCACTCACTCACTCACTCACTCACTCATTCACTCACTCACTCACTCACTCATTCACTCACTCACTCAGTCATTCATTCATTCATTCATTCATTCATTCATTCGTTTATTAATTCATTCATTAACTCATTGGCTCATTCATTCATTCATTCATTCATTCATTCATTCATTCATTCATTCATTCATTCGTTCATTCATTCATTCATTAACTCATTCATTCATTCATTCATTCATTCATTCATTAACTCATTCATTCATTCATTCATTAACTCATTCATTCATTAACTCATTCATTCATTAACTCATTCATTCATTCATTCATTCATTAACTCATTCATTCATTCATTCATTCATTAACTCATTCCTTCATTAACTCATTCATTCACGCATTCACTTATTCATTTGTTCGTTCATTCACTCCATCATTAATTCATAAACTCATTCATTACTTCATTCATTCAATCATTCATGAACTCATTCATTCATTCATTCATTCATTCATTCATGAACTCATTCATTCATTCATTCACTCATCTACTAATTCACTCATTCATTCATTCACTCATCTACTCATTCAAACACTCATTCATTCATTCATTCACTCATCTACTAATTCACTCATTCATTCATTCACTCATCTACTCATTCAAACACTCATTCATTCACTCATCTACTCATTCAAACACTCATTCATTCATTCACTCATCTACTCATTCATTCATTCGTTAGCCTTAAACTCCCTATGGGATTTCAACAAATTCATGTTAAGCCTGAATTTCCTGTGTCATCCACTAAAGATCTTTCCATTCCTTTCCTGTTGACATAAACCCCTTCTCCACGTGTTTGTAGGTCTCCACTCTATTTCATTTACCCATGGGTTTCCAGAAAAAAAGGACTATTATATGTATATATAAACCACACAACTACAGACCTTCATAAATAGACTCTTCCGTAGAATAGAAGGATTACAATGATATGACAAGATCACTAATATGGAACTGATGACAAGATAAGTGCCACTGGAACAGGAGATGAGAAGAAGAAGCTGGAGAAGGAAATGACACACATCAGACACCTGTTGATGGCATTGCCAGGCAGTTCTTGTTCTAGAATCCTCTGAGTAAGAGACGAAGACGCACAGAATACATGGAGAAGACAACTGGAGACAGGCATGAAGAACACATGGACAGACCTTGAGTTGATGGTACTGGACAGGAAGACGATGTACGTTTGTTGAAGGCCTATGCTCCGTGGGAATCTGAAGGGTGATGCTGATGATATATAATTATCTGTATTTTCAATTTCATCCTAAGTTAGTTGTTCATTTATCAAGGTATTTATCGCACTATTTTCCTCTTCTTTTTTCTTCACTTGAATTTTCCAGGTCTTAGTTTTTCTGTCGGCGTCTGTGGCCTAATGGATATGAACGCAGTTTCATAATCCAGATATACCACGTTCGAAACCTGCTGCAGGCGGTTTGGTAGCAGATCGCTTTGTGTGGATTTTTAACAATGGTATAAGCGCCGTACCGTTCAGAAAGCAATGGCAAACTACTGAACGTAAAAATTGCCTAGAAAAATCACAAACAGCCAATAAAAGCTGGGGTTGATTGCCACGTCCTGTAAAGGATAAGCAACTAACTTAGTTTTTCTTCCCCCTTTTTGTAATGGATAAAAATGTTCACAGATAAATTACAAAGAGCATGATAACAAACGTGGGAATGATATAATTAGATTGCGCGTGGAGAAACACTCCAACAAAATGTGCGTTAAAAATATATCCTGGCAGGTATAACGACAAAGTCAGAAGAGCGGTCGCAATCTACGCAACATTTGGACATCTTCTCAATACAGTACAAACACAAAATTAAAAATACACAAGAATATGATGTGATTGTCAACTCTGCTCTGAAATACTTGTCCAACAATGGCCAAACTTAGTGTATAAAGATGAGGATCCTCATAGGTATCAACCTTCGCTCAAGATTACTTTTAGCAGATATATAAATAGAAGAATGATCCTTCTATTTAAGGGAGCTTCAACGGATTTTAAAGAAACGCAAGCATAACAACTGAGATCATCTAAGCTGTCATGAACATTATTCTCCGGCCCCTTCTGTGAAGAAATATTGACTACTATTTTCTGAGCCCCCAGCTGCAGGTGATTCAGCAACTCTTACTTTAATAGCTCTATCTGGTTATGTATTTATATCAACATGAGTCATGCGGGTGCAGACGTACAATTCACTCAATAGTTATTAATGCAACTATAGCTTTACAGTTATATATAAACAGGTTTAATAATCACTTATGGGTTAACAATGCAAAATAAATAAAGTTGTTTCTAAAAAAAGAAGCAATGAAATTTTACATCATCGGAAGATGTTACATTTCGATGGGTAATAGGAAAAGACTTGAAATGTTCATTGGCTGTGCATGTATGTTATTTAACTGACAGTATGGGGTCATTTGACGTCTGCTTCAGTCGCGTTGGTTTCCTCACGTGCTTTGGACTGGGGCTGTAGCACGTCCCACGTAGTAAGGCTGGGGTAACCTCGAAGATTGCCAAGAATTTCCAAGACCCGTCTGATGTTGGTGTTTAGCGTCGACTGCTGGCAACTTGTACTACAAACTGAAAGGAGACAAATGTCCCTGCTAAGTATTGAGTCTCTTGACATAGTCATCAGGCGACCTCCGCTTCCATCCACCACTTCATCTTCCTCAGAAATTTTACCCTTCATATATATATATATATATATATATATATATATATATATATATATATATATATATATATATATATATATATATATATATATATATATATATATATTCTTCTTCTTCCGTCCTTAGCCACCGACCGTCAAAGCAGTCAGTGGCCATTACGCCTAGTGGCGTCTTAGGGCAACAGCAGATAGGTTTTCTTTGCCATTGTTTCCCATCACGCCTATTGGCGTCTTTAGGGCAACGGCAAATCAATCCATTTGCTGTTGTTTCCGTAATCGAAGTGACTGGCAAACGGGTGATCAGCCCGTTGGTATATATATATATATATATATATATATATATATATATATATATATATATATATATATATATATATATATATATATATATATATATATATATATATATATATATATATATATATATATATTATATATATATATATATATATATATATATATATATATATATATATATATATATATATATATATATATATATATATATATATATATATATATATATATATATACTAATAATTTACTAAAATGTTTAAATAATAAATATGTACACCAAATATCAGCATCCATGTGAGGAAACCCGCACGAAGCAGTCAGCAGCTCATGTAATGGTGGTTTATGTGTCAAGTTATTTGTAGTGATGAAGATGCCAGCCTCATATACCAGTGTACACTCACAAGCAAATTATACATGTCAAAATGCAAATATAAATGATAAAATGAACATATTACATTTTATCTCGCGTTTTTTCATGCAGGCACAGACTGTTGTGCGCAGGAGTCGTTCGAATAATGTCGTGCAACTGTTTAAGACGCCGTACCTTTTAGGTGTTTTAGGTGTCTAACAGAGCGCACTTGAGGTAGGATCTATAAAGGTGCAAAGTGATTTGTCTGGGGTGTAGATTAGAATAATCTTAGAATTCACTTTCAGTCCTATGGCCTGTCCTATATTTAGGTCTTAATATTTTGGAAGTCAGTGAAGTAGTCTTACAACGCTGTAGAATATAATCGAAGTTTTTGCCTTTATACACATGTTGCTGCTTGGAGAAGTCCAATCAGAAGCATCTCATACGCCAAATTGCGAATAAATATCTGACTTTGATAATTGCCTCCTATAACCCTGATAAAGAATGTTACTACATGACATCATAAGATATTACCCTTTACATGGTATTTTCAAACTCTATGACCAAATAAGGTCGTACTACTTCCGTTTCGCCGGTCATGTATACCAACTATCTATTTCACAGATCTATCAATGATAATCTCATCCGAGATGTTACTTTAGGTAGTTGGTTATCATAACAAATTCCATCTGCCAGAAGTATTACATCATTGTCTGTGTCGTAATCTTCGCCAAGATGTTCATCTTCCGACATCCCAGGGAAATCGACGGTGTATTTGGGCAAGACATGTTTGCGAACTAGCACCTTATCATGCGACAACATGGTTTCGTGTATCGTATCAGACAAAACATCTGGGTTAACAATAGGAACGTCGCTCAGTGTAATAATTTACTCCGTCTGGAGCTGGGGATAAGCGAAAAATCAATATGGCTAGGTCGCTCCTTCGGTATGCGTCGCTGATAACGAAGGAGAAAATAACCAAGAGAGAGTTGTGGGTGAGAGGTGTGACACTATGCGATAAGAAAACCTTGCACGATGAAAGCAAAACAACGAATACTGGAAGAATCAACACGTAAAAAGAATGGCAGAGTAATAATGCTGGAGAGGAGTTGTGACAGAATAAGCTCGAACGTCACATTTACCTACGCCATCCTATAATTCATTCTGTGCTCTCCACTTTGGTTTGTCCCACTTCTGACAGTATTTGATATTTTCGATTCATTGTTTACACTCCCTTCCATCAATTCTTGTTATGTCGGGACTTGAAATACCATCTTTTTTCTGATTAGGGTAATCAAATTCCTTTCGTTTGAACCCATATTGACACCTGGGATCGGTTGAGAGAAGTGTGGTATACTAATGTGTAACACATTTTCCTGCCAGACCGTGCCTGAATGCGGCCGATTAGTAAGTAAAAAACCTTGGGATGACCACAGTGGATTATCTTATCGCTGGGAATGTCTCTGTCGGATCAAGTTGTTGTCAATGTTTGCTGGGCGGGTGAATATCGTAATCGCTTCCGGATAAGACTTGTCGGAAGAATAATTATCCACCTTGAAAGAGATTATTTATAATAAATTTTGAATTCGTGAGTGTAAACATGATCGATAACAGACGGAAGCTGGCATACCATTTATGGTGAATGTGAACAACACATTTATGTGTGCATTTGTTACCCAGGAATTTTTTCGTGAGAGAAAGGGAAATATTTTGCATATTGTTCGCTATTGGCTTGGCATTTGAGATGTACAAATATAACATTTCTGATTGAAGCCTTGTCATATAGTAGCAATCTGGGTGTGGGTCGAATGCTGCCTTTTGAGTTTACCGCCCTGTGAACTTCAACTCGTCAAGAAGACAGCCTGGCAAGCCAGAATAAGGAATAGAATCAGGATTGCACTTTAAAAGACCCGTACAACGTGTTTGAGCATCTTGTGGACGTATATCCCAGGAAAACTCTACCTTTATTAATACGGAAAGCCCAGAATCATAAGAACGTGAACACTAAGTCATAGTGGGAGGCTGTTGTAAAGTAACTGCCCAGACTACGTATAAGAGGCCTTTTAATCAAGTTGCTTTAACAATTTTTCTGAGCCAGAAATCAGCCTGTATACCCAAAGATATTTGGGGTAAGTTGTACATTTTATAATTCTATACTTAACATGGAAAAATTGTTAGTGGATGTCCAAGTCATTCGATGCTGCTACTTCAGCATATAGAATGATTATTTCATGAATTTTATGCGTGTTTCTCATAGAGAACCAAAAGTAGAGGTAGTCCCAAGTTCCATATGGAGCAGGGAGTGGATGATGATAGAACTGATGTACATACTTATTAAAGTAACATTTTCAACCAGTGCAAATGTAAATGTAAACATGTTCAATATAAATGCAATGGATGTTTTCCGCTCACTGTGATTAATTTTAATGCTCAGGGAGGGTAAGGTTCTCAGGTAAATGGGATGGTGGAATGAAAAGGGCAGACACCTGATTTTGTGTCAGGAAATCCAGTACTCAGAAGAGTATTTGTTTCTCTCTTATTTCATGATACTAGTCGGTGGTACCTATTGGTGTTGCTATCTGTGGTACAAGGGAGTGGTATAAGTGGCCTGCAGTCAAAGCTTGACACCAACAGCAGAAGAGTCTTAACAGACGCTGGACCATCTTTGCAATTACCTCACGATACTACGGGGGACGTGTTGCAGCCACCAGACTTGACCAGTCACGAGAGTTAACCAGTCCATAACCTGCAAAGAACAAACATAGGCTGGGGCAGAAACTAACCGACATCTTACTGGCAGCTAAGTACCTATTCAAATCTGCCAAGTGAACTCTCTACTAATGAATTTGTTTTTTTTAAATCAGATCATCATATGTGAGGAAATTTTAAAGATTATCTAAATTCACCCCACCCTTATTTTTAAATATTTAATAAACGATAATTGATTATTAAAATTATTAAATTTGTTATCTGTAAATATACAAATTTAAAGTTGATTTAGTCATTTTGAGTGAACTGCACATGTATGTCTCAGTCATTTTAAATACTTAAAACAGAGCTATTTAAGTAATATGTTACTGAGTTAAATCAGATGGGGGTTCATCAGAACGAGCAAAATCCTACCTCATAGAAGATCAGGAAAGAAAACAAGTTTATACAGCCGTAGTATTTGATTTCTTTAAATTCATATGAAGCTCCCTAGAACTAAAGCACAATTCTTCAATTCACATCTCTGCCAAGAGTAATCTTGAGCGAAAGGTAGACACCTTTGAAGACTGTGACGTGTAAAGGAAAAAGAGTCTTCAGTAATCTGACAGCTTAGTGCCACCTAATAGCTGCCCTCTGATTTGCTAGTTAGAAACCATGTATCAATACGCACTGTCTATTTACAGAAGCTTACTCTCTCGTCCCGCCTCATTGTTTTAATACGAGCTAACGCAATGTTTATAAACTGCGTGACCTTTCAATCATAACAGGGAAGCAAATCAGGCTGTGTTTACATCGTCCACTCACGCGAAGCTCATCTGTCAATCACAATACTTCTCAGATGAGCAAGCAGCTTTAGAGAGACAAAAAACACAGACCCTTTGAAGATCGTACTCAGGGGAAGTCAGAAACCCCAGGGCTCTTTGATCTTCAGAAGCGGGCATTCGTACAGAGAAAACCCGTTAGGGAACAGTAAATCTTTTGATGACGGTCGAACACTTCGAAGAAGACCGACCGTAAAGCCTTTATCTTGGAACTCTGTTTCTGATTCTCCGTTACACACAGTAGCGCGAAAATTAACAACATCTATCGATCAGAGAAAAATAATGATATATAAACTGCTGTCTTAAACCTGCTATCAGTTGTCACTGTCACGCGTAGGGAGAGAGCAAGGTCGACACAGGTCACCTGCTCTAGATAACAGTAAGAATATAAATTGATTTTCTTGCAATACTGTAATAGTGATGTTATTTGTTATGAAACCAAGAGGTTAACTGTCTGGAATCAAGGGTAACTAAATACCATGTAAGAATATCAGACAAGTTGTTCTCCCACGTGACTTTTGTTCCACAACTAACATACACCACACGATGTCGACACTTCGACAATAAAGAGGACAGTACACAAGAAAGGGAAGTAATCACAAAAAGAGAGCTCTGGACAGTGTCACGTAGGTCTTATGATCATTAAATTGCCTAGATCTTCTTCCTATTCTCTCACCCGGATCCTTTTAATTTATTATCTGTCTTTACCTTTTCCCGGTATTTTTCGCATCATTCGTTTGCGAAATGTTTCCTTCCTATTCGCAAACTTTACATGTTTTTTTTTTCTCAAAAAAACTGAGAATCGCACTAGCATTCTATTACATAGATGTCAGTCAGACGAGAAGTGTTATAATGCATTCCGTCAGACAGGAGAGCCGACAGTTGTCTGCAGTTCCCCCTGGGACAGTGTTTTCTGCGGCTGAGTTCTGGGCCTGTAGTGTGAAAATTCACTCCGCGGGACATGGCAGGCAGACGGAGTGTCTGGATTTTTCGGTAAACCGCGAGCGTTTCGTCAAAATAGCTCCGGCTTAGCGTGAAAAATCGCTCCGCACTGGAGACGGGCTGTCTAGAGTTGCAACTCACGCGCACTCTCGGTCACTGATCAATTTGTGAATTTAACTGCTAACTACTCAGTCGAGTATATTTGCTAAACAAACTATAACTGATAAGATGTCTCATGAGTGTTGACGAAATATATTTATATGTGTTTCAAATTCATGATGATTGATTTTATAATATAACTTATTTCACGGGAAGTGTTAAATGATAAGCTCTACGCTTGCAGTTTAAAAAAGAAGTTATATCCTTATACATAGTATGTATAATTATTTTATATGTGCTTTTTCCATTTTTATACAGTGAATTCTGGGGTGAACCCATCTTGCCGGCGTTTAGTAAAGAGACATATTTGTGAGAAGCATAGACATTTCCTATCTTTAACCACGTGGGTTTTTTTCAAGTAACACTGGTCTGACAGTGCCTGTGCCATCAGAGATAGACAGTAATACCCATCCCACTAACGGTTTCTAAAGAATAGAAATATATACTGGGCTTTTGAGCCAGTTCATATTGCTCCACAAACTCAAATATACATGCTGCCTAGCGGCGAGAATCATTACAAGAAGTAACATTAATATTCCCGACAAGTATTGAGAGAGTGTATAGTGAACCAAGACTGTCTTTCCAAATTTAAGGGAACCCTCGTGTTTTGTTTGACTCTGTGTGCCCGTTTAAACTTGCTTATCCAAAACTGATTCAAGTGACACTAACTTAAAATCTGAATAAAACTTATCGCCTGAAGAGAACGCTCCCCGGACAAATTGGATAAACCAAGATCTGCAGAGCTGGGTATTCGCTTCACCAAACGATAAAACAGATTGTGTCATAGCGTGCGCCAGACGGTGAACAACGGCAAGTTATAGGGTAAGAAAGTGAGAAACGCACGACAGGGCCCTGATGAAAGAACTGAGTGAAAGTAGACTGAGGGATGTTCGTTGTTGATTCACTCACAATTGTAACATTTCGTTATGCAATTTATTGCTAACTATATATCTATACTGTCGAGCCTGGTTCTGTTTCGGTAACAATAGCTTGTTTTACGATAGTGAATTGTTAACTCACTGATATAACATTTGGAAATTACGATCATTGAATATACATACCAAGCTTCGTCTGTTTAATTCAAATGTTATCTCAGTGTTAACATACGGCTGTGAGAGTTGGAAAATAACAAAATCATTGGAGAACAAGCTGAATACATTCGAGAACAAATGTCTTAGAAAAACTCATGAACATCAGTTGGAAAGAATTAAAGACTAATCGACAAATAAGAGAAGACTCTAGGCAGAAATATGTCTCCGACTATATAAGGAAAAGACGATGGTCATATATCGGTCATGTCCTACGAATGCAAAACAACAGAATACCACTACAGGCGCTCACTTGGGTTCCTGAGGGTAAGCGGAAAAAAGGAAGACCAAAAGAAACACTCAGAAGAACAATAATAAGAGAAGGAAGAACGTTGGGCCTAAATAATGTGCAAGAGCTAAGAGGAGTGGCGTCACAACGAACAACCTGGAGAGCACTGGTTTCTGCCTTATGCGCCGTGTTTGGCGCTTAAAGAATTTATTATTATTATTATTATATATCTATATATTCCCTTATACTAGATCAGAGTATCCAGGCTGTTCATACCTAAAAGGGGGAAGAAATATTATACCCTAACCATATGTATTTATGACTCTTTGGGCCATCATCTGTCTCATAACGGGGCTGTGGGCTAAACCTAGAGTTAATATCATAACGGGGCTATCATCCTTGTAGCATTCTCTTGATATTTTATGACTATTTGTATATGTTTTGATGTAATTTCTATGTGTTGTGACGAAATTTTAAATGAAATTTAAAAACTTCTCTTGGAATTAATCAGTGCGGTGGTCAGCTCGTTCATATATATATATATATATATATATATATATATATATATATATTATATATATATATATATATATATATATATATATATATATATTATATATATATATATATATATAAGTGTTTAGACTGTCTAACGCCTTAACAGCTGTCGTAGAGGATAGGTGAAAGAGAGAAGATTTTCCTCGATTTTATTTTTAGAGACAGCCTCTATATCACAGTCTATCATCTCATTTGTGGAAATTCTATTTCGTTTTACTAACTGTCACTGTGACTATCACCAATTCTAACCTATTCAGAAGGGACCAACCCAAGTCTTAATTCTCCTATCTAAAATCTACGACAGACAAGCTTATGATATTTTATCAAATTGACTCAGGCGTGTAGTAAGTAAATAAACAATATGCTATTTATTAAGATAATCACATTTACAGAGGGTTATTTTACATCTGCTGAAAAAAGAAATATGGAAAAGCATCACGTTTAGATCTGAAAAAAAAGGAATCTAGGTCCCAGTGGGGTGCCTTACTTTCTTCACTGACTAAGTCTGGGCGTTTGGTGGGTATGTGTGGTGATCTTCTTTCTCTTTATTATACTTATCGTAGTGTGCTTGTAGGATGTAGGCAGAGAGGACACTCTGCTTTGAATTCTTGATGAGGGCACATTGTGGTGACTGATTGCCCTGTGTGGCACTAGTGTTTTCAAGGATGTCTGGTTCACACTCAGGGGTGAAGATTCAGTCCCAGTCCCTTCTTGATTTTTGAGCTCAGCAAAATTGAGGGAGGGCGAAGCCAGGTCCTATGTTACTGACCCTCTGCACTGGAGAACAAAGTAAGGGGACCATTAATCACTTGCCTAAAGAGATTTTACATATAATAAGTTCCTCCCCAAAGACTTTTGGTCTCAGAGCATAGGCACACTTACCACTGAAGACTTTGACTGTCCAGTACATTGTATGTAAAAGATGTATCATTGACTATTTTCTAACAGGCTCTGTCCTCATCCTTCCAAGTCAAGTGTCTCTCCTCTACACTTAATATGTCTTACTATTTTCCACAATCAACAGTTTGTCTTGTAGTCTGGTGTATCTTTAGTTAATACTCGTAATTAAGTCTCAATTATCTTTCAGCAAGGAACAACAGCTTTCATAATGTATACATTATAACAGAGTTGTGTTCTAATAAGGCAAGCAATAATGCACAGTAATAAAATACTATAAGCAAACCATATAAGAAAATTAATAATATTTTATACAGGTACATAATGGATATGGAAGAAAACTAAATCCAATAGCATAACATATGTTTCTTATCATAGTCAACCGGATACTTCTTCTGCAAATTACACTTGTATAATTAAGCAATAATCAAACAAATAATTTTGGGAGATAACTCACCGCACAGGATCACTTCAGGATCACACAGTCCGAACTTGAATATTTGAATATATTCATAAGCACGTACTTGACTTTACACACAGTTGTGTATTATATACTTATATATGTGTATATTCTTTAAAAGTCTTATGTACTTGAACTTTAGTTTCGGCTGGTTTCACGGTGATCATCAATAGAGTAAAGCAAAGTTACATTTTCTCTGATAAATACATTGTTAGACAGGAAATAGGTGGTCGTCTGTGAGTCACGGGTTAATTGATGTCTCAAAGAAACCCACCATTACCATCGCGTCTTCGCAAAACCCTACCTGGCGGAATCTAAATTGCCTGTTTAACGAAATTTAATACAAGAACTTCACCTGATCTAAGGTTCTCGATGGAAAAAAAGGGGTCTTATATGGAAGACTAGAAAACAGTGTCAGGATGGACTGAGTAAAGGAATGTGGAAGAGAAAGGATAGACTGCTCCATGACAGTCACTCAGAATTTTTTAATACTCTAAGCACGCAGTTCTAGAACCATTATTCTGGAAAATGTGTTATTAGCATTCGTGGAGTTATTCATTCTGATTTTCTGACCTGATCATAAGGGCGGCCAGTAGTCTTCTTTTTTTCTGACTGGTTAATGTTGTCCCTTTTTCTTGGCTTGTGCATCACCAATTACATTTGTGAGCGAGTATTCGCCAAAGATGCACGAGAAACCTTTTAACTTATAAGTTTAACTGGACTTACCAAACCCAAATATTTGTCCAATTTTACCAGCCCACTGGGGTGTACAAAATAACAGTATTGTTCCCGACTTCTGACAGTCGTATTCAAGCGGATTTATTCAGATTTTACGCTGTGCAGAATCGGAGCTCTAACATAGAGTTGTCCGATAGGATTATCATCATCATCATTTGTAACATTTTTTAGCAACCAGATGTTTCCCAATACTGGAAGTATTTTTCTCCTTTAACTATGAACCCCAAGAGCACGTTCCTGCATCAACTATTCGCGGTGACATTTTTGTTCACCCAGAAAAACAAAAACACCAGCTTCGGCGTTCACCTCACTAGTCTTTGTGGTTAGAGGATGAACTGGGGCCAATTTGGGAAGTGAACTGGATAAAATATATATTCAGGGATACTTGTAGTTCCAAGGGATATCACCAAGAGTAGGTAAGAGTGAGTGAGTGGCCACTGTTTGAAAGAGTGTGCGAGTAATTTTCTTTGTTTCAGGGAATTTACCAACATTGGATTTGCTTAAACTTGTTTACTTTACTGGGTAGCATATAGTAGGAACTTGTTTACTTTACTGTCTACTCTGTAACATGGTGCTAACCTTCGACCTTTGGGTTATTACCTTTTGGGTTCTTTTTTTCTCCATAGGGGGAGGGCGCATTTATGCTGCTATTTCATATGTATGTAAATCTTATTTTATTTGAGCTTTCTTTTGAGATTTGATGTTGTCGAGTTTAACTTATAATAAACTACAAAGAAACTTACCTTTGTATGTTGGTCAGACCCATACCCATTCATCCTTAGTTTTCACGTTTGTGTGTCTTGTGTCACATAGCTGTGTATGTGTAGATTAACTTATCTATTCTGGATAGGGAGATAAAAGCTGTCTTGAACTAAAAGTACGCGCCTACGGATAGGTTGGAAGAAATTTACCTAATCACTCCAGAGACAGATCTTTTTTCCTCAATTTTACCACCTGTGAAACAAAAATCTATTTCTTTACAATCTCGCGTATCTGTCGACATTCACTCTATATACTCAGACGGGCAAAAATAAAACAATTAACCTTCCGTACGACAAAACCTTGAGTAGATGCTCTGAATTTTGGCGACCGTTGGATCATCACTGCAGAGGAAGGGGAGTAAATCCCGTAACAAGAGTGAAAACTAGAAAAATTGAACTAACCTATTTCGTGACAGCATGGATTGTTGTTCGTCACTTTTAATATGGTCTTGTGATGCCAGATTGCACGTAGGAACCTCAGGAGTAATAGGTCATCTGCTGCTCCCATGTACTTAACCATTTCTGGTGTTATACCATCATACCCTGCTGCTTTGTCCATCTTGATTTTCTCCAGTGCTGCCTTCAGTTCTTCCATCTTTATGTCATCTTCATCACCATTGGTTTCCCTTTCTGTGATAGTGGTTATCATTTCTGAGGCTTGACCTTGTTCACCACCACAGAGGTCTAACACATTTTCTTTCCATCTTTCCATTACTTCTTTTGGGGGCAGTAAGCAATTTGCCTTGCTTGTCCTTTATGAATTTAAGATGACACTGTTTTTCGTTCCTCATGTTCTGTAAGGTCTTGAAGAACAATTTGTCGTTTTCTTGAGCATCTATTTGTAGCTGTTCTCTAAATTCTTCTCAGGATTTCTACTTTGCTACTAGCACCTTGTTATTTGCTTCTGACTATCACATATTCTCTATATTTTTCTTTTTTTTTCTGCTGTGTTTTTAGCTTCTAAGTGTTGTTTCCGTGCCTTTTTCTTTTCTCTTATTTCTCTTCTGTCCACCAAAGTATTCTCTTTCTCTTCTTCCCAAGTCGAACATCACCATATGCTTCTGCTGCGGCTGTTTTTTTTATGTCCTTAAATTTAAGCCAAAGTTTTTCTAAGTGATCTGATCCTTCTTCTAGGTTTCTCAATGCTGTTACGATAAGCCCCTGATATTCGGTTTTAACTTCTGGCTCCCTCAGCTTGTAGGCCTTAATCCTCATCTCTCCTGCTTGATTATTTATTTTCTTGCTTGATGATGGGCAATGCCAAGGCCGAGCAACTCTTTCAGTTGTTCTTTTAATTGTCAGCACATAGTGATCACTTCCAATCTCTGACCCTCTCCGGACTCTAGCATGCTGCACATACTTGAATGAGCTCTTCCTAACTGTGACATAGTCGATGACTGATTTCTCATTCTTAGTTGGCTCATATCAAGTGTATGTATGTAAGCGCGTATGAAGGAACTTTGTGTTCCTAATGACAAGGTTTTTCTCAGTGCAGAATCGAAGGAGTTGCTTTCCATTGTTATTTAGTGCAGTGCTCCGCAAACTTGGTGTTGTCCCAGCACACTTACAAATCCACGACACTCAGTAATGCAGCGGGGGGAAGGAGAGACACGGGGAGTTGCCGCTTCCCATAAGAACATTCTCCTTAAAGTGGTGCCTTTTTTATTTTTCAAAAACCTTTTCACCTACCCAGGCACCCACACAAGCGTGCATACTCACAAGAATTGTTTCCTGTTGTGAACAAATGCTGATTACTGTGGCAAATTTTCAATAATTTAGTCTCTTTGATTGCTACCTATTGTACATAATTACAAAAACGCCAATTTGAGCGTGTTCTCAGTACTGTCAGAAAAATACTGTGGACAAATAGACAGTTAAAACAAAAGAATGGGATAAATTAAAATAGCTGATGGATTCAACAAAGCAGTTCTGAACGCTGCCTTAGAATCAATTCCACGAGAGGTGAGAAATATTATACACGACACAAGAACTCAAAGAACTAGAAGACAAAGTAACAGAAGCAAGAAACAACAGAAAAAGACAAAACAGTTGAGGCAAACATCGCCTACAAAGCCATTGCTGCAAAATACAGGAAAACATTAAACTGTTCAGCAAAATACAGCTGGGTTAAAACAACAGAAGCTTTTAACCATTTTTTAAAATTAGTCATACGGGAACAGACATCAAATTCACTCAGTAAGTGATAGACCGAACACAAGATTCATATCTGCATGTAAACAAAAGATTTATTTAAAAAATAGTTTTGAAGCAAAGGAAAAAAAAATGAAAATACGCTATAAAGGCGGCGTGGAGGAAAAAGAGAATGGCGCAGGCACATAATAATATATCCAGACTGTGTTGCACAAGATGGCTGTAGTAGGTACTGCAGCTATTTAAGATGCAGACGTTCCTCTGTAATTTAGGTTCCTAACTGTTGACACTTGAGGAAGGTTCCTCGGATTTGGGGCATTAAGTACTAACACTAAAGTTTACGTTTGTTTATTTTTAAAAGCTACTCCTCGTCTTTGTGATAGTAAAATCCTTAGTGCTACTTCTTATTTAGGCTCTCTGTGATCTCCTGATGGTGGTAAGGAACGAAATGGGGAAAACTCAAAACATCACTAGCCTTTAAGTTGAAATTTTAGCCAACGGGCCGCCACCCCTGCCCCCCCCCCCCCGCCCCCCCCACCCCCCCGCCCCCCCCCCCCCCCCCCCCCCCCCCCCCCCCCCCCCCCCCCCCCCCCCCCCCCCCCCCCCCCCCAAAAAAAAAAAATAAAGAAATCTCGTGGGATCTCTTGGTTGAAAGTCAGTCATAATTAAGTTTAGGTCAAATTCTAGTTTTAAACCAACCACTAGTAAGACGTCCCATTTTTAGTAAATGTTACTTCCACCACTCTTTCTAAACATTACTACGTGACAATATAAGGTATTGTACTACTTATTATATGACATGCCATAAACAATTATATCATATTCCTTAACCTAATTATTACATCTGATAAATGTTCGCCAAGATTGTTATAATACAGAGCACCTTACATTTTGGGCCGTGCTTTTGCACGCGGGACCCAATTTATCTCTTAACCGACAATCTGTTAATCACAACAAGACATCTTGCTTAAGGTTGTTAAGAAACTGCCGGAACTAGTTACATCGTCTATATGTGGTGTCTAGACATTTAATTCGTGATAATAATACCTACCAAGACTGATATTTGTGTTTTATCTTGCAAACATCTCAGTCCCGCGGAGGGAACATTTGTTTCTATCAATAAACTGTCAGTCCAAACAATATGGCCGACGTCAATTACAGACTAAATGTTGACTTAATCTTACTGAATCAAAAGGTACATGAATTGTGCAATCAAGCCAAGACGTGTGGGAATGTCAATGTGTCAACCCAAGGAGATGATAATATCGATAGATGAAGGCAAAGAGTAAGATAATGGCCGAAAAATATTTACAGAGAGAAGTGTAGTATCAGAATAAACAGAAACAATGAAACGGATGAATGTCATCTCGCGACAGAAGGTTTAGCTGGATGCTTTTTGGCAACTGGCTAAAAACTGGGTGTCAATAAATCTATACGGTCTAGTAGACCGATTTCCTTGTCTCTGTTTGTGTCGAAATTACTCATTTTTACCCTTTTTATTGCTATTAAAACTAATTTCTGAAAAGTTAAGAAAACAGAATTTCTGAGACTACAAATTCCGCGACAGATCTCCCTAGTTATCGAGTGTTATTGCGTTTCTTTTTGATGTATCGTACGACTACAAAAAATATCGATGACTAACTATATCCAGCGTTAATTGAATTAATTTGTCGATACCTAAGGTCGAATCCCATCTAGGTTTGCCCAATTCCCAGGATCATTGCTGTGTAGTGACGGCGTAATTATGTTTCTGCGCGTGCGATTGATTGTTATGAACCGGAACATGGGATTGAAAATGATAGGAAAATCTATACAGAGCCTTACTACAGGAAGGAATCTTATCATCAGAAGTGGTAACTACTCAGAAAAGTGTTCTGCCCTTTAAAATTCTTGACACTCGAGGGGAGGGGAAGCGGCTGACTTGATTCATGGCTTCTGTTGATTCTTTTGCATTTTTATTTAAGATCAAAATCGTATTCTACATTTGTCGCATCGCAAATCCTTGTCGCTAAAAATATTAGACAAACATAAAGGTATGTTTTCAGGCACTCGTAAGAAATAAAGAAGTAGAAATCTTGGACAACAGAAAAACAACAGACGTGAGTGGCTTACCCAGGGTTCGAACCCCGAACCTTCCGTACGACAACTCCGCCTAGCTATCAAGCGAATCACACTGACCCCACGGCCAGCTAGGCATCCCCAAAAAAGGATGCTTTACTGACTAGTCATCAGTGCGAAACACAAGATAACACCGGAAGTATACAGTGGGCAACTCAGCCCAACAGAAGTGATTGCGTCATTAATGTGTGTTTGTTGAGAAAAAGATGGGGCGTGTATGTGTAATGGTTCTTTCGTTTGTTTGGCCAACAGATGTTGGGAAATTTCTCAGTAATGTTAAACGTTGAATAAGTATTCAAATGTTATCAGTTAACTGGATTAGATACGATAGCTTTCTATTTGAAATGTAGAATACATAAGTTCAACTTATAAACACAAGTACTTTGAATAACCACTCTCGTAAGCCGGTGGTTGACGACTTGATAATTTATTGAACAAGACACTCCAGTTTGAAATTACAGTATAGTTCCATTCTGGTGTTCATTCTTGCGACTTTAATATCTGGCAACATAGACCGCAGCCTGGTGCTAACATACACATGTATCTTCGTCTGCTACTTCATAGTGCCGATACTCACGAAGCATATATCTGAAAATGGCTAATATGCCTGTTGCGTCCTTTTTTAAGTCCTAACAGACTTTAACAATATAGACAGTATCAGGTCCTGTCTTTGTTAAAAGTGTACGCACCAATTGAGATATAAGTAATACGATTGGTATATTAAATTTATTGTGCACGAGAACGCACATTTTTGGGGATTTTAAAATTAACGCGCTTGTTGTCAAACACAAGGCAGTCGACGTCATAGCTTGGTGGTACAAGCTGGCAACCCAAGATCAGTCTTATGATCTGTGGATTTTAAACCCGTGTATTGGGTGAAAGTTATTATGTTTCGACCCGGCCCTACGGATTAGAAGACGTAGCCGGTGGTCATCCACGTAAGTGTCGATTCGCTGAAAAGAGCGAAAGTGTAATTATTATTATAATACTGTTTGTTCTTCTAGTTCGTGAGTATCTAGTCGCGACAGGCAACCAGCCTGTACCGAAATGGATTCACAACTGAATATATATCATTATATGCCTATATATGCCTAACAAAAAGGATTGTCGGCAAATAACGTGGATTTTTGTTGTAAATATATTATTAGGAAGCCGTCGTGTCAGTCACGGCTAATCGAAGAAGTGATTCAAATAATAATACTTAAGTAACTTTATATGCCAAGGATGTCTCCAGTAGAGAACTGTCCAGACGTTCTACTATGATTAGTTTAATGAGGACATTTGTAAGAGAACATAATCAAGATTGGAATCTTAGATGCTAGGAAGCATAATGAGAATCTCCTGTCCTTGGGAAAGGTCAACCGTCCTCAGTATAACCTTGTGATTAACTACCTCATGACTTTTTATGTACATTATGTATGCCGATAATCAACTATAAATTGATGAATGGATCTTTGTAGGGAATCTATTTAATTGGATTATTGAAAGATAGATGCTGTACCTGCATCATATGATTATGAACTGTCAAAACCGTGTACAATGTCTCGTCTTGTCCAAAGTCGTCGGTGAATAAACGTTGTATTAACTTTGAACCGGAGTTGCAATATATTTTTAGTTGGCACAAGCCTTGATTGAACGTGCCACTGTTGACGACTACATTTCTACCTGATCACCCTCTGTTCAATTATATTCGCGTAACTAGTTCAGCACGATATAGAGAGAAGTCTTGC
The DNA here is from genome assembly GCA_024509875.1 of Oreohelix idahoensis. Taxonomy (NCBI): domain Eukaryota; kingdom Metazoa; phylum Mollusca; class Gastropoda; order Stylommatophora; family Oreohelicidae; genus Oreohelix; species Oreohelix idahoensis. Next base: position 1,279,132 of record JAMPIV010001088.1, read on the forward strand.
CATACCCCTTCACATCAACGAAATATGGCGGCTACAATGCCATATATCGAATTAATCCTCCCTCAAAACACTATAAGAAACACTTCATAAACGCTCAAAGGCGTATCGGAGGCTCACACAAATCACTGGCCATGTCACACATCCAACAATGGCTTTACCACACCACAAAAAAGAACGCTTCCTGAACGCTCAAAGGCGTATCGGAGACTCACACATATCAATGGCCATGCCACACATCCAAGAGGGGCTTTGCCACACCACAAGACAGAACGCTTCCTGAACGCTCAAAGGCGTATCGGAGACTCACACATATCAATGGCCATGCCACACATCCAAGAGTGGCTTTGCCACACCACAAGAAAGAACGCTTCCTGAACGCTCAAAGGCGTATCTGAGACTTACACATATCAATGGCCATGCCACACATCTGTTACCCGTAGAAATATTAATATTATTATTGACTGGCTGGGAGATTGAATAAATGGTGATGGGCGTTACCTTAATGGTTACACTGTTCATGCGCCCACACAGAGCAGAACATAATTCTTATATCACGCGAATGTCGAAATATCAAATTCTGTAAGACTAACATACTACTGCTACACACGAGATACTGTTAGTGAATTCAATCTGTTTGTTGACCTAGATTTCCGCCCCCCAGGCTATTTATGGTCATGAGTTACTACTGTCATGACTACTGTTTTCCTACCGTGTTAAATGTTGCAGTGAGTGTGCGTGGGTACATTCACACGCCACAGATACGCACGTACAAGTCGTGGAACTGCAGGTGACATATAACATAGTTTATTGTCACAATACGTTCATATGAAATACACATAGTCAAACATAACTCACAACAAGAAAGTACTATAGTCACATCTCCACTTCTCATAATCATTAGCGCTCTACAACATCAACACTAGATCCTCTCAGCAACGGTCGGCATCACCGTGCTGATGTAATAAATAATGGCCTCCTTAAATATGCTTCATCAAAGACGCTCTCAACATTGGTGCTTTAAAGTAAATATGGATCTTCTCAATAATAACAATGACCTCCGCAAATATGCCTCATCATAGACGCTCTCAACCTTGGCGCTTTAATGTAGATATGGATCCTCTCAATAATAACAATGACCTCCGCAAATATGCCTCATCAAAGACGCTCTCAACCTTGGCGCTTTAATGTAGATATGGATCCTCTCAATAATAACAATGGCCTCCTTAAATATGCTTCATCAAAGACGCTCTCAACATTGGCGCTTTAATGTAGATATGGATCCTCTCAATAATAACAAATGGTCTCCTTAAATATGCTTCATCAAAGACGCTCTCAACCTTGGCGCTTTAATGTAGATATGGATCCTCTCAATAATAACAAATGGCCTCCTTAAATATGCTTCATCAAAGACGCTCTCAACCTTGGCGCTTTAATGTAGATATGGATCCTCTCAATAATAACAAATGGCCTCCTTAAATATGCTTCATCAAAGACGCTCTCAACATTGGCGCTTTAATGTAGATATGGATCCCCTCAATAATAACAAATGGCCTCAAACGATGCTTCTAACATCAATAGTGAATACTCGCGGCAATTTCTCGCGAGACTGCACTCCCTGGCAGTCTGCAGTAATCTCGCCTTCAGTCATCTTGACATTTATATAGTCAAACATAAGTCCTGGATCTTTACCTCTTCAAAAATACTCACAAACACAATTCTCCAATAAACTCAGGAATTATAGGCCTACACAAATAATGGCCTCTATAACTTTTGCACTGCGCAGGCATACTCAAAACACACACTGTAGGACCGACCTCTCCCGTCGGTACCCAAAAACAGACTGCTCTTAGTTCACACACTAATTCCGCCCCAAAAAGACACGAGACTCGGTTGTTTAAAAAACACAACTCAGTCTCGATAGTTGCATGGGCTAGTCACACGAGCCTACTCACAACTCAAGACAGTTCAGAGAAAACACATCTCCGCGATTTGAACTGACAAGTGTTTGCCACGCTTACCGACTTGGAAACTTCTCGATCATACGAGGGAATTCCCCTAATACATTTTTAACTTTACATCAGCTTAACCAAGCAACGTAACCCGCAATCGAATCTATTCGCTTAACATTTTCAAGATCACCTCCCCTTGCTAATATTTACTCTGTATCAGTTGCCACACCGCCCGGGAAAAAAAATGATTTATCATTTTTTTTTGAAAATTTAAGTCCCAAAAATTTAGAGATAAATGAAATTATATTATATGGCTACCAAAAATGTACCTAACAAAAAATGTACCTATTACAATAGTACATCTATACACAATTTCAGCAATAAATGTAAAATTACAACTAAAACATCAAACATAATCAATCAAATATCCCAATGAATGTTACCGATGTAAATTACAACAAAAGCATCAATCATAATACAAGCATACCAAAATTAATCTTAATAGAACACTAAGCTAAGTACATTTAGTACAAGCAACAACCAATAGAAAGTGAAAGAACAAGATCAAGCAACAGAAGAATGATCTGTAGTAAAGGAAAGTAAGAAATCAGAAAATGAGAAACAATTAACAATAGCACAAGATAACCAATAAGAACAACAATTTCATGTACAATAAATACAAATTTATCAAAATACTAGTTACATTATATTAAGTTATATAATTCACTCAAGAATACAATGAATGAAAGTATAAGTATTGAAAGAAGGAGAAATATACAAGTAGAATGAAGAGAAACGAAGATGTGATACGGAAATATAAACAAGATATGAACACATATCGGACAGACAACAAAAAGATAGAATGAAATGAAGGATAGTCAACAAAGACGAATGGAAAGCAAAGGTATGAACGCATAGAAAGTCAATAACAATACATACTAATAAATGTTTAGATCAGACAATATCTTTCAAACATTAAATACAAACATGATTACAAGGCACAAAACAAAATGTCAAAGTATATCCATACTAACAGCACAAAACGAATAATTCATAACTAAACGAAGTCTAATAAGTAATTTAACTAAGTTACAAAAATTATACTTAATTGAAAATAAATTATAAACCTTACATAAACAAATAATAGCATTTGCGATAACTAAGTTTTGACCTAACGCACAATCAACCGCTAAATAATAAAAATACATCATAATATCAAATAAGACAAACTTCCAAAGAAGTAATATCCCTTTCAATCATAGGGCACACAAAAATAAATTACAATACCAAAAAACAATTCTTTTCCCAAAATTACCAACCAAAATATTTCAGAACGATAAGTTATCAAAAAATAAAATTATTATTTAAGTAATTCTAAATCATAACTAATAAACTAACAATGAAATTAACTTTTAACAAAATGAGAGAAGCATAAAATATATTATCACTAGACAAACACTTAAATCAAAACGTGTAAGTTTTTCGTTTTTCCAAAAAATACATCACCAAAAAAACCACCTAAGAAAAATACGATGTCATCTGTATATCAACTTTCCAACATACAAACATAACATAATGTATATAGAGCATGTATTATAACAATCCGTCTATATTGTTTAAACAAACAATAGTATCAGATGTGTCTATCAATTTTACAAAAAAAGTATAATTTAATTTAAAAGTTAATTCTGACTAACAATAGCGTTGAGCTTCAGTGTTATTTAACTGTAAATTTATATCTTACTCAGCCTATATATATAGTATAAATAAATCTAAAATTTAACGGTACAATAGGATATGAAAAAGAAGTCCTATAAAAATACCTGCAAAGGTTTTGTTTATCAAATTAATTTGTTGCAAAAATGTTGAAAAAATCTTATTATTTAAATTCTAGGTACTATGCTATGACAAGATCAATGTTTCACCATATGTTAACAATTCAAATACACAATTATTTCTAATACATGCAAGATAATTCTACAAAATCATATTACACAACATAACAATAAATACACATAATTATCCTAACAATTACAGCTACAACCCGAAAAATATACAGAAAAATGAGCACAGGTTTGACACCGCTCACTGCATTTATCAAAAATTACACACAAATTATTACCAACACATATGTTACACACAATCAAAACAGAATAGTATACAATTGCATAAAAAATAAATTGGACTGGTACATTATCGAAACAATCACATATGTTCCACAAAAAATATATATTTAGCAATCAAATGATGCATAAAAATGAACATCATAATGTTTCAAAGACATTACCAATATTTTAATACAACATCATATGATATATTATCCACAGAATACAATAACATGTACTATTCTAAAAAATAAATCAGCTGTAAAAAAAAAATATTCCCGTCAATCCGTCATTAATTCTTGATCCTCCAAAAGTGACTCGTCAGATGTATAGCGAGACGCTAATAGGTTCTGCTTGATAGATAATCCACATTCTTCACGAATAATGTCAACAAGTGCGCCAACTCATCACAACGTCGCACGCTACGAGACAATACAAATGAAAATTTCTATTAATCATCTGTTAGATTTAATAAGGAAAATGGAAAATCAACTTTCACGTTTACCTATCCCTTGGGGTGGAGTAGAGTCTTGGCCCCTTTTCACACACCTCAACAAGTCCTCCTTAAACGATGTAAACATCACAGAAGGCTTATCGATCACTTGACCGTAACGAAAGTTCATCTCTGCTGCAGCCTGAAAAAATTTACTACATTCCCAAGAACGAGATGACCTTTCGACACCACTAGTGTGACAATCAATAGTATTATTACTTTGCTTGTTAACAACCTTGCTCTCATGTGGAGTACAGCTAACCTGGTTACAATTTCTATAATTGCTGTTAAGAACATTGCTATTTGTTCTATTGACACAGTTGTACTGTTTTACATCCCAGTTAGCAGAATTACAATTAGCATTTCCTCTTGGATAAAAATATCTACTAGATAGAACTGGCTTTTTATCAACAAATTTATTACCAGATTGACACTCTTTCACATAATTATTTCCAATATAATTTCTAACACTCTCAGGATCACGATGTTGTGATCTGTCAAATTGTTTCTTGTTTTTAGGCAAAGAAACATTACTATATGAAGAAATCCCTTGGTACATTTTAACCTCAGGGTTATATCTCCTATCAAAAGTATTTTTATCCTTGTTTGTGGCAGTGTGTTTAAGAAATGGGTCACACTGACTTGACTGGGTATGACCGAAAGATTTAACCATATCTTTATTGTTTTTCACAAAATATGTTTCCTTCCTGGAATAAGGAGTGCTATTTTTCTTCCCTGCTATCAAGCCATCAGAGTTCTCACTTAATACCTTGTTTGTTTTTAACAACTTAAATTGAAATTTATTATTGTTTCTTTTGTTATCTACAGGGTTATCTAATACTGTAGATTTTCCTTTGCTAGCTTGCCGCCAGGAACCAATATCGCTAAAATCATTGGTATTGCGTTGAAAGTTATATTTCCCTCGAAAAGATTTCTGTCCACCATTCTTAACTTTAGAGTCCGCAAAAAGTGTATAGGACTGACTTTTTGCTTTTTGTCCCTCACTGTCAACACTGACAGAAGACCACATTTTTTTCTTTAAGAGAATGTCAAGTAGACCATCTATTCTCATTCTGGCTTCTGAAATTTGAATATCTTTAAGTGTAATCTGCTCACTTAATTTATTGTTTAAACTTTCAGCTCTTAAAACTTTACAGCTTTCTTCTGCTAGCATATTTTCAAACTTAGTGACTTTCTCTTTCTCAACCATCAAATCTACTAATGTCTCTTTCTCATACCGTTCTTTATTTGCTCTCAAATGAGTCAACTCTAGTTGTAGAGACTCAATCTTAATATCATCATTGTTATTCATAATCTCATTATTCTTCTTAAGAGGTACAATATTCATGTCCTTAATTTGATCACTGAGAATCTCATTATCATGCCTCACCTCATGAAGCATTTTTATATAAGTTTGCTCATGTTCATTGTTCTCTATTTTCCATTTGTCATACATTTCTCTCCTTTCTTGAAGTTCCTGAGTTAGGTTTCTAACTTCATTATCGTTATTTTTAACCTGAGTTTCTAACTCTTTGATCTTACACAATGCTACACTCAATGCTGTTTGAGTACTAGCAAGTTCTGAGTTTGATTTGCCTAAATCATCTGTAAGTTTAGAGATTTTTTCATGTAACTCTCTTACTTCAGCAGTACATTCTATGAAACTTTCCCTTTGCTCTAGGGTACTCTGTTTTATATCCAATTGCTTCTTCTCTTCTAGCATCCTTTTCTTATATCTCTCATCACTTTCATTAATTAGCTTTTCACATATCAATCTATTTATTTCAGACTCAGTCAGCTCACGGTCTCCAAATCCTAATAGTTCACGGTATTTTTTTCCCTCAGGATCTGTATCATAGTCCATAGTGACTTACTTACTTAGACAACTATATATGTATTAATTAAACTTTCACCTCACCAAGCCAATTATCTTTTTAAGAAATTGCAATTATTTCTTAATTACTGTACATCACCTCCTGTTATAGTACCTATATATAGCATACATTACCTATGCATCAACATATTGTACAATAAATCGATATAATTATCGACAGCACAACGACAATTATCAACAGAATAAGTGATGGATAGTATAGGCAGACTTGCTGAAATGCAGAAAAGTGGCACAATCTACACAGAACAAAATCACTTATCTTAATATTCTTCCGTCCCTTCCGCCAACACTCCAGATATCACAAAGTTCTGCAGATAAAACCGTTCCAGCGCAGAAAGGTACACAAACTAGATTTTCTTCTCTTCAGGTTCTTGCAAAAGTGTAGAATGCGCTCAACACAGCATCAGCACGTACAGCATACAGGAAACGCAGCACAGCAACCTCCGTGACTTTTGACTTGATATAATCTGCAAACGATTCCTCAAAAACACTTCACATTTAGTTAAACTTGACTGTCTACCATTATCTGTCAAATTCACACTTGTAATGACTGGTCCAGAATCTGACCTAATTTACTCTCTTGTTACAAATACACATCAGCGTTGAGGTAACAGTTTCTGAATCATATACGCCACACAGGCACTTCTAAATGATCCTAAACTACGCCACCCAGGCTATAAATGCGAATACGTAGGTGTTAGCTCCTTCTAGACTGAAAACCACCACTGATAATAGTCCCATACCAAATACTTCCACTGTTATATTCTACCGTGAGTTTTTATGCTGTTGACGATTACTTTGAAAGTTACTGATAAATTATTAAATATTATAACTGATGACTGGTCTTGGAGATTGAATAAATGGTGATGGGCGTTACCTTAATGGTTACACTGTTCATGCGCCCACACAGAGCAGAACATAATTATTATATCACGCGAATGTCGAAATATTAAATTCTTTAAGACTAACATACCACTGCTACACACGAGATACTGTTAGTGAATTCAATCTGTTTGTTGACCTAGATTTCCGCCCCCAGGCTATTTATGGTCATGCGTTACTACTGTCATGACTACTGTTTTCCTACCGTGTTAAATGTTGCAGTGAGTGTGCGTGGGTACATTCACACGCCACAGATACGCACGTACAAGTCGTGGAACTGCAGGTGACATATAACATAGTTTATTGTCACAATACGTTCATATGAAATACACATAGTCAAACATAACTCACAACAAGAAAGTACTATAGTCACATCTCCACTTCTCATAATCATTAGCGCTCTACAACATCAACACTAGATCCTCTCAGCAACGGTCGGCATCACCGTGCTGATGTAATAAATAATGGCCTCCTTAAATATGCTTCATCAAAGACGCTCTCAACATTGGCGCTTTAAAGTAAATATGGATCCTCTCAATAATAACAATGACCTCGGCAAATATGCCTCATCAAAGACGCTCTCAACCTTGGCGCTTTAATGTAGATATGGATCCTCTCAATAATAACAATGACCTCCGCAAATATGCCTCATCAAAGACGCTCTCAACCTTGGCGCTTTAATGTAGATATGGATCCTCTCAATAATAACAAATGGCCTCCTTAAATATGCTTCATCAAAGACGCTCTCAACCTTGGCGCTTTAATGTAGATATGGATCCTCTCAATAATAACAATGACCTCCGCAAATATGCCTCATCAAAGACGCTCTCAACCTTGGCGCTTTAATGTAGATATGGATCCTCTCAATAATAACAAATGGCCTCAAACGATGCTTCTAACATCAATAGTGAATACGCGCGGCAATTTCTCGCAAGACTGCACTCCCTGGCAGTCTGCAGTAATCTCGCCTTCACTCATCTTGACATTTATATAGTCAAAAATAAGTCCTGGATCCTTACCTCTTCAAACATACTCACAAACACAATTCTCCAATAAACTCAGGAATTATAGGCCTACACAAATAATGGCCTCTATAACTTTTGCACTGCGCAGGCATACTCAAAACACACACTGTAGGACCGACCTCTCCCGTCGGTACCCAAAAACAGACTGCTCTTAGTTCACACACTAATTCCGCCCCAAAAAGACACGAGACTCGGTTGTTTAAAAAACACAACTCAGTCTCGATAATTGCATGGGCTAGTCACACGAGCTTACTCACAGCTCAAGACAGTTCAGAGAAAACACATCTCCGCGATTTGAACTGACAAGTGTTCGCCACGCTTACCGACTTGGAAACTTCTCGATCATACGAGGGAATTCCCCTAATACATTTTTAACTTAACATCAGCTTAACCAAGCAACGTAACCCGCAATCGAATCTATTCGCTTAACATTTTCAAGATCACCTCCCCTTGCTAATATTTACTCTGTATCAACATCCAAGAGTGGCTTTGCCACACCATAAGAAAGAACGCTCCCTGAACGCTCAAAGGCGTATCTGAGACTTACACATATCAATGGCCATGCCATACATCCAAGAGTGGCTTTGCCACACCACAGGAAAGAAGGCATCTTGAACGCTCAAAGGCGTAACGCAAGCTGACTTATCTTCAAAGTCATCGTCATACCTAGTAACATTCATACGTCATCCTCTTGCGTACATGTGACTGTATTGCCTCCCCTGCTTTGCAGTAGTGGTCCAACAGTGGCCAAAACTGAAAAGTATCTAATATGGGCTTCAAAGTTATCTACCTTCGCACAAGATTACTCTTTGCAGAGATGTAGATAGAATGGTGATGACACTTCTATTACAAAGGAAGTCTTCACAAGATATTCAGAATAAGCGAGAACAATACTGTTTTGGCTGAGTATGCTAACTCTGTAATTCTGCCGACGCTTTTGTGAAGGATTTAAGCACTTATTACTTTCAGCTCGTTTAAGCCCCCACCCCTGATTTACTCAGTGGAATTCTATTATTTTAGTATAGCTCTGTTTAGAGCGTGTGTAGTAAATTGACTGAGACAAACATGCAGTAACTTTAAAATGATTAAATCGAAGTTAAATTTGTAACATTATGTGACAGGGCAGGGTGTTTGGGGGTTTGCTGTTTTTACGAAGAGTCTAGTTAATCGACTAGCCTATACGCTAGAGGTGGAAATTGTTCTTCAACAGACTTAAGGTTGTACCAGGTTCTGGGATGATCCTCTAAGGTGTATTAATTTAGAGCAGTTGGTAAGACTTTGCTTCTTTTAGTTGTAAATGTAGCGATTAAATTAGGATGGATTGATTTATTTGCATAATGTCTAACTTTGGTATTTGATTCTTCAACAGCATTGGTTTTCATAGAAACAACTTTTAATAGCCTTCAACAAGAGCTGACTTAAGTCAAATGTAACAAGTTCTTGAACAATTGCATATTTACAGTAATAAGAAAATGCATATAGAATGTCTATATATTATTTCATTGATGCAATATCCCTTTTTGCATCTTTTCATCATCTTCAATTTGATTTATTGATCCAAGCTTTCTTTTACTTCTTGGTATTCCTTAGGTTTAATATCTCTCAACATAAGGACATTCTTCCTTGGCAAAAGATCCATATATGTGATTTAGTTTTCATTTTAACCAAATCTTCGAGCGTAACTCTATTCCAGTTATGAACGTGAGCTCTATCAGCTATGCATTCAGTTTGTAATAAATACTTACAAGTATATTGAAATCAAAAACAAATCACACCACATCCTGAAATACACTTTTGCTATATAAGTGCGAAGTTGATCTCCTCAACATAAGAAAAACACTGAGCTGGACTGGGCACGTCTTTTCGGTTCCGCTCTATCGTTCTAACTCTGCATAGCGTCGCGTACCCATTCTTGCCGGAGAAAAGATCTGAGCTGTCTCATTGGTTAGGGGAATCACATGACTAGTTATGTCATTTCTAAAGCGAAGCTAGCCTAAAAAAAATGTATGTCAATTAGTTATTTTTATATCTTCCGTTTCTCATAAGATATTATTTATGTTACTCTGTGGTTCCTCCGTCTTTAGTTGGATATAGCCTGTTTCCGAAGAAATCACGGTATACACGGCTACAATTACAAATAACAAAATTTAATAATCACTTTAGGTTTTAACAGTTGGAAAATAATTTGAATAGAACGAAACGCTCTTCTGAGTATGCCGTTTTCCATCCCATAATTATGGGCTCCTATCTTCCCATGCCACCATCCCAATTACTCAGACTTTACCCTCGATGAGAATTCAATCTAATCCATCGGGATAAAATTTCCTTTACATTTAAATAGAATAGCTTCAGCTTTACATGGCATTTAAATGAAAAGGTTAATAATGCAGACAGAGTCTGTTTACATATACATCTCCACTGATTAAAAAGGGTTCAGAATCTAAATTGAATGTGTTTTCATTTATGTTTACACTGATTTACAGCTTGAAAACTTACATTAATTTTAAATTGACTATGTTTATAGGGACATTTACACTGTTTTCAAAATGTAACATTATACTAAGAATGTACATCATTTCTTAAATCTTTTCCTCCCTGCTCCATAGGCAACCTGGAACTACTTAATGCTTTTAGTTCTCTTTACAAAACTATCAATAAAGCAATCACCAGCCCGTGCAGTGGTGGGTCACGATCGTAGATTTTTCGATAGGAGTATTAAGACTTGAGTTGGTCCCTTCTGAATAGATTAGAATATGTGATATACACAGTGAGAGTAGTAAAAAAGAAATAGATTTTCCCAAGAGTGCAGTGGTAGCGAATCAAATAGAGCTGTCCCCTGAAAACAAGAATCTTCTCTCTCTCTCTCTCAGGCCTATCTTCTACGACAGATATATAAGAGTCAGACAGACTATTGACAACATATGTTACTATGTATGAACATACCACTCACGTGCACACCCCTTCAAGTGACAACAGTTAGACACACAGACGTGGGAAAACTATAACAATACTTATGTAAATATTCTAGAACGAGCTGACCAACACGCTGATTAGTTCCAGAGAGATTTTATTTATCATCTATAAAATCTTCTCACAACACCAAAACAAACAAAAAATACATCAAGGAAAAACATATGCACATAGTCATACAATATCAAGAAAATGCTACAAGGGTGATAGCCCCGCTATGATCTTAACTCTAGGTTTAGCCCACAGCCCCGTTAGGATGACAGATGATGGCCCAAAGAGTTATAGATGCAGGTGGTTAGGGTCTAATATTGTCCCCCTTTGAAGGTATAGACTGACTTTGACAGCAGTATCTATTCTAAAGGAACACGTTACTTAAGCAGCAAATCTCGCCTAAGAAAAAAAAACAAATATAACAAGTAAGTGTGTTATACAACGAACATCCTTCCGTCACTTTCACTCGATTCTTTCGTCAGGGCCCTGATATACTTACACTCGTGTTGTGGTTTCGCCGGCTGGCGCAACTTTTGGACACTCACACTTTATCTGTTACTGTCGTTTAATGAAACAGATCCCAGCTCTGCAGATTTGTTTGCTGGTTTCATCAAAATGGATCTGGGGAGCGTCTGCTTCAGGCGATAGTTATTTCAGACTAAAGTTAATGTCACTTGACTCACGAGGTAAGAATTAGGCTTAAACGAGCACAAAATGTCAGAACACGAAGTTTCCCTTAATTAGGAAGATGACCGGTGGACAACTTCTCTCAAAACAGAAAATCTTGGTTCCCCACTCACTTGTCAACAGTGTCGGAAAGTTTATGTCATAGATTGTAATTATTCTCGCCGCCAGGCAGAAAATTTACGTAGAGTTTATGGAAGAAATTAAGATCTGGTTCACAGGCCCAATATTGATCATTACAGTCTATGAAAACACCCGTTAGTGGGATATTAGTATTTCTGTCTAACTTGCACCGTCAGATCAGTGTTACTTGGGAAACCCACGTGGTTCAAAATAAGGACTGTCTATTTCTTCACAATTATGAACTCTTATTAAATGCTGGTAAAGTTCGGGTCACCCCCAGTAATTCACTGTATAAAAAGAAAAGCACATATAAATCATTTACATATATGCACTCAATATAACTTACATTTTAAATAGCAAGCCGACCGCTTGACTTATATTTAAATTTTCCCGTAACATAAGTTATAAAATCAATCATCATGAATTAGAAAATACATAAGTATTTCGTCAACACTCAATGATGTATCTAGCGTTATAAGTTTAGTTTAGAAAAAAACATTTTCGACTCAGTATTTAACCGTTAAATTAAACTTATTTCAGCTACTTGTTTAGTAAGCTAAAAATATAATTTATTTTGTATTTCCACTGCAACTCGACGATTAGAGAAATAACAAACTATCAAAATATTCACTCTGCACACAGAACTAGTTTAAAATGGAATCGGCGATTTTAACACTAAATCACTTCACAAAACTAGATATCTATTATATATAATATTAATATACCTCAACCACAGAATTACTAAGAACGTTAAACCACTTCGACCAAACTAAGGCCATCTCTATTTACAGAGATTATTTAGAAATCGAACGAAGGTTGTTCTAGTCTAACTGCAAAGTTACTGAGTGAAATGAAATCGTTTCAAACGTGGGTTAATATTTTAAACCAGACAAAGGATGAACTATTATTTCGTAGAACGAAATGCTCTCCCCTTTCCGGCTTAAACGATACGTTTAACACCTAACATGTCGTAACTGCCACCACTGACCAAGATGTACGCGTGTCAGTTTCAAATCTCAGACAACCTGTCTCCAATGCAGGGCAGTTTTCACACTACAGCTGACCATGGCCCACAGTGAGCGCCGTGTCAGTTTGGGGATTTTTCAGACAAATGTCTGAATACTGACCGGTGCAGATGTAAAGTATCACACCTCACCGGGACTTATGCCGAGAAGAAGCTCGCGCGCTCGGTGAGAATGAATTGTCTACGTCCTATGTTCAGCGAACCGACTTATCACGCCTTCTGACGCCCTGCAGCCCTGACATCTACGTAATATCGTCCTAGCGCGATTCTCAGTTTTGAGAAAGAAACAGGTAAAGTTTAAAAATACTGAAGAAAATATTTTTTCGCAACCGAGTGATGCGAAAAAATACAGGAAAAACAAGTATGGAAAAAATATAAATGAAAGGATTAGGGTGAGAGAATAGGAAGAAGATGTAGGTAATTTAATGACATAAAGACCTACGTGACAGGACGTCCCCCCTTAAGATATGGAAGCACTCCATGTCTACGTTATGGAATTAAATTTCCTATAACCGTAGCTTCGGGGTGTCTGTCTTCTTCCCTCTCATCTTCCCCCTCCATCTCTCTCCAATTCCTACTCAAGTCTACTCCCCAAAGTTTCCTTCCTCTGGAATGTCCCCATGCGCGCTTGAAAGAGCGTCGCCGCTTCTGACATTTTTGAAAGATTTCCTGTGATAGCGGTGGAATATCCCTGCCACTATCATCATCTTCGTCAGCTCTGGCGATCGTCAGGAGATGGTCGGAGGTTGGCACTGGTTTTCCAAGTATCTCTTTAAGAGATTTAAATGGAAAACCTTCTCCTTTCCTTCAATAGAGATCTGGTAGTTAGCCTTAGAAATCTTTTTCAGGACGGTAAACGGCCCTTGCCATCCGATCTTCAGTTGGTTGTTCTCAGTAGGGAGTAACACCAAAACTTTCTCTCCTGCTTCCAGTTCTCTCTCTTCCGCGACTTTCCTGTATCGGTTAGCGTGCTTGGTGCGTGCTCGCTTAAAGTTAGTCGTTGCTAGGTCCCACCCTAGTTTCAACCGTTCCTTTAAAACCGACACATATTTACTGGCTGAGACAACTGTCTCATCAGCCTTCTCGTCTGTCAGAGACTGAAGTAAGGCTTCAAGCGGGCCCTTAATGGGTCTGCCGAATAAGAGTGTAGCTGGCGGAAATCCTGTGGAAGTATGAGGAGATTCTCTGTAGCCAAATAATGCTGCAGGAATACAGAGATCCCAATCTTCAGGTTTCACTTGTGCCAGCTTACTTAGCATCATGGTGAGGTTTCCATTAGCACGTTCCACGAGCCCATTTCCGGCCGGAGTATATGGCTTAGTGTGGATGTGCTGGGTCCTCAAGATCTTAACGATCTCATCCATCAACAGGTTTCGGTATGGAGATCCATTATCCGTCAACACTTGCTGCGGGAATCCCAACCGAGTGAAAATCTGCACGAGGGCTTCTGCGACATGCTTGGCATCTGCGCATGTTAGCGGGATAGCTTCTGCCCATAAAGTGCATGTATCGACTAAGGTCAGGATGAACCTGTTCCTTCTTTTAGTCCTGTCGAAAGGCCCTAAAATGTCGATCACAACCCGTTCGAATGGTGTTCCCACTATTGGCATTTCACCCATGTGGACTGGGGGTGTCCGTTGCTTGGGTGGTACACGTTGGCACTGGGCACAGGATTTGACGTACCTGATAATATCAGTGTTTACTCCTGGCCACCAATAATGAGTGGTTATACGTTGGTTTGTGGCGTTCTGTCCCATGTGTCCGCTAAAGGGAAGAGAGTGCCCCATTTCTAGGATTTGGCTTCTGTACTGTTTCGGTACTAGGAGCTGGTTGTAACCTTGGTCAGGCTTGCCCGTTCTCCGATAAAGTACGCCATCCTTAGAAAAAATGTCCCCGTGCTGTTTGGGTTCCTTAGCCATGGGCAGTTTCCTAAAGCAGGGTGCCAAAGTAGGGTCCTTGTATTGCGCTTCTTTAAGTTCCATGGGTAACAAATTAGGCGCAGGCTCCCGTTCCTTCTTGGTTTGCCCTCTTGTAGTTACTGCTGCCACAATCGGCTCTTCCGGTTTCCCAATACACACGTATCTCCCGCCAAGTATGACTGGGTAGATGGGATCATCCATAACAGCCGCTTTGATCACACCTCTGACAAAGTCAGAGTGTATCTCCACCAATGCGATGGGAAGCGCTGTAGGTGCATCACTCTTACGAACTCCACAAAGTTTGACGGTCTCTCCTGTCTCTTGACCGGGTTTAACCAGGTTTCTGGCAACAATGCAATCGTAAGAAAGCCCCGTGTCAAATAAGCAAGAAGTTTGAGAACCGTTCAAAGTAACAATACCTCGCGTTGAGGGTCCATCCCCAACAGGTTGGGAATCACTGTCAATAATTCCACCTTGCGAGACTGTCAATAGGCATCCGATGCGTTTCGGCTCGGTATGCTCGCTCTGATCATATGTCCCGTGCTCAGGGGTTCTCCCTTTGCCACCTTGTCCTTTCTGGCTACGCTGCCATGTAGGGCGGTCGGGTTGATCAGACTGTTTGGGGTGGTTGGGGTACTTGTTCTTGTAGAACTTGGATTTTTCAGGAGGGGGGTTTTGAGGTCCAGTTTCTCTGTGGTTATTTTGGTTAGAAGCCTGAGAAGATTGCTCTAGGTTATGTTTTCGAAAATGCTCCTCTGTCGGTTTCCGCTTTGTGGCCGGTAGTTCAGCCAGCGCATTGTGATAACGCTCAGACTTTTCCAAAATGTCTTCCAGTTTTTCTGCCCCCTGCTCAGCTAGAAATCTCCGGGTATCAGCAGACAATGTGTTCTTTATTTGTTCTGTTAAAACAAATTCCTCAAGACCTTCATAGGTAGAGGGGAGCTGCGAGAGCTCTAAGCACTTTGTCAGATATCCCTTCAAACGAGACGAGAACTGCTGAAAAGTTTCAGAATTCTCTTTCCGGCTGTTGCGAAACAGTTGCAAAAACTTGCGAGCGTTCATTTCAAAGCGCTCCAGTAACGCTTTCTTCAACAAGTCATAGTCGTCTTGTTGGCTACTTTCCAGCTTAGAATAAACATCATAAGCAGAACCTTTTAGGGCCTGGGAAAGTTTCATATTCCAACGCGACTTCTCTAACCCGTACAGAGTTGCAATTTTCTCAAATTTTTCTAACCATGTGTCAATCTTCTCATTTGGACAAGGGAAAGATTCTAGAGTGAAAGACATAGCGTTGAGTTGAAGAGATTGAGTGTTAGAAGGATCAGTTAGGGAGGAATGAGGAGAAGATTCTCCATTGCTGGAGGTAGAGGCAGCACCACGGCTTTGAAACTCAAGAGTCTTAAGCGCCAACTCATGCTGTCTCTCCTCCCTCTCCTTCTCATGCTGTCTCTCCTTCTCTTTTTCCTCATGCTGCATCCTGCGAATTTCCATTTCTTCTTCAATCTTCTTCTGTTCTCTAGCTTCGGCTGCTTTCCTCTCCGCATCATATCTCTCGAGTTCGTCTCTGACAAACGCTTTCGCTTCCTCTCCTTCCAGTCCCTCCTCTCTCGCTTCGTCCCTGAGGAGTTGTCTAAGCTTTGCCCTCTCGGCCATATTATGTCAGTGACTGAGACACGTGGAGATAGAAAATAGGAAAAAGAATAACCTGGTTCCTACCACTTACGAGAAAAAAATTACCAAAAAATCAAAAGATGATATATTTAACCCTGGGATACCTCCTCCAAAATAAAATCTAACTATCGCTGCTATTATCGGCAATAAAGCACTTAATGCAAAACACGACTACGCCAACTAAATGGTAGTTAAGATTACTTCTGAAAAATAAGTTGCTACAGTGGAAAAGCAAATTAATTATTGCAAAAATTAAAGAGAAAAGTAATCCCTTAATTTTTAATCCACTATCAAGTTTACCCCTGAAGACAGTTCGGGTGAGGGAGGCAATTAATCTGGACGGATAGTCCGAAACGCACTCCTTAGCTTTGCTCAAACACCTACCTGCTTCAGAACCCTTGTGAATGTTATACACTCACAAAACTTTACCAGCGTTTAGTATTACAAATCAACAATAACATATATTCCGACAAAATCCACCTGTAACTCAAATGTATATTATTTAAAATGCTGTGGAAAAAAACTTATCAGTTTGTGTGGTCAGCACGCCCGTAAACAGATCGTTAGTCTAGGGGATAAATTATTTAAAGATATAACAACTCACAAGACATCACACTCTTACTCTATATCAGAATAAAGAATCTAAAGCACAAAATCCAGATAGACGAGTCCACGTTTGTCGTACTCGTCTTCCTATTCTAAGTTCAAAAATCCTACGGACGAGAACCCATTTGTCGTACTCGTCTTCCTATTCTAAGTTCAAAAATCCTACGGACGAGAACCCATTTGTCGTAGATTTTTCGATAGGAGTATTAAGACTTGAGTTGGTCCCTTCTGAATAGATTAGAATATGTGATATACACAGTGAGAGTAGTAAAAAAGAAATAGATTTTCCCAAGAGTGCAGTGGTAGCGAATCAAATAGAGCTGTCCCCTGAAAACAAGAATCTTCTCTCTCTCTCTCAGGCCTATCTTCTACGACAGATATATAAGAGTCAGACAGACTATTGACAACATATGTTACTATGTATGAACATACCACTCACGTGCACACCCCTTCAAGTGACAACAGTTAGACACACAGACGTGGGAAAACTATAACAATACTTATGTAAATATTCTAGAACGAGCTGACCAACACGCTGATTAGTTCCAGAGAGATTTTATTTATCATCTATAAAATCTTCTCACAACACCAAAACAAAAAAAAAATACATCAAGGAAAACATATGCACATAGTCATACAATATCAAGAAAATGCCACAAGGGTGATAGCCCCGCTATGATCTTAACTCTAGGTTTAGCCCACAGCCCCGTTAGGATGACAGATGATGGCCCAAAGAGTTATAGATGCAGGTGGTTAGGGTCTAATATTGTCCCCCTTTGAAGGTATAGACTGACTTTGACAGCAGTATCTATTCTAAAGGAACACGTTACTTAAGCAGCAAATCTCGCCTAAGAAAAAAAAAACAAATATAACAAGTAAGTGTGTTATACAACGAACATCCTTCCGTCACTTTCACTCGATTCTTTCGTCAGGGCCCTGATATACTTACACTCGTGTTGTGGTTTCGCCGGCTGGCGCAACTTTTGGACACTCACACTTTATCTGTTACTGTCGTTTAATGAAACAGATCCCAGCTCTGCAGATTTGTTTGCTGGTTTCATCAAAATGGATCTGGGGAGCGTCTGCTTCAGGCGATAGTTATTTCAGACTAAAGTTAATGTCACTTGACTCACGAGGTAACAATTAGGCTTAAACGAGCACAAAATGTCAGAACACGAAGTTTCCCTTAATTAGGAAGATGACCGGTGGACAACTTCTCTCAAAACAGAAAATCTTGGTTCCCCACTCACTTGTCAACAGTGTCGGAAAGTTTATGTCATAGATTGTAATTATTCTCGCCGCCAGGCAGAAAATTTACGTAGAGTTTATGGAAGAAATTAAGATCTGGTTCACAGGCCCAATATTGATCATTACAGTCTATGAAAACACCCGTTAGTGGGATATTAGTATTTCTGTCTAACTTGCACCGTCAGATCAGTGTTACTTGGGAAACCCACGTGGTTCAAAATAAGGACTGTCTATTTCTTCACAATTATGAACTCTTATTTAAATGCTGGTAAAGTTCGGGTCACCCCCAGTAATTCACTGTATAAAAAGAAAAGCACATATAAATCATTTACATATATGCACTCAATATAACTTACATTTAAAACAGCAAGCCTACAGCTTGACTTATTATTTAAACATTCCGGTGAAATAAGTTATATATATAAATAAAATCAAACATCATGAATTAGAAAATACATACGTATTTCGTCAACACTCAATGATGTATCTAGCGTTATAAGTTAGTTATTAAAACAGTTTCGACTGAGTATTTAGCAGTTAAATTAAACTTATTTCAGCTACTTGTTTAGTAAGCTAAAAATATAATTTATTTTGTATTTCCACTGCAACTCGACGATTAACGAAATAACAAACTATCAAAATATTCACTCTGCACACAGAACTAGTTTAAAATGGAATCGGCGATTTTAACACTAAATCACTTCACAAAACTAGATATCTATTATATATAATATTTATATACCTCAAACACAGAATTACTAAGAACGTTAAACCACTTCGACCAAACTAAGGCCATCTCTATTTACAGAGATTTTTAGAAATCGAACGAAGGTTGTTCTAGTCTAACTGCAAAGTTACTGAGTGAAATGAAATCGTTTCAAACGTGGGTTAATATTTTAAACCAGACAAAGGATGAACTATTATTTCGTAGAACGAAATGCTCTCCCCTTTCCGGCTTAAACGATACGTTTAACACCTAACATGTCGTAACTGCCACCACTGACCAAGATGTACGCGTGTCAGTTTCAAATCTCAGACAACCTGTCTCCAATGCAGGGCAGTTTTCACACTACAGCTGACCATGGC
The DNA here is from genome assembly GCA_024509875.1 of Oreohelix idahoensis. NCBI lineage: Eukaryota > Metazoa > Mollusca > Gastropoda > Stylommatophora > Oreohelicidae > Oreohelix > Oreohelix idahoensis. The sequence continues at coordinate 1,298,802 of JAMPIV010001088.1, forward strand.
CCACAGTGAGCGCCGTGTCAGTTTGGGGATTTTTCAGACAAATGTCTGAATACTGACCGGTGCAGATGTAAAGTATCACACCTCACCGGGACTTATGCCGAGAAGAAGCTCGCGCGCTCGGTGAGAATGTAGACTATTGTCTACGTCCTATGTTCAGCGAACCGACTTATCACGCCTTCTGACGCCCTGCAGCCCTGACATCTACGTAATATCGTCCTAGCGCGATTCTCAGTTTTGAGAAAGAAACAGGTAAAGTTTAAAAATACTGAAGAAAATATTTTTCGCAACCGAGTGATGCGAAAAATACAGGAAAAACAAGTATGGAAAAAATATAAATGAAAGGATTAGGGTGAGAGAATAGGAAGAAAATGTAGGTAATTTAATGACATAAAGACCTACGTGACACTGACTCCGTGTCTTTCTTTAGTTTCCTAGTCCCGGTGTTCCTTATTAAAATGTAGAGATTTCCTGTGCTTTGAAAGTCTTATTTGGTTCTCCAATAAAAGGTCCAGTTAAAAAAAAAAACGAATTATGAATCTAGTCTTCACTCTGGCGAATTCGGATGTTGTCTTGGCGAGCGTGAAATTCACAGTGAAATAAAACTGCAAAATTGTCAGACTATATTCCTATCTTCCCACGCATTGTTGTTTGGAATCTTATTAGAAAGATCCAATCATTTCAAATCACGCAGATAGGGTGTGATGATGTCAAAAATATTGCACGTGAAATAAGGTGCGTGAAGCAAAAGTTCACGTATTACCATATATGGACATCTGGGGTCTTGCATACACTCTTGCAAACACATTTGTAGACTTATGTTGTCTCAAATGTAATAAATCAATGATTACTTTTAAACAAGTAACCGGAAGCAATTATATCATATTTGGCTGCCCAGAATGTGTCGCCAAGACAATAATCTCGTTATCTGTCGTATCAGTACGCAAAACTCCGTGTCTGCCCATCTGGGTTACCAAACGAGTCGTATTATCAGCGGTTAAATCTAAACACGCCGGCGACTATCTTATTTCAGTTGCTCACCGCAAGCTAGGATGACCGGGTAACAAACAGGTTACATCACAGAGAGGAGTGTCAACAAATGTTTGCACCTACAAAATATTTGTCACACAAGCAGAAAAAGAAAGAAAAAAAAAAGAAAGAAAGAAAGTGCTGACCACGTATGTCGTACCGATAGGTTTGGAAGTTATTAATGGTCCCGTCTGTGGATGGTGATAAGTACGTGAGAAATAAAGGTGTGAGAAATAGATTTCACGGGTGAATAGTTTAAGGAGAAGATCTGTCTCTGGAATGAGTAAGTTTCTCTAGTACTGCTTATCTATACGACTATAATTTAGTACAAGACAATCTTTCCCTCCCCATACATATAAATAGGACTTTAACTACACACACACAGCTATGTGACGACAAGACACACAAACGTGAAAAACTATGGTTAATTGGGTATGGGTCTGACCAACATACAAAGTTAAGTTCTTTTGTTGTTTATTATCATTTAAACTTGACAACATCAAATATCTAAAGAAAGATCGAATAAAATCAGATTACATACACATGACATAACAGAATAAATGTGCCCTCCCCCTCTTGAGAAAAAGAACCCCAAAAAGTTAATAACCCAAAGGTCAAAGGTTAGCCCTATGTTAAAGAATAGACAGTAAAGAACAAGTTCTTACTATATGCTACCCAGTAAAGTAAAGCTTTTTTTAAGCAAAATCCAGATTGGTACAATTTCTGTAACAAAGAAAAATATTCACTCTCTTTGTCATACGTGGCCACTCAATCACTCCTTACCTACCCTTGGTGATATCCCTTGGAAATACAATAATCCTGAATATAAAATTGCCAGTGTTTTTATCTTCCAAATTGGCCCCAGTCCATCCACTAACAAATAAGATTAAGGAGTTGGACACCGAATTTGGTGGTTTATTCCTGGATGAACAAATGTCACTTCGAATAGTTAGTGTAGAAGAACCCAGATCTTGGGGTTCACAGTAAACAGAGGAAAATACTTCCAGTATTGGTAATCATCTGGTTGCAAAAAAATGTTTACTTATGATGATAATCCTATCGACTGGCTCTATGATGAGTGCCGATTCTGAAACATCGTAACTATTCTGGATAAAATCCACCTGGATACGACTATCAAAAGTCGGGAGTAATGTTATTGGTTTCACAACCCAGTGGGCTAATAAAAATTGAACAAAATATTTGTGGGCTTTGTAAGTCCAGTTAAAATTTACAAAGTTAAAATGTTTCTCTTCTATCGTTGGCTCCCAAATGAAATTGGTGACGCACAAGCCGAGAGAAAGACAACATTAACCATCAGCAAACGGTGAAAAAAACCTCTGGCCACTCTTGTGATCAGGTCTGCTAGGAATAAAGAAACATTATGGAAAAATGCTACTATCCTATATAGCTACATATATGCACACGAACGGGGACAAGACGATCCCTTATCCACTCCGTCAGTCAAAGTTAACCGGCACATTTTACTTTATGCCTAACCTATCGCACGTCGCCAACGCTGAGATTACAGGTCGGATGAAGGTATGCAACCCTCCCCGCCCTTGCTCGCGCTGTAATGATTAGCGTCATCATCATGTAGCATGTCCTTTGCAGAACGTCGCTCTCATCACAGCCCGCCTGAAAGACTCTCGGTCTCTAGCCAGCTTTCCTGCCTCCTCCAATGTCATGTTCAAGGTGTCTTCAATGTCCTGTGTCCACCGTCGTCTTGGTCGGCCCCTGCCTCGCCTTCCAGGTACCATACCCTCCATCACTGCTCTCTCTACGCCACTATGGCGTTTAATGTGGCCAAAATATTTCAGTTTCCGGGACATGATATTGTTTATGAGCCAGTTTTCCTCGATGTTCAGGTCTTGTAGGATGTCTATATTTTTCTTCTTCTTGGTCCACGATATTCCGAGAATTGTTCTGTAACACTTTGCTTCGAAAGATTCGATTTTTTTCTGTAATGTTTGAGTAATGGTCCATGATTCACATCCATATGTTGCTACCGGAAAGATGCACGTTCTCAGAAGTTTTACTTTTATTAATTTGCTGGTGTTATGCCATAGGTTCTTCATTTTATTTAACCTCTGCATTGCTATGGCCAGTCTCCTTCTGACCTCTTTTGAGCAGTCTCCATCGTTGTTAATTATGGAGCCAAGATATTCAAAATTTGTGACATTTTCAATTTCCTCATCATTGATGGTAATTTTTGGTTGGCATCTTGTTTTGTCTGTGGACATTATCTTTGTTTTTCTTTTGTGTTCAGAAAAAGGTTCTGATCCTCACTGTGTCTTTTGACAGACAGGATTAACTGTTCTAGTCCCTTTGCACTGTTTGAAAGAATAACTGTGTCATCTGCGTACCTGAGTTCTGGGATCGCACTTCCACCAATTGTGAACGGATCGCAATGTTCACATTCTTGGTCACTCTGAACGTTTCTCATTATATTTTCTGCATATATGTTGAACAAGTATGGAGAGAGGATGCAACCCTGTCTTACTCCCCTTTTCACCTCAAACCATCCTGATGTTTCTCCCGCTTCTCTGACAGCTGCTTGTTGTTCATGGTATAGTGTTTCATTTAGATGGATCAAATGCGCCGGAAACCCCATGTCTCTCATGATGTTCCACAATTTCTGATGTTGTACGCAGTCAAAGGCCTTGGTGTAATCTACAAAACAGGCATGAAGATCTACATTGTATTCTCTGCGTTTCTCTAGGATGTTTCTCACATTAAAGATGTGATCTCTCTTACCTCTGCCTTATCTAAAACCCGCCTGTACTTCATGTATTTCATGTTCTTTTTTTCTATCCTCTTCCTGATAATCTGCAAGAGGATTTTGCTGGCATGACTTATTAAAGCAATAGTACGATAGTTGATACACAGTTTTAAATTGCCTTTCTTTTGGAGAGAGATATACACAGATCTTTTCCATGCTTTGGGCCAGATGCACTGTTCCAGATCTTCACACATAGTGCACGATAAACGAGGACACTGGCCTCTCCTCCTGCTTGAATTAGTTCAGTTGGTATATCATCGCATCCTGGTGATTTCCTTTTCTTCAGGCTTTTGATTGCCGAACGTACTTCATCTAACAAAGGTTCTGGCTCTCTCTCTTCACTTTCAATCGTCATGTCTGGGGTCTTTGGAATATCTTCATACATTTCTCTACAGTACTCCTTCCATCTCTCCAATATATCCTTACTTTCTGTTAATATGTTACCATTTTTATCATTGATTACATATAATGATGGTCTAAAATCATCTGTTAGCGTTCTGATTTCCTTGAACATATCCCTATCTTTTCCATGAAATTGCAGTTCTTCTATTCTATTGCAGGTATTCGTTATGTACTGTTTCTTGTCTTTCCTAATCTCTCTCCTGGTGTTTCTTGTGCAGTTTTTGTATCTTTCACTGTTCCGTTCTACCCCTGTTTGCTTCAATTTTCTTCTTTCCTCCATGAGCCTCAATGTTTCCTCCATGATGTATATCTGCTTCTTATGCACTTTTCTAGGGATCATGTTTTCTGCTGATGTGATGAGAATATCTCTCGCATGTGTGGCTAGCTTATCCGGTGCCATATCCTCTTGTACAGCCATCAGTGCTTCAAACTTGTTTTGTACTTCTATGTTATATTCAGGTGGTATGGCGCTTACATCGAGACGTCATGATGATTAGCGTACAAAGTCAATTATTATTTAATTGTCCATACCCGAACTTACATAAATATCGCCGGTCGTTAATAGCTATTAAATTGTCGGCGTCTGTTGGTCATCGTATGGTATTAAACAGGTCACTTACTATAAATATACAAAATGAAATATAACGGGAATTCTATTCTGCCACTATCATATATCCAGTCAGCTAACTGTCTCTTCTTGTGTGAGAAAACGGGTGGTGAAATTAACATTTTAACTGAACAACTGGTATAAAATAGCTACGCGTTATTTTATTTCACTGGTGTTAACAGCTAGAACTCTGTGAATTATAATGGCAAAAGCTTTAACACTTTAACACGTAAGAACTAATTTCTGTTACCAGAAAATCAGAATGAAATCCCCACGAATGCTATTAACACATCTTCCACAATGGTTCTAGACTACGTGTTTAGACTATCCGAAAAATTCTGAGCGACAGCTGATAGCAGGTTTAGGAGACCACAGTTTATATATCATCATGGTTATATGATCTATAGATGATGCTACTTTTCACGTTACCATGTGTATCGAGAGAATCAGAAACCTGAGTTCCCCAGATATAAGGTTTTTACGGTCGCTCTGTCGGGCGTTGCTAATCAACATCAGAGACGTAAATCCGTGTAACGGGGTTCTCGGAGATTTTGCACGTATCTGAAGATCAAAGCTCGGGGTTTCCCTCTGTGTACGAACATCAAAGGGTACTCGGGGAAAGCTTTTTGCCCGTGCGTTTACATCAAAAGGTCCGGTGTTATTCACGTGCGGTCTGTCAGGTATCTGATGATTGATAGATCAGCTCGAGTGAGAAACTTAGGTAAACAAACCTGATTCGCTTCCAGTTATGACTGGCAGGTTCGCGAAAGTTTGTAGACAACTTCGTTTGAATATGTTCAAGGAAAAGAGGCGTGGATGAAAATTAAGCTTGTGTGAGTAAGACAGGCAGAAAAATGCATGGTTTTGCTCGCAAATCATAGAACATTAACGGGATTACAGGGCTGTCAGATTACTGTAGGCTATATTTCCATTATACGTCACAACGAAAGAAGAAGTAAATAAGCAGTACTTCACTTAAAACGAGTACGGCCGTAGTGAATGATAGATCTAGAAGTGGGCGCACCACATTCATTCCGTGACAGCACCTTATATTAATTTATGAATGCAGTTGGGGAATGCGACGTGGTGTAAAAATCCCGATAAAAATCAATCCATCAAAGTTGTTTCACACCACCAAGCGAACCCCAACAATGTTCCACTCATCGTACTAAGTTAAAAATCATTTTTTTTTTCGTACGCCCGCTGATACTCGAGGCGAAATCTCAGGTTATTATTAATGTCTAACCTCACATTGATTTTTACGTGAGTATCCTATTTTCTTGTACAGAGACAAGTGTCCCTCGCCATTCAGGCAGATACTCGCCGTTTTCGGAGGTAACCATTAGAGCTGGGTCGGCTCAGGAGCCGCCAGTCCCTGGTCGACGACACTACTTCAAATGTACTCGCCAGGTCTCGAGTTAATCCAGTCCAAATCCCGGTCGACGAAAAATCCTCAAATGCCGTCGCCCGGGTTTGATCCTGAATCACCCGGTCGCCAGAGCGGTGTTGTAACCACTACGCTAGCGCGGCTCCTGTTAAAAATCATATATCGTCAGACAACAAGGTCTTTTATATTTGGACTTGCTCCCTAATGTAACCAACGAATGTTGTGTCTAGATTGAACGCGGCGCGCCTTGCCAAAACGAGAAACTTCTATTTTTTTAAAAAATTCAGAGTGAGAAACTTTGAATGCTGCTCCCTTTCTGGGTACATTTTAATCTTTTAAGTTGTGACCGTTATGGAATCTGTCGATTGTACATAATAGGTAAAACAATGTAAAATAAGATGAAAATAACTCAATTACAGTAGGGGTTCTTGTAGTGGGTTTGATGGTATTGTATGATGGTGATATTACTAAATGTAATGTATGAGGCCAGCTGTGAAGGCTCCTGAGATTTTTTTTTTTTTTTCCCTTAACCAGCGGCACTTGGGCTTTCAGCCCTTCGGCCCAATGACATGTCATTGCGAGGCTGGGGAACCTGAGGACTTTCCTTCCAACCCGGTCAGGAGCTTCGCTCCTTCCCATCCACAGAGGGTTTATCACAGGAGCCGTTCAGGCTATTCAGTCAAATTTCCGGCCGTAAACATTTCTTCAAACGCCGACGCCCGGGTTTGAACTATGAACACCTGGTCGCCAGTACAACGCCGAAGCCATTACACCAGCGCGGCTCCCAAGGCTCCTGAGATAAAATGTAGTTGTGAATTGTCAGAAGGCCTTTCTTGCTACCACTACGACCCCACACTCAATTTTTTTTCTTAATGAATGTAGCTATGTAAAATGTCTAGGGTAATGATATGTAATGTGGTGTGATAGTTATAGATACACCCACAGATATTTAAGCAGACTAATAATATTTAACAAATATTATAATACACTGAACTAACTCAAGAGTGTAAAATTTTTGATAGAATTATATTACATTTATTTGTTCTGGATCAAGTTTTATGTTGACCAGAACTTTTTTTAAAAAAAGGGATTTAAAATTTATGAAAGAAATGCATGGAATGTTACATAATAAATGCAAGAGTGTACATATATAAGTACTAGACTAGTTAGTTTTATTCAAATGTTCTAGTAGTCATCTACTTGGGAGGATAGTTAATGCTTGTGCTGTTGGGGTGGCCTCATCACACCTGTCTATATTGACTACACAGTGTCCAGTAAATTGCAGGAATTTTATGGGGTATTAGTAACTAAAAGGCGTTGGTGAACTTCCAGCAGACCAGAGGCTCACTCAACTGGCATATGTAGCTCTGGTGCTGAAATCTGGTGGTCCCACCTCTCCGTGCTGGCGGGCAATAATAGTGGTCTCTGTCACAACGTACTGCACAGATACACTCGAGTAAAATCACCAACTGAATGGACACCGCCTTGTTGACAACTGAAATTCACAGCTCTGCAATCAAAGTATTGGCTATGTGTCAAAATTCTATTCTCTACCCACGTCTGGACACAACATGGACACAACAACCACATCATACAGACAGGTCAGATCTCTCTGACCAAACAGCACATTTACCCTGGTGGTTTTACATCAGATAGGTCCTCCCAGACTATAGATTCTGAAAAATATTTATTAGTTTCCTTCCCTAAAAGTGGATAGGTAATATGTTTCATTATTCTCAACACTTGATCTGTCTTTCCTAACCCTTGCTGGAGTTTATGTATATTGTTGGTCCCTAGACCCTGACTTGGGCGGGGGGTCTAGAGCAAATCCCTACTTGTTTGTAAGGCTAGATTATGATATGGCAGTATCAAATCACTCGAACATTAAACAATATTCAAAATATACAAAGAAATAATTTCAATCTTACCAGATTATGAATAAAGAACACAGAAATGCTAGCAAAACTCAGCTGAGCTGCTGGCTATAGTATGGCGTCCCTGAATTTATTTCACTTTCTTTCATTTGGAAATCACCACACTTTAAAATACTGTGTCTATCATCGAACAACTATTGAGGAATGGCCCCACTTGCGCGTCTGAGCGCCGATAAAATGATTGTCTGTGGCCAATCACTGCCTAGGTTTATTTCAAATTCAAATTTCCTACCCTAAAGTCATTTCAGTCATGCTTCAGTCAAGTATGGATGTTTATCTGTTAGTCTGTCCGTCTCTACTTGTTTTTTTTTCAAAAACGTACTTGATTTTTGAACCAACCTTTCTCTCCCCTCCAAAATTTTGTCGTTAAAAGTTATATTTAGACACAGCTCCCACCAATGTCCCTTCGCTTCCCTACTAAGTAGATTTGAACACCTGCGTCTCGAGGTCGTGTTTTTTTGTGTGCAAATAGCGACACTTTTTATTCAATACAGTCTGTCGCTGATGTGAACAACACTGTCTTTTGTCATTATCTTCAATATTATCTATCCGTCTGTAAAATTAAGAACATATTAGTTCACTGCTCAGAATGGGCCATCCGGCCAGCTAATTTTTATATTCCTAACATTAATATTACGAAAAAGTTACTTTTTAATTTTTGTAATATTCCAAACATCTGCGTTCTGCCGCTGAATTCAAATCAAAGGCTTGGTATCGCAAAAGCGACCAATAAATGACTGTGGCGTAACATATCCAAGGTCCCTTCTGTCGAGTTCCTTACTTTATGTTAACTTGGGAAACGTGACTTTTCTCCGTTTCCCCCCCCAATTGCGTCTCCTTAGCCTTTCTAGTCTCACGCAATCCTTCCAGTCATATTTTTTCCTTTTTATCCGCCGTTCCCCTCCTGTCTAGCAAGTCAATTTTTATGGAGGGTGATGACCCGCGGTCTGGGCGATCATGTACTATCAGCAGCCTACGCATTATGTTTTTATCCTTACATGTTATCTTTGGAGGTATTTTACCGTTGTATCTCTGTCAATTTCACTACACATCTCCCCACTTGAAAACATGCCTATGGCAAGTTCCAAAACCAGCGATACACATAGGTAAAATTACTCCTCACGTCTGCCACTACTCTAATTTCGATCACAGGGGTGCCGACTGAGGAAATCTGCACCGACATTCAATTTACGGCTTGCATAAGCGACTGGTTTCAGTTCCCCATCAGGTGAAGATGATCTTTGCAACAAAGCCCCTCCTAGTCCTACATTACTTGCATCGGTTCTTAAGACAAAGTCCTGTGTCAAATCAGGCAGTTTGAGAATAGGCTTGCTAGTGAGTTTTTCCTTTAACTCTTGGAACGCTAGTTCACATTGTGCAGTCCAAATAATTTTATCTGGAAGTCCCTTGCGAGTCAGATCAGTCAGAGGAGCACAAATAGCGTTAAAATTCTTGATGTATTTCTGATAAAATCCGCATAACGACACAAATGATCGCACGTCCTTTTTTGTTTGCGGCCTAGGTGCTCTCTGCAGTTTTTCCAAGTTCTTAGGATCAGGGGTCATATTACCCTGATATACAGTGTGTCCCAAGAATTCCAACTCTTTGCATCCAATACAACATTTTGTTGGCCTAGCAGTTAAGTTCGCCACCCGAAGTCTATCAAACAACATCTCCAGAGCTTCAATGTGTTCTTCAAATGTCTCTGTGGCGACGAGAATATCATCCATGAAATTCGTGATACATGGGTTATTCAGGGGATCCAACAATTTGCGCATCATCCTTGAAAACACACTCGGAGCATTTTTCAGTCCGAATGGTAGCATATTGAATTCATAATGTCCATCCGAAGTGCTAAAAGCCAAATAAGGTCTCACTTCAGGCTTCACTGGGATCTGGTAATAGCCTTTACTAAGATCTACCTTTGAAAAGTATTTTGCCTTGTTCAGTCTGGCAAATAACTGTTTTGTGTCTGGTAATGGATCCACTTGTCCTTCTGTGACAGCATTCAGTTTCCTGTAATCTATGCACAGTCTGTGTTCCCCAGACGGTTTTCTCAACAAAACGACACTAGAACTAAAAGATGATTCACTGTGCGAAATAATCCCCTCCTTCAACAAATACTCTATTTCTTCCTTCAATGCCTTCTCCTTCGCGAACGGAATAGAATAGGGTCTCATACAGATTGGGTTTGAGTCTACCAGTTTCATGTCATACTGTAGCAAATTTGTATGGCCTGGTTTATCTGTTAATACATCTGTATGTTCCTCCAGAACCTGTTGAACTCTCTCCCTCTGGTTTTTAGTCAGGTGCTTACTGACTTTTACCTGTGCTGCGGTTTCACAAGGATGTAATGGGTATTCATGTGAGGTGAGTGGTTCTTTTTGCATCTGGGTTGCAATAGCCAAGGTCAATAAGGGGGTGCTTTCCTGGAGTGGTCTGTCCAGATACTTCTTTAACAGGTTTACATGATAAACTTTCTCCTTCCCCTTTTTGTCAATTTTATAGTTTGTTCTAGACACCTTCTCTAGAACCGTATATGGACCTTGCCAACCAATTTGTAATTTATTCTGGCTTCCGGGTAGTAGAAGCAGCACCTTCTCTCCGACTGCCAGTTCCCTGTCCTTTGCCTTCCTATTAAAATATGCTGCATGTTTCTTCCTGGCTTGCTTCAAATTATCATTTGCCAGTTTCCATCCAGCTTTCAAACGAGTGGTCAGTTCGTTCACGTATTGATACGATGAGGTAACAGTCTCTTCCGCCTTCTCATCTGTCCAGGTCCTTAATAGAGCTTCTAATGGACCTTTTATTGGCCTCCCAAATAGCAGAGTTGCGGGAGCCATCCCGGTTGAACTATGTGGTACCTCCCGGTACGCAAACAATGCGGCGGGCAGGAATTGATCCCACAGATCCGGTTTTTCGTGTGCCAGCTTTCTCAGGATAGAAATGAGAGTCCCGTTGAACCTCTCTACCTGGCCGTTCCCTTGTGGATGGTACGGACTACAATGAAAGTGTCTGGCTTGAAATAGCTTAAAAACTTCTTCCGTTAGTTTTCCCTTGAACTGAGAACCATTATCCGTCAAGATTTGATGCGGGAATCCTAATCGGGTAAATATTGTAAGTAGTGCCTCTGCTACATGTTTTGAATCAATTGATGGCAGGGCTACCGCCTCTCCCCACATAGAACAAGTGTCCACCAGAGTAAGGATGTAACTGTTCCTCCTCTTGGTCCGAGTGAGAGGTCCTACAATATCCACTGCAACCCTCTCAAAAGGTGTTCCCACTATGGGCATTTCCCCTAGAGTTGCAGGAGCAGTCCAGTGCTTTGGAGCTACCCTTTGACATTCTGGGCAGGATTTGACATATCTTTTTATATCCTCCGTTATCCCTGGCCAGAAGTAATGACAAGCTATACGCTGTCCTGTGGCGCTGATCCCCATGTGACCACTGAAGGGAATCGCATGCCCGAGTTCCATCACTTTATCTCTATATGAAGTGGGAAGAACCAGCTGGTTGTGACCATTTGTTCCAGTTCCGGCCTTCCTGTATAAGAGTTTGTTCTTCATGAAACATTCCCCCTTGCTCGGAGGTGTGTGGCATTTGGGCAATTTTTTAAAACAGGGCTTGAGTGTCCTATCCTCAGCCTGCGCCTTCCTCATCTCCTCTGGATGAGCATTTATAGGTTCACCTTCTTCCTCCTTCTTCTGTGACCTGGTCTGCACTGTCGCCATGATCACAGGTTTCTCGGGATTCCCCAAGAAGACGTATCTACACCCCAATATCAGAGGGTAGATTGGTTCATCTATCACTGCTGCTCTGATTTCTCCCTCCACATAGCGAGTTTTCACCTTTATCCTTGCGATGGGAAGTGTCATGAGTGGTATGTCCTTAGTCGCCCCTTGTATTTCCACTGTTTCTGTGGTATACTGACTTGGGTCCACTAGGCTAGACTTCACAACTGAATCATAATCCAAACCTGTATCATAAAGGCACCTTATGGTGACCCCATTACAAATAACATCCTCACAAACTGGGGGGTGATAAGGTTCCTGTTGTCCATTAGGATTAACCTTTAATCTTCGCGTCCCCGACTTCATTGCAGCAATGTTTGAAGGTTTCCTTCTACAAAATTCGGTGTTATGGTTATCCTTCTTGCACCATTTACACCATCTTTTTCCTTGGTTCAACGGTTTTCTTTCATTGAACTTTTGGTCATTGAACTGTGAGTTTCTGTCGCGATAGTCATTTCTTGGCCGCTCAAAGTTTGTCCTACCTTTATTTCCCTGCTCTCTATTATCAAATTTATTAAATTGCTGTGGAGCTTTAAAATTGTCTATGTGCTTCTTTTTAGCACCACTTACCTCTGCCTGAGCTGCCTGATACCTCTCAGCAACATTTAAAATTTCCCCCAACTTCTCTGCACCTTGTTCCATGAGAAATTTTCTCATGTCTGGAGCCATGGACTCTCTCAATTGCTCAATCATGATCATTTCTTTAAGATCTTGGGTCTTCCCCAGAGCCGTCCATTTCTCCAAATAGGTTTCTAGTCTAGCAGAGAATTGGTGGTATGTCTCCCCAGACAACAGTTTGGCATTTCTAAATTTCTTACGATAAAATTCACCATTCTTCTCGTACCTTAATAACAAAGCCTGCTTTAACATATCATAATTGTCTTGGTCTTCCCTGTTCATTTTGGCAAATACTTCATAAGAAGTACCTCTCAATCCCTGTGATAGCTTTACACTCCACCTCTCTCTCTCTCTAACCCATATGTAGTAGCTAATAACTCAAAACGTCCTAGGTACCCCTCTATGTCATCGTCTTTTTCAACAAAATGGTCTAAATGAAACCCCATAGCTGAGTTTGAGGCTCCCAGACTGGGCGTAGCATCTGAGGCAAAAGGGCTGGCACCATTTTCAGGAGCCGGGCCTTGTAATTCCAGCTCCCTTAGTCGTAATTCGTGCTCCCTTTGCAACCTTCTATCTTCTGCCTCCCTTTCGGCAGTCAACCTTTTTTCTTCTGCCTCCCTTTTGGCAGTCAACCTTTTTTCTTCTGCCTCCCTTTGCTGTCGTTTTTCTTCTGCCTCAATCTGCAGCCTCTTAATTTCTCTATCAGCCTCATTTTGTAACCTCTTCTCTTCAGCTACCTTTCTATCTTCCCTTTCAATATATTTATCACATTCAGCCGTTACATATTGAATTAAAATCTGACCATCCATTCCCATCTCCTTTGCGGTCAGCACAGCAGCTGATCGGAATTTTGCTAGCTCCGCCATACTTTTCAGACAATATAATAATATACAAGCTAAATCTCTAACCAGTAAATACACTAAGTACTTCTTATGACTATAGTCTAACTAATTCTAACTAACCAGTTAACTAATTAATTATCACTGGCTGTGAAGATTCACCAACTTTTATCTGCAGGGACACTTTTAATTTTAAAGGGAATTTCACAATTTTTTTTCCCCTAATTTTATTTCTCCAACCAGGAGATCCTAATATTACTGTTGGGCTAATTATCCCTGGACAAGACCCCAATGTATGTAGTGGGTTTGATGGTATTGTATGATGGTGATATTACTAAATGTAATGTATGAGGCCAGCTGTGAAGGCTCCTGAGATAAAATGTAGTTGTGAATTGTCAGAAGGCCTTTCTTGCTACCACTACGACCCCACACTCAATTTTTTTTCTTAATGAATGTAGCTATGTAAAATGTCTAGGGTAATGATATGTAATGTGGTGTGATAGTTATAGATACACCCACAGATATTTAAGCAGACTAATAATATTTAACAAATATTATAATACACTGAACTAACTCAAGAGTGTAAAATTTTTGATAGAATTATATTACATTTATTTGTTCTGGATCAAGTTTTATGTTGACCAGAACTTTTTTTAAAAAAAGGGATTTAAAATTTATGAAAGAAATGCATGGAATGTTACATAATAAATGCAAGAGTGTACATATATAAGTACTAGACTAGTTAGTTTTATTCAAATGTTCTAGTAGTCATCTACTTGGGAGGATAGTTAATGCTTGTGCTGTTGGGGTGGCCTCATCACACCTGTCTATATTGACTACACAGTGTCCAGTAAATTGCAGGAATTTTATGGGGTATTAGTAACTAAAAGGCGTTGGTGAACTTCCAGCAGACCAGAGGCTCACTCAACTGGCATATGTAGCTCTGGTGCTGAAATCTGGTGGTCCCACCTCTCCGTGCTGGCGGGCAATAATAGTGGTCTCTGTCACAACGTACTGCACAGATACACTCGAGTAAAATCACCAACTGAATGGACACCGCCTTGTTGACAACTGAAACTCACAGCTCTGCAATCAAAGTATTGGCTATGTGTCAAAATTCTATTCTCTACCCACGTCTGGACACAACAGGGACACAACAACCACATCATACAGACAGGTCAGATCTCTCTGACCAAACAGCACATTTACCCTGGTGGTTTTACATCAGATAGGTCCTCCCAGACTATAGATTCTGAAAAATATTTATTAGTTTCCTTCCCTAAAAGTGGATAGGTAATATGTTTCATTATTCTCAACACTTGATCTGTCTTTCCTAACCCTTGCTGGAGTTTATGTATATTGTTGGTCCCTAGACCCTGACTTGGGCGGGGGGTCTAGAGCAAATCCCTACTTGTTTGTAAGGCTAGATTATGATATGGCAGTATCAAATCACTCGAACATTAAACAATATTCAAAATATACAAAGAAATAATTTCAATCTTACCAGATTATGAATAAAGAACACAGAAATGCTAGCAAAACTCAGCTGAGCTGCTGGCTATAGTATGGCGTCCCTGAATTTATTTCACTTTCTTTCATTTGGAAATCACCACACTTTAAAATACTGTGTCTATCATCGAACAACTATTGAGGAATGGCCCCACTTGCGCGTCTGAGCGCCGATAAAATGATTGTCTGTGGCCAATCACTGCCTAGGTTTATTTCAAATTCAAATTTCCTACCCTAAAGTCATTTCAGTCATGCTTCAGTCAAGTATGGATGTTTATCTGTTAGTCTGTCCGTCTCTACTTGTTTTTTTCAAAAACGTACTTGATTTTTGAACCAACCTTTCTCTCCCCTCCAAAATTTTGTCGTTAAAAGTTATATTTAGACACAGCTCCCACCAATGTCCCTTCGCTTCCCTACTAAGTAGATTTGAACACCTGCGTCTCGAGGTCGTGTTTTTTTTTGTGCAAATAGCGACACTTTTTATTCAATACAGTCTGTCGCTGATGTGAACAACACTGTCTTTTGTCATTATCTTCAATATTATCTATCCGTCTGTAAAATTAAGAACATATTAGTTCACTGCTCAGAATGGGCCATCCGGCCAGCTAATTTTTATATTCCTAACATTAATATTACGAAAAAGTTACTTTTTAATTTTTGTAATATTCCAAACATCTGCGTTCTGCCGCTGAATTCAAATCAAAGGCTTGGTATCGCAAAAGCGACCAATAAATGACTGTGGCGTAACATATCCAAGGTCCCTTCTGTCGAGTTCCTTACTTTATGTTAACTTGGGAAACGTGACTTTTCTCCGTTTCCCCCCCCAATTGCGTCTCCTTAGCCTTTCTAGTCTCACGCAATCCTTCCAGTCATATTTTTTCCTTTTTATCCGCCGTTCCCCTCCTGTCTAGCAAGTCAATTTTTATGGAGGGTGATGACCCGCGGTCTGGGCGATCATGTACTATCAGCAGCCTACGCATTATGTTTTTATCCTTACATGTTATCTTTGGAGGTATTTTACCGTTGTATCTCTGTCAATTTCACTACAGTTCTAAAGTAGCAGAAATACTTATAACATATAAGGAAGGGAAACCCGAGGCCTGTAAACGGTAAATTAATATAAAACAAACATAAAGGTACGAGTATGTATTCAGGCACTCGTAAGAAATAAGGAAGAAGAACACTAGACAACAGAAAAACAACAGACGTGAGTGGCTTACCCAAGATTTGAACACTGGACCTTCCGTGCGACAACCCCGCCTAGCTATGCAAGCGAATCACACTATCCTCTCTGCCATCTACGCATCACAAAAAAATGATGCTTTGATGACAGGTCAATAGTGCAAACCGAAAGACATAACACCGGAAGTCCACCATGGGCAGTACGGCCTATTAATGACGCAATCACTTCTGTTGTTTCCCTATCAGACAGCATAGGCCAGTCCACACAAGACAAAGAGACCTTAATACTGTGTCTAGTACATGATAGTAGACTTAGAACAGTAAGTACGGGACAGAGGGTAGGTTTTGGTATTGTATAAACATTTATAACACATAAGGAAGGGAAACCCGGGACCTGTAAACGGTAAATTAATATGAAACAAACGTATCGTACTTTGTCTTGTGTGGACTGGCCTATGCTGTCTGATAGGGAAACAACAGAAGTGATTGCGTCATTAATAGGCCGTACTGCCCATGGTGGACTTCCGGTGTTATGTCTTTCGGTTCGCACTATTGACCTGTCATCAAAGCATCATTTTTTGGTGATGCGTAGATGGCAGAGAGGATAGTGTGATTCGCTTGCATAGCTAGGCGGGGTTGTCGCACGGAAGGTCCAGTGTTCAAATCCTGGGTAAGCCACTCATGTCTGTTGTTTTTCTGTTGTCTAGTGTTCTACTTCTTTATTTCTTACGAGTGCCTGAAAACATACCTTTATGTTTGTTTAATATTAATTTAGCAGAAATACTGAACGGCGAATATAGATTGCGATTGTTATTTGAAGGGAAGAACTTCGGATGGTGAAAGATGTTCCATTTAAATCAATGTGTTTCTTCAAACAATTAGGTCAGCGAGTCTTTTGTTTAAAACACAGCTCTAGTAATGATTAACTTTCTCATGAGCTTTACATTGAGTGTTTCAACTTATTAAAATATATTTTATTCCAAGACATGAGTTTTACAAAGCAGAAGTGACAATCATTCCGTGCAGATAATAATCAGTAAATAAATATTAGACAAACATAGACAGAGGGTAGGTTTTTGGTATTTTATAAAAATTTATAACACATAAGGAAGGGAAACCAGAGGCTTGTAAACAGTAAATAAATATTAGACAAACATAAAGGTATGTTTTCAGGCACTCGCAAGAAATAAAGAAGTAGAACACTAGACAATAAAAAACAACAGACGTGAGTGGCTTACCCAGGACAACCCCGCCTAGCTATGCAAGCGAATCACACTATCCTCCCTCCCTTCCTTATGTGTTATAAATGTTTATACAATACCAAAAACCTACCCTCTGTCCTGTACTTACTGTTCTTAGTCTACTATCATTTACTAGACACAGTATTAAGGTCTTTGTCTTGTGTGGACTGACCTATATTGCCTTATGTGAGATAATTATCAGTTATGACTTGAAGTCATACAACAAGACAGGAAAACAAAAACATGTTTTAAGAATATACTTTTATTATTATTACTAAACGCACTAAAAACAGAAATTAAATGTTCATTATTTTCTATTGCATAAAACAAAAGTGGATAGCCAGTTATCATAAATCAGTATTTATTCATATCGTTTACAAATGTATGAGTTTATGTGAAAGATAGGACAAATATGTGATTAATGATATTTTTAGTGCATTTATATTTAGTGCATTTATATTTAGTGCATTTATATTTAGTGCATTTATATTTAGTGCATTTATATTTAGTGCATTTATATTTAGTGCATTTATATTTAGTGCATTTATATTTAGTGCATTTATATTTAGTGCATTTATATTTAGTGCATTTATATTTAGTGCATTTATATTTAGTGCATAACAATAACAGAACTGGTTCCCTAAAACTTCTGTTTCTTTAGTTGCTTTTACTTGCGCCGGGAATTGAATCTAATAAATGTCCATGTTGGTTATTTCATCATTATCATCACCATCACTATCATCCTCATAATCATCATTTACATCATCAGCTGCCATCTCTGCATCGAAGTCCGGCTACAGTAGATCTCCAACGTCTTCTGTCTCTTGTCTTGATGGTGCACTCTGATAGACTCTTTCCTGTCTCTTGTCTTGATGTTATCTTGTCACTTACAGCACTGTCTTCCTCTTGCTTGCTTGTTGTCAGCTCTTCCTTCTATAATGGTTTTAAGCAAGGTGTTTTTTTTTTATATGGCCAAAATATTTTTTCTGCCTAATTTTGATCTCCTTCATTAATTCCTAGGTTTTCTATGACCTCTTTATTTGTTTTCTTCTCTTTCCATGAGTCTGACACCATTCTTCTGCATATCCACATCACAATTCGATCTTCAGATTGATTGTTAGTTCTTTGGTAATGATATATATATATATATATATATATATATATATATATATATATATATATATATATATATATATATATATATATATATATATATATATATATATATATATATATATATATATATATATATATATATATATACAGTACTTTGCAAAAAAATTGGCAGTCGTAGTTTCGCAACGCAGCACACTCATTGAAGCAAATAATAATAAAAACTGTACGTCCAGAGGAAGATTGGTATCTCCCTTATCTATTAACAGTGGTTTCAGTACAATATAATGTTGCATTCTCCAGCAAGGCAAGCCTGGATGCGGCGAGGCATACTTCCCACAAGTGTTTGTAGGTAATTGTGACTCAGACTGTCCCAGTATTTTTCAACTACCTTCTTCAATTGTTCAACGTCTCTGAGTCCACTCTTTTTAAAATTATTCTTGAGTAGTGCCCAAACGTTTTCAATTTGGTTTAGGTCGGGACTGTTGCTGGGCCACTTCAGCACTATCACATTCTTCTCTTGCAGCCATGCTTTGGTGGTATGAGCTGTATGCTTTGGGTCATTGTCATGTTGAAATGTGCACCCATTGGGATACATGACCTGCATAAATGGCAGAAGGTGTCCCTCTAGTATGTCGATGTACCTTTCTTTCGTGAGAATTCCTGTGAAAACACACAGTGGGGTGGCACCACTTGCTGACACCCCTCCCCAAAGATGGAATTTCTGGGTTTGTTTCGGTCCCTGGTACACAGGCGTTACAGAGTCTTTCGTCCAAATATTTATTTGGGCAGGATAAGACCAAACAGAACATTCATCTGAAAAAATCACATTGTCCTATGACAAATTTTGGTGTTCGTGGCACCAGTTCAAGCGCATCCGTTTGTGAGTCTCTGTGAGCAATGGTGACGAAATTACCCGCTTTTTTGTGTAATTCATCCTGTGTAGCTCCCGGTTGACAGTAGCATTAGATACCTCTGGGCTTCCCAACTCGATAATGCGCTGCCGTATGTTTTCTACACTCTTCATTCGCCCAGCCCGAACGATTTGGGCGAGACGCCGATGGTCCTTTGTATCCAAAATTCTTGGCCTCACACTACCGTCTTTTCGCTCGATTCCATTACCTGCTTTTAATTTACTCACAAATCTGTATATAGTCCGCTCAGGAATGTTCAAGGTTTTAGAAATATTGGAACATGTTTGATTTCCTTCATACCAAAGCTGTGAAATTAACATACACTTTGAATTTGTATCCATTTTCTGCCACTAGCATTAGAAATTGTCGTCTGCTCTATTATCAAGGGACTTTACTCTCCGCTAATGTTTTTTTTACTTTTGGTAGTGTTTGCTCACTTAAGTGGAGTGCAATTTTGGGGCAGAACATGCATATTTAATTAGATTTCAGCATATTTAGCTGAGCAATATGACTGCCATTTTTTTGCAAAGTACTGTATATATATATATATATATATATATATATATATATATATATATATATATATATATATATATATATATATATATATATATATATATATATATATATATATATATATATATATATATATATATATATATATATATATATATATATATATATATATATATATATATATATATATATATATATATATATATATATATATGAGGTTCAGTCTGTGAGTTGATAGTAGGGTAAAGAGAAATGAATAGTACCTCACGGTGAGGGACAGCCGTATCTTTAATCAGGATCTTATTTTGTTCCCATCTCCTTATCTAGCTCATGTATGGCTGTATAGGACCCCTTATGTACGACGGTGGCCACTTTCCGGGCAGCAGTCTTGTGTGGCTGGCTAAACTACATGTGTGGTAGGAGTAATTCTACTTAAGAGAATATCTCTCTTAATGTAAAGATGGAAAGAATATTTCTCAGAACTCCTTGATGGTGAGCAAGGTCAAGCATTAGAAATGATAACCACTAGCGCAGAAGAGAAAACCAATGGTGGTGAAGATGACATAAAGATGGAAGAACTGAAGGCAGCACTGGAGAAAGTCAAGATGGGCAAAGCAGCAGGGCATGATGGTATAACACCAGAAATGGTTAAGTACATCGGAGCATCAAGCAACCTATTACTCTTAAGGGTCCTACAGGCAGCGTGGTGCAACAAGACCATACTAAAAGATTGGGAGATTGCCATCATAACACCAATTTTCAAAAAAGGTGACAATCGACAATGTGGAAACCATAGAGGCATATCTCTTCTCAGTGTCCCTGGTAAAATCTACTCAAGAATCCTAGAGCAGAGACTCCGACGCCTAGCTGAGCCACAATTGGATGAGGTCCAGTGCGGATTCCGAGCAAACCAAAGTACTCAAGACCTAATCTTCACACTCAGACAGCTGAGTGAAAAGGCCCTTGAGGATAAGAGTGAGATCCATAAGGCCCTTGAGAATAAGAGTGAGATCCAGCTTTGTTTCATAGATCTGGAAAAGGCGTTTGACAGGGTCCCCTGGAGCAAACTTTGGGACTGTTTGGCAAGGAAGAACATTCCAGCACCTCTGATTCATGCCATACAGAGCTTCTACAAATCTTGCAGAAATTATGTGAGGACAGCAAACAATAAGTCAGAAGAGTTCAGGACCACCACTGGTGTAAGACAAGGTGATATCCTATCACCTTACCTCTTCATACTCCTTATGGACGATGTCATTAAGGCATGTAAGGAGAGAACAAGAAAGTATTCAGTGGGGTACTGGAAGATAAGACAGGTCTGTATTTCAGAGCTGGCAATTGCTGATGATGTTGCCCTGATTGCTAAATCAGAGGCACATCTCCAATCCAACCTGCAAGTCTGGAAGGAAGAGCTGGAGAAGAGAGGAATGGTCATAAGCAGCTCTAAAACAAAATCCATGGTGATATCACGAGAAGAAAGAAGACATCAGATTATGCTGGGAGAACAGGTCCTGGAGCAGGTCTACCACTTTAAATACCTCGGAGCTATTATAGACCGAAAGGGAGGCATCAAAGAAGAGTAGGACATTCGAAAAGCTGCAGCTGGGAGACTTTCTCAGGCCATATATCGAGGATTCCTCAGCAAGAGAGAGGTGGTAAGATAACGAAGATGGCTGTATACCGCTCCACCTACAAGGGGATTGACATAAGTCTTGGGCCTGACCATGAAGGATATGTCACAGAGAGCTGAAATTTTGTATAGTGTTTATTCCATTTCAATATAGCCACGGTCTGAATTGACACACTTCTGCCATCTCTACTTGACCTTGAAAAGACCTTGGGAGTAGAACACCCTATTTTTCAAACTAAACCAGTCATCACATGCCAGTATAACCTCTTCATCGCTGTCAAAATGATTTCCATTTAGCAGTTTTTTAAGATTTGGGAATAGAAAAAAGTCTGATGGAGCCAAATCTGGAGAATATGGTGGGTGTGGAAGAATTTTAATATTCAAATCTTTGGCTGCTAGCTGCACAAGCCGTGCTTTGCGAGAGGGAGCGTTGTCTTGAAGCAAAGGAAGATTTTGAGTGCGCGTTATCCCTCGTTTCCTGGTCACAACCTTTCTTAGTTTGGTGAGAAAATCTGCATAGTACTGTCAATTAACTGTGTTGCCACGAGGCAGATAATCTTTCAAAAGGACACCTTTGCCGTCCCAAAAAACAGTCAGCATCACTTTTCCTGCAGATTTCTGCGCTCTCAGCTTGACATGTGTTGGGGAGCCCGGGGTTTTCCATTGCATGCTGGCAATTTTGGATTCGAGGTCATAATGGTGTACCCAAGTCGCATCTACTGTCACCATGGTCTCCAAAAAATTTTTTGACTGACATTTTTTGAGCAACTGTTGACAGCAATTTACCCTCGTTTGCTTCTGTTCACGTGTCAACAGTCGCGGAACCCAGCGTGCACACACTTTTCTCATGTTCAGTCTGTTGTGTAGAATTCTATAAACTGTTCTTTCACTTAGTTTTACTCTACTAGCTATCTCCACAATTGTCACTTTTCGATCCTGGTCAATGATTTTCTTCACTCTTGTTGCATTTTTATCGTTGCACTCTGAGGCTGGTCTACCAGATCTTGGCAGATCAGCAACATTTGAGCGGCCGCACTTAAACTGTTGACACCAGTTTTTTACCGAAGTATATGAAGGACAAGAATCACAAAACACTGGTTCCATCTCCCTGTGTATTTCTGTAGGTGTTTTTCCCTGAAACATCAGAAATTTTATCACAGCTCTGGCCTCCTTCTTTTCCATTGTTTTGTCAAATCTTTGGAGCAGCAGATCCGGTCAATAGGGTACATTGCGCCGTGCACCGTAGCAGGAAAACCCATTGAAGAAACAAAGGCGCACTTCACACATTCAGTGCACATATGATGAACTTTAAATGTGCCAAGTTTCATCTTCCTCCTATGACTCCTTCATGGTCAGGCCCAAGACTTATGTAAATCCTTTTGTATGTCCCAGTCTTGACATATGGATGCGAGTCATGGGCAATGACTACAACCCACAAAAGCCAGATCCAAACCTCAGAAATGAGGTATCTGAGGAAGGTGGTTGAAGTAACAAGAAAAGACATGGTCCGCCACCAGACGATACGTCAAGGCCTAAAATCCCACCCCCTGCAGACCCAAGTAGAACAGTCCCAAATAAGATGATTTGGCCATGTCTGCAGAATGGGAGAAGATCGGCTACCACGACAAGCATGGGAAACAAAGAGCCAGGGATCCAGACCCCAGGACAACCCAGAGTTCGCTGGAGGACAACATTAGACAATCTTTGAAGGACCGAGGACTAGAATGGAACCCGGCCAGGACGAAGACAGCCGATAGGATAGTCTGGCGCTCTCTCTTCCAAACCTCTACACCTCAAGGTAGAAGGGGAACGACTAAGTAAGTAAGAATGTCTCTCCCAGGTACACAAATCTAAACAGATCAACGGCTCTCGAACCGAGGCAAGAAAGTATGTGGCATACAGCGTTGCCACTCCCAGGTGGATTCAAGTAGACCTAGGTTTTTTTTATCCCGTCTAGGTGTCACTTTCCTTCATTAATTGAAGAACGCCACCAAGATCAACTTTCGATTTTCTGTTTATCGCCCAAAGAAGCCCAAAAATAGGCCAAAGTAGTCCCAAAAACCGTCTAAAGTATCTAGGTGTTATTTAAGGTACTATATAGGTTTTTTTTTTAAATTCAGACTGGGAACACTGATAGCCCACTAGATGCGTGTCTGGGCACATTAAATGATAACAGCTGGCCACAGTGGAGAAGAAAGAGGCCTAACCATGTATTTCTTAATGAATGTAATGGAGTCATGATGTTAGTTATTTGCTTCACGTTCAATCCATCCTTTCAACTTAAAGAGTTTTTTGAAGTAATTTTGTCGTACACAAACTTATTGCTCTTAATTCTATAGCAGTTTACGGATGTTCAACAACCAGCACGAATGTCTTTTCCGAAGTTTCAGGAAGCCTATTAACTGACCTTGATCTTGTGTGTCTTTTCCGGCCCAATTGTTTATGCCGATCATACACTGAGACGGCAAGCATACACAGACAGCCAGAAGCCCACTTGCACATACTTCTGCAGCTTTGACTTTTTTTCTGTCAACTCCTCATGTCAAAACTCCGTGACCGGATCAGCGCATTTGGCCATTTTTAGAGCGAGTCTTTCATAAATATGTCCTTGCGTAGAATAGGAAGTTTGAAATGGTATGACAATGTCACAAATCATGCAAGGACTTTGGTCTCATAATGAGTCTAAAGAAAACAAATGTGCTGAGTCAGGATTTGAATGTTGCACCAGTTATCACTATTGATAACTATGAATTGGCAGTGGTCACATCTTCACATACCTGGAGTCTACCATTGTTACCGTTGAGTTTGTCTTCAACTGTTCTGCCTCTGACAATGATGTTGTCAGTGCTATCGGGCTTACAACGTGTGACCGACGTATTTCTTTGTAACGCGAATTTGATGTGGGTCGTTTAGCTTTGGCGTATGGTGATGATAACTGAATTCGGTAACACTGTTTAAAGGGTCAATGCAGGATGACCAACTGACAATAAATCGAGGCTGGACTCATCGTGGACAGTTGGTGACGACACACAATTTAATGAAGACATAACGTTAACATCAGTGAGCTAGACGATCATCAATATTACATTCATGGCAGAAAAAGTACATAGTCAATAATGGTCAATATGGACGTTGACTGACTTCACCAACCGTTACCACTCCAAGGTTAACGGATTAGTGATATACATGGTTCTGACGAAGTGACCATACTAACATTTCTTACGTAGTTATATATATTCCTTTACGTTTCAATCAACTCCTAGCGTTAGAGGGACACACTAACAACTTGACACATCTGGTCAAGTTGTAGCTCTACCATAACGGTATCTACGTAACCGTTTACTTCTTATATTTTATCCCAAGTTAGATCTTTACTGGCTTAAAGACCGACAGAGGTGGGTTCGTTCCTTTTATAGTTGTTATGAGTTGGAGAGAATAGTGGTTGAGATGTATGAACGATAACAGTACATCTAAGTGAACCAAACGACAATAAATTATCCAACAGCTTTGTTCGTTAACAAGGAATTTTATTTAACATGAACTAGTTGAATGTCAATCAGGCAATTTTCAATTTAACATCCATTTCTACATCAATACAGTCTTGGTTAATTTTCTCATCATGGGTAATGTATTTCCCATCTCTCACCTCAATCTAGGGTAGTTTATAACATTGTTCTTCACCATCATTCTCTTCTGATCCTTTAATACTAATAATCTCGTAGTTGAGTACTTCATCAGAAGGTTTCTTTCTTTCATTTATTTTTTTCTCTGTCCTTTTCATTTGCCTCTATATGACCTTCCTTTCCCGCTTCATAAATTTCTATGTCTTATTTCACATAACTGAGCTGAAATAAAAAACGATAAATTGCTAGTCTTTACTTACATGGGTTTTGTCACTAAACCACATCTGCCTGAGCAGAATTATACCATCAAGAATATGTCTTCTGGTAACTTGCAGCATACGTGAAGATTATAACTTATAATCTATATCGCTGAAGATCTCAACGTCGGAGTAAGACGGTCACAAACACGTCTTTATTACACTGCTCACTCCATACAACTGCCTGCCCAGGAATTCTTCTCCAGCCGGCCTTGTAGTGCGTGCTTTGCTGGCTACATTTCATTGGCTGGAGTTTTCTTCTATTCGATTATTTATTGGTCCTTCTATCACGTTTTCTTATCGTGGGTAAAGCTGTCCCTATCTACGTCACTAATCTCCATGAAAATTGCTGTCGATTTATTGCGTGGCTTATGCCAAAGTTGGCACAGTTAGCTTCACCTCGGCTCTACCCTGCTCTTCGTGTTTGGGTTTTTTTTTATATTAGTTAAAAATCTTGCTTGCTTATTTTCTATAAACATATAAGGAGGGGAAACCCGAGGCCTGTAAACAGTAAATAAATAAACAAACAACACACAAAGGTAGTTATCAGGCACTCTGTGAGAAATAAAGAAGTAGAAGACCAGACAA
Source organism: Oreohelix idahoensis (assembly GCA_024509875.1). Classification (NCBI taxonomy): domain Eukaryota; kingdom Metazoa; phylum Mollusca; class Gastropoda; order Stylommatophora; family Oreohelicidae; genus Oreohelix; species Oreohelix idahoensis. The sequence goes on from JAMPIV010001088.1 coordinate 1,324,758, forward strand.
CAGAAAAACAACAAAAGTGATAGGCTTACCGGAATCGAACCAGGACCTTCCGAACGGCTCCCACCGCCTGCCGTGGATAAGCGGTGGGTGCCGTTCGGAAGGTCCTGGTTCGATCCCGGTAAGCCTATCACTTCTGTTGTTTTTCTGTTGTCTGGTCTTCTACTTCTTTATTTCTCACTGAGTGCCTGATAACTACCTTTCTGTGTTGTTTGTTTATTTATTTTCCATGTCGTAAATTTATTTTGGGAGAAAGAGTCTTAGAAATAGTAGTCCGGTTTAGAGTGTAGAATGATGGTGAAAAAAAGCTCAGTGATAGAAATGTAGAGATTAAATATGATGCTCCACAGAGTGCTGGAGGAGAGTAAAGACAGACTTATTTACGACAAATCGTTTCTCTCAATCTTCTCTTCCACTCTCCTGGTCAAACAATTATTTGCCAGTTTTCCAGACACACATCTGCGCTCACACCGATTTGGTGCTTCAAACACACAGACGACGTGGATCCAACTATCTTAAACAAATAGGGGAATTTTTATGGGCTTTGGGTAGTCCAACACCGTAACGATTAAGTTTATGTTGTTTATTAAAGTTAAAAAAGACAATCACTAAAATAATCAATTGTTTACAACAAGAATTATCAAAATTTACAGAAAAATGCAAATAACAAGGTAGGGAGAGGGGTGAAGAAGACTGGTATCGACTAAGCCCGTCCCGCTTATTAGACAAAAATAAACCCAGTCCAAAGATAGATAGTTATCAGGAACGTAGGTAAGTTAACCTAACAGTAAAGTTAATTACTCTGAAAAAGAGGTGTTACAAAATTAGGTATAGGTGGTAGAAAGAAATCCTGTTCTTCCCAATTGTTCTTCCCTTTACTAAGCAAATGAAAAGGAGGGGGTTTTAAACAGAGTTAACAAATTATCAACTATCCCACTTAATGGAACAATGTAGGGTATACAGAAAAGATATATATTACCAGGTAAGCAAGTTAAAAAATGGTTACACAAAAGAATTAATTTCCTGTCATTCATACACGCGCTAGTAAAGGCCTTCACTCATCTTGCTCTCACTTACCGATTGTGAAAAAATCTTGCACTCCATAGAATAACACAACAGCAGTTACACCTCAAACTAAATGTATGAGGGTTTGTTCAAGTTCTAGCCCCAGATTAGCGGGTAGGCGGTCAGCACATAAAAGGATCCCGTAATCGCTGGAAAATGAATCTGTAATTGTGTCTCTTTTCTTAATAACAGTTTCTATGGGAGGGCACGGTCTCTGATACCGGGGTGAGGATGGTGTGATCTATTTGTCTTTGCCGCTAATAATAAAATTCTTACGCGTGCTGGTACACTTTATCCGTGAGGTATGGTTTAAGTCCAGTGAGAAAACTAGTCACATCACTGTTCAGGAAAATATGAATTCTCTCTCTGTGTCAGTAAACTAACAAAAGCTCGGGCCAGTGTTCTTCTTCCCGTGATATGAGTAAATATCATATCATGTTTTGTATTCGATCACTTCCTGATATATATTGTTTACACACGGTATCCCGTGGTTGCAGGAAGTGACGTCTTGACTCCTGCTTTGAATTGACAGCAGACGTGAGTTTCGATTTGGGACAAGCTAGCGTCTCTAACCGCAGTCTGCTTGTGTCGTTTGACCAGTATGCAAGGAATGTGTCCAGTAGGACCTGCTTTTAAAATGTGTTAATTGCCTTTGGGCATCTTTATATTTCACCTGCAAGATCGATTACCATCACTGCCTTATGCTTTCATCTAACAGTATAATGTCAGATTAGTCTTAGCAGTGTGTATGGAGTTCTTGGGCACGTAAGTTGACTGTTCCATTAAAATGGAGAGTATCAGAGTCAAGGACAGTAGAGACATGTGCTAGTAAAAGCTACGATGTCATATCATACTCAAATGGAGTAATGTGTTAATAAATATTTGTGAATCGTGCCAAGAAGTTAGGCCTTATTAATGAGTACCTGAGGTGCGGGCCAGGGAGATTGTGTGTGACTGGCCAAACTTAAATACACATACTATAATTCCTCAAACGGAATATGCAAGGAGAACCCTGGAGGGTACTCAGCAGGCCACAGTAATACGGAGTGTCAAGCCTGAAGTCTAATGCACTCTTACCACAGGACGTCGGGAGGACGGTTCCTGAAATAATAAACATTCTTAAAATTTACCCGTACCAGTTTCTGGGGGCCAAAGCCATTGGATGCCTTACAAGCCTAAGAGCGCCTAACGAATCTAGGACTATTTTTTCAAAATGGCGACACGCATCGTCTGCCAAAAGTTTTTATGAATGGAAGGGATTTCCATCATCATGAATGTGCCTCAAGTTGTCACTAAGTTATAAAAGTGACCTATTATTACACAGAAGTCATAGGAACTGACTATCTTCATTCAAGAAGCAAGTATTTTATCAAAAATCATGGACCATATCGATGTCCTTCGATGTCAGCATGAAGCAATTCTAAGCCTAACCAGATACTAGGCTATTATCATCACTACATCCTTTCCTTGTCGAAGTCTCAAGAAGGATTGTTTTCTTGGCAACAGATAAGTTTATTTATTGTTACATACAGCTTGGCTGTGAATATAATCTGTTTGCCTGATATCTGACTTCGCCATATGTGTTTTCATTACGTGTTTTTGGTTTTGTAACTAGCGGGCTGGATGGAGGGACTTGGTTTGTGATCATTCAATACCGCGAAAGCTAGGTCGAATGAGCAAATCAAGCGTTCTATAGGGCAGTATCTGTGTGATTCAGATAGAGGACCCAGCATACTCTGCTGGTTGTATAAAAGTTTGCGTCTATTGAATTTAGCAGATCCACTTTTGTTAGCTGTGTAGTCATGTTTATCTATTGTTTGTTCTCATAAGTACTGTCATTGTTATATTTTATTTAGTTCGTTACATTATTATTTGTAATATTGTCTAGCCTCATCTTACTATCATTCATTTCATAGATGTCATAATTGTTGTGATATGCGTCTTGTCTTGTCTATTTGTAATAGAGCATTAGTTTAAATTAATTCATGTATATTTTATAGTTATTCCTTTGTTTTCCCATTTGTATTGCCTTTAGTTGCTCTAACCCTGTCTTGCTGTTCTTACTTGTTGTGGTTCTATTTTTTCATTACTCCATATTGTTTATCTGAATACATCTACTATTGCAATTATAATTTGATCTGAGATTGGTGGAGTGAATATTGAATATAGCTGACATATTCATATACATAAAAGTTAAAATATTGTGTATTATTGATGATGATGATGATGATGATATAATCCCTTTAGCTGTGAGCAGGTAGCTCTTGACAGCCCATTGCCTCTCTGACAAAGGTGCAAGTCTTCCTCAGTTGCTGTGATGATGTGTAGAGTGTATTGTGGATGGTTGGGTTCGATGGAAGTAGTTGGCGTCGCAGGTCAGTTAGTCTTGGGCACTGTAACAGCAGGTGTTCAACTGATTCCTCATGGTGGTGGCAGTGCCTACAGTTTGGTTCACGTAGTGGGTCTATTCTATTTAAATGTTTATTGACAGGGGCATGGCCTGTTCTCAGCTGGAAAATTAGACTCTGATCTCTTCTTTTCAGTTGTTTAACTGGATCTTGAGGGTTTGGTTTAGCTTGATGTTTGAAGAATGGCCGCCCTGTCTGGGAGGAAGCCCATTGGTTTAGCCATTCTTCCCTATAATTGTTTCTCAGGATCTGTTGGCAGGTTTGCAGTGTGGTACTTGATGGGAACTGGGGCAGTGCTGCTCCTCTTTTGGATAGTTTGTCGGCTTTTTTATTTCCTGGGACTCCGACATGCCCTGGGATCCACTGGAGTGTAACTTCGACGCAATAGGAAGTGAACAGTTGGTCAATAAATCTACAGATGTTATTAATATTAGGGGACATTTTGCTTTCTAGGGCTTGGAGTGCTGATTTTGAGTCTGAGAATATAACAATATCCTCAGGTGGATTGATGCCACTTTCAAAGTCTGAGATTATCCGGCACAATGCTTTTTCTAGTGCTGTTATTTCTGCATCATAGCTGGAACAAATTTCTCCGCAAGGGCCAAAGATGCAAGGGTGGTCTTCTGGGTGCTGGTTGGGGTATTTTATCACTGCGCCATATCCAGCATTGATGGTAGCTTTAAATGCAGATCCATCTGTGTAGACATGGATGATGTCTTGTGGATATGAATCTATAGTTTCTAAAGCGATGGTTTTCAGTAGTGGTCCTAGAGTGTTCTTGTCTGCTGAGGGGTCAGAGAGTTCAGTTCTTACTATGGGAGTAGTTGCCTGCCAACAAGGTGGTTCATTATTGACAGTTACCATCGGCTTTCTAACTGCTGGTAGGTGGTGTTTGATGCTAGCTTCTTTTGCATTTTTAAGAAAAGATGTCTTTTGTATTCTGTGTTTTTGGTGCCACTGCTCTATCATTTTCCTATTCTCCTCCTTTGTGTCCATTCTCAGATACCTTTCGTATGTTTCCACTGCTGAACGTTCTCTTCTTAGGTTTAAGGGTTCAATATTGGTGTTGATTTCGCATGCATCTGTCGGCGTTGTCTTCATGGCACCACTTATAAACCGTAGAGCGTGATTTTGGGCTTTGTCTAGCTTTTGTAAGAGGCTTTTACTTGCAATAGTTTGGAGGGGGAGCGAGTAGTCAATTACTGGGCGCACATATCCAGTATAGAGTTGGCGTAATGAGTGCTGGTCTGCTCCCCACCCACAGGAAGAAAGGTGCTTAATGAGCCTGAGTCTTGTGGATGCTTTCTCAATCAGCTTGTCTATGTGGGGTCTCATGGTAAGTCTACGGTCGAGCTCGACTCCAAGATATCTCGGGCATTCTTCATATGCTAATTTCTCTCCATTCATCCAGACCTCGATGTTGTTCTCATTAACTCTCTTGTTTAGACTGAACAGGCCATACACAGTGTTCTCTACATTGATTTCAAGTTTCCAGAACTGGCAGTATGCAGAGATGGTTGTCAGGTTTTTGTTCATATTTTTGGTGATGGTTTGGAGGTATTTTCCTTTTGTCCAGATGACTAGGTCATCAGCAAATAGTGCTTTTTGGCAGGTGATGACATCTGGGAGGTCATTTATAAATATAAGAAACAGTGTACAACTTAGTGCCGATCCCTGAGGCAGTCCTTCCTCCAGGGTTCTTTGTTTTGATGTTGTTCCACTGAATGTTGTTTGGATTGTTCTGTTGTGGAAGAAACCTTTTAACCAAATGTACATTCGCCCTGATATTCCCATTCTTCGCATTTTGAAGAGGAGGTCTATCCTCCAGACTCGATCATAGGCTTGTCTAAGATCAATAAATGTTGCAAGCACATTTCTTTTTTCTTGGAAGGCATCACCTATCTCTTGGGTGAATCGTATCAACTGATCCATTGTCTGTTTGTTTCTTCTAAAACCTGACTGATTGGTGTTTAAGAACTTATTGCTTTCTAGCCACCAATATAGCCTTTCATTTATCATCCTTTCAGTGATCTTGCCTAGGTTTGATGTCAAGGAGATCGGTCGATAGCTTGTTACTTCATTGGATGGTTTGTCCTTCTTAAGGACTGGGATGATATTGGCTTTTTTCCAGTCTGTTGGTAACTTGCCTTCTCTCCAGGTCTTGTTAATGAGGTCAAGGATGGTGGAGAGTTCATAATTTGAGAGGTTTGAGATCATCTCGTTAGTGAGCCGATCAGGTCCAGCAGCTTTTCCTTTCTTGCATTTCTTTAGGGCCATCTTGAGTTCTGAAAGAGTGAAGTTCTTTTCAAAGACCTCACAGCTAGCTGTTGGTTGTTTCTCCATCATTTTGGTGAGTGATCTGATAGCACTGTCAAGTCTCTTGCGTGGTTGTTTTTTGTATTATTGATAAACACAAGAATAAGCAACCATGACTTCATTAAAGGATTTATTGAAGATTGGGAAGGAACTTAATTTGGAAGGTCCAGCTTTGCAAGCTTATATTGATAAAGAAGTAAACAGACAAGAAGAACTTCGCAAAGAGGAATTGGCTGAAAAAAGGAGACAAGAAGAACTCCATAAAGAAGAAAAAAGGAGATCAGAAGAATTGGCTCTTGAAAGGGAAACATTAGCTTATGCCAGATCTCAAGAGGAAAGGGCTCAAGAAGAGATCAGATCTCAACAAGCTCAAACTATAAGATTAGCTGAGATTGAACTGGAAAAATTAAAATTACAACAACCACTGTTGCATCCTGGGGTAGGTGAAGATAAAAATAAAGATCATACTACTGCCATAAGGATTAATTTGCCAAAATTTAACGCATCCATAGATGACATTTCATGCTTCCTAAATAGGTTCGAAACTTATTGTGAAGAATATAAGATTGACAAATCTACATGGACATGTAGACTTATGAATTTATTGGTTGGTGAACAATTAACTGTAGTCTCCACTTTGGATGACCAGACTAGAAAGGATTATGAAGCTGTTAAGGTCATTTTATTGCAGAGGTATCAATTAGATGATGAGGGCTATCGTCAGAAATTTCGATCTTTGTACCCTGATTCTGGAAAAGATTTCACTGAATTTATTTCAGCTGTTAAACTGAATTTTTCTAGATGGATTGAACTATCCAAAACTGAAAAAACTTTTGAGGGTTTGTCAGATTTGATTCTAAGAGACAAGGTTTTGTCATCTATTAGTTCTGATTTTCTTGCGTTCCTGCAGGAAAGAAAACCAGAGAACCTAACTAAATTACAAACCTTAGGACGTCAATATCAAGTTACACATCCTAATAGAGTATTGAGCAAAAACAATGTAAGGGTCTCATTACCAGCTGCATCGGCCAGATCATTCCAAGACAATGCACCTAGGTATAGATCTAACAGCATAGATAGGAATCAAAGATTTAAACCATCACATAATTACAGTCAAAATAGAGGTAGATACAATTTTAATAAATACCAACCTCAAAGACATTGGAATTCATATCAGGAGGATAACTTTTATCCACAAACCTCATTTAAGTCCAATAACTGGCAAAATAGAGGAGAATATAACTCAAAATCAAATAGAGGTCAGAAATCATTTTATAGAGGAAATGATCAAAATGCAAATAAAAGATCTTATCATAACAATACTTCCAGACAATCAAGAAACACTGAACGTACCAATGCCATTGTTCATGATAATAATCAGAACCATAATGATATTGTAGCACATGCAAATTCATGCAGTGTAGACTTAGCAAATAGTGATAACTGCACTAATTGCAATTCTTTATTTCAGCCTCAAGGAGTGCCAAGATTATTATGCGGACACCCTCTCCCAGTCATGTCATCTTTTGAAAGTACTGGTTCATTGATCTTGAACAGAGGTTTTGTCAATAATAAGTTAGCATCTTTACTCAGAGACACGGGTGCAACCACTGTTGGTGTGCGCAAGGCCTTGGTTGATAAGGTGGATTATACAGGAAAACAAGTGAAATGCATAACTTTTGGTGGAACTGTGGAATATTACCCCACAGCAGAGGTATTTTTGGACACACCTTATTTTACAGGACGAACACTGGTATGCCTCTTGGACAATCCAATTGCTGGAATTATTATGGGAAACATACCTAAATTGCATGAATGTACACAGGAAGATATTGAAATATGGGAAAGACAACACTTATTATGTTCAAATGCTGTGACTACCAGAGCTCAGTCTCGCATGGACAATGATCATCACAAACCAGTCATTGATGTGTTACCTGAAGATATAACTGAAGATATCACTTCAGAAGATGAAGAAGAAAAGGAAAATAATGATGATGATATAAGTCATTATCAACAGGAAAATAATGATGATATTAAGGTAATCAATGATGTGAATAATGATGATGACAATTTATTTCAGATGGAGCTCATTGATAAGGAAACCTTTATACAAAGACAGAAAGATGATACTTCCTTAAAAAAATATTTTTCATATTGCTCATTTGAATGATGTAATGATAGATAACTGTGCAAAACACTGGTATACTATCAAAAATGGGATTTTAGTAAGAAACTATCAATTTGCTAATTCCTTAAAGAAACAGATTATGGTACCAGCTTGTTTTCGACCATTCATTTTACGACATGCACATGACATTGAATGTGCAGGACACTTAGGTGTTGCTAGAACAAAACAAAGAGTTTTGTCATATTTTTTTTTGGCCAGGAATTACGAAAGACGTCAAATTATTTTGTCGTACATGTACCATCTGCCAAAGTGTGGCAACCAGAAAACCAAAACATGATGCGCCCATTCAAGCATCTGATATTTCTTTGCGTCCCTTCGCAAAGATGGCCATTGACATTATTGGCCCTTTAAAGGTAACATCAGCCAGAGGTCATCAATATGTGTTGACCTGCATAGATATGTGCACACGCTGGCCAGAAGCTATTCCTTTAAAAACCATCACCACGGTAGATATTGCTGATGCATTATTTTTGATTTTCAGTAGAATAGGTTTTCCTGAAAACATACTGTCTGATAGAGGAACTCAGTTAGTTTCAGATGCTATGAAACAGGTTATGGATATGTTTGGGATTCAAAGATCCCTTAGTTCAATATACCATCCTCAATCTAATGGGGAAAATAGAAGTCCTCAACAGATCCTTAAAACAAATGCTACATAAGGTTACAATTAAATATCCTCAAAATTGGGACAGAGTCCTGCCAGCTATTTTATTTGCTTATCGAGAGATAAAAAAACGAACATACAGGCTTTAGTCCATTTGAATTGGTTTTTGGCGCCAGACCACGTGGCCCAATGTCTATATTAAAACAACTTTTAATTGGTGCTGAGATGAACAAGGAGGTTCAGACCTCATATCAGTATGTAGTCAATTTGAGGAAAAAAATAATAGACGCATGCCAGATAGCAGTAGGTTCATCTGAAAAGGCAAAGCTTAGGGCGAGGTTATTCATTAACCAAAACCGCAAATTACGCCAACTTTGGCCTGGTGATGAAGCTTACGTATTATTACCCAGGAGAGATAACAAATTATTAGTCTCATGGAGAGGACCTTACAGGATTGTGGAGAAACTGTCTGATGTTGATTATATTGTCTCAGTAGAGGGAAAAGAAAAAACTTTTCATATCAATATGCTACAGCAGTTTCATACACGTCCACCATATCTGAGACCAGTCTTTGAGGCTCTTGATCAATCTGTCTGTCGTCATTCTTCTTTGGCTGTCATACAGGAAGAAAATTCGGATTTGACTGATGGTAATGACTCATTATTAGTATTACCTAGTCTTCACTACTTGTCTACTGAAAGTTGGAAAGATGTTGACATATCACCAACTCTATCTTCTTTCCAAAAAGAACAGGTTACTTCAATCTTACGTTCTTTTACTGATGTCCTTACTGATGTCCCAGGACACACTGATATCATCGAACATGATATCATTCTGACAGACTTTCAACCCATTAAGTTGAAACCTTACCCTATTCCTATACATTTACAATGTCAGGTTAAAGAGGAACTAGAACAGATGGTGAAATTAAACGTCATTTCTCCATCTCATTCCCCTTATAGTTTTCCGATGGTTTTGATCCGGAAAAAAGACAAATCTATACGTATATGCATAGATATTAGACGTCTAAATTCGGTCACCATCCACGACGCGGAACCACTACCCGTGTTGGAATCTTTATTAGATAGACTAGCTACAGCTACATTTTTTTCTAAATTTGATCTATCTAAAGGCTATTTCCAAGTACCATTAACGGAACGATCCAAGCCTTATACTGCGTTCGCAACCCCATTAGGACTCTTTCAGTTTAACTATATGTCTTTTGGTTTAGTTAACGCACCTGCGACCTTCGTTCGCATGATGAGACGACTCTTCTCTGACAGAGACGACCTTATTACTTACATCGACGACATTTGTCTGTTTCATCAATCATGGGATGAACATTTGAAGGGTATTCAATCCTTACTTACCACTCTACGTCGTTATAATTTATCTGCACGTCCATCTAAGACGAAGATTGGATTTCAGGAGATTTCATTTTTAGGTTATAAAGTAGGAGGAGGTTTTTTGAAGACAGATGATACTACTATCTCTAGGATTCTAAGACCAAAAAACAGGTTAGAAGTATTCTAGGGCTCCTAAACTTTTATCGTAAGTTTATCCCTAATTTTGCAGAGTATACGTCTGTGTTGTCATCACTGGTGAAGAAGGAGTCACCAAATAGGTGTATTTATAGTCAGGATGTTCATGTGACTTTAAATAGATTAAAATGTCTGTTTTCCAAGTTGCCTATATTGAGATTGCCTGATCCTTCTAAACATTTTACTCTTACAGTAGACACTTCCAAAACGTCCATTGGAGGTTCGCTTTTGCAAGAATGGAAGGGCTGTTTACATCCAACACTTTATGTTAGCAGGAAGCTAACGCCGACGGAGCAGCGTTACTCGGTCATTGAGAGAGAGCTACTGGCTCTTGTGTTCTGCTTCTCTAAACTGCAACGTTACCTGCTTGGTGCAAGTTTCACACTCGAGACAGACCAGAGGGCACTGTCTTACCTGAAAACAGCGAGATTCAAGAATGCTAAAGCAGCGAGTGCCTCTCTGGCCCTTCAACCCTATAATTACCAGATTAAACCCATCGCAGGAAAGTTGAACGTGATGGCCGATGTGCTATCCAGATGTATGAAGCATCCGCTATCGCCAGTTGTCTCCGCAAATGCTTGAATATATATCTTGATTTTGGATGAACAGTAATTCATCATCATCATGTTGCTTGGCATAGTGTCTATAGTTTTTCAACCGGTTTAAGTGCATGACGAAGCAATGTGGTTGTAATATCTGAAGTATGCAATATATGAGTTAAAAGAAGGCATGTGCCTTAGTTCATGATGCTACCTTTGCGAAATAATTCCTGACTTGTCCCAAAGGAAGTAGTGTTATTATTGAGCATCAAAGTTGGATTGAAGCAGCATTTGCGGCATATACAGCACAGATACTATTGTTCATTCTGTACTTGAGAATTTCATACGTATATGATGAAATGCAATTTCTTGGTTATGTCCCTTTTTGAACTTTGTAGTCAGTAATTTTAGTTATTTCCCTTTTTACACAACGTTTGAGACAGTTAATTAGTGCAAAAAAGGTCCTACTGGACACATTCCTTGCATACTGGTCAAACGACACAAGCAGACTGCGGTTAGAGACGCTAGCTTGTCCCAAATCGAAACTCACGTCTGCTGTCAATTCAAAGCAGGAGTCAAGACGTCACTTCCTGCAACCACGGGATACCGTGTGTAAACAATATATATCAGGAAGTGATCGAATACAAAACATGATATGATATTTACTCATATCATCCCGTTACGACTTAATTTGCTTGATGGTGCGTTAAATTTGTCTTTGGGTGTGCTTTCTTTGCTATAAGTTAGATAGCGGAATTCCAAACATAGAATCGCCTCAAAGATTTAAAATTTACACAGTCTCAACAAGTTCTGCGTCAGGGGAACTCTACACACTGTTTTATGATTTGCTTAGATTGATTTCTTTATTGCTTTCTTAATGCTGGGATCGCACAGGTTACGATCACTCTGTATGAAAGAAAAAAAGATATGTAATATACCGAAAAACACATAACCTTCTAAAGCGCGATGAATTTCCCGTTAAGACTATTTTATATACGCTCGCGTATTTAATTATGTATTTAATAAACACTGCGCGAGTTTTAGTGGTTAAAACACACTCTTATAAATATATAAAAAAAAAAGGTAAAGGAACCCGTTACACGCCCATTTAGGCATATTGGGAATATGGTGTTAGGCCCATATTATCTTGACCGTCGGCACACGAGGGGTGATGTGGTCGGCATCACGCCGGCCGCCTTAACCTTCCCAGAGTAGCTCTGGTACCCATTTGGGGCTGGGTCGACCCAGGAGCCGTTTGTGGCCTAAAAATTTTTCCGCCTCATCTGGGGATCGAACCATAGACCACTGCGCTAGGAAGCCAGTGCACTAACCACTATGCTACCGCGGCTCCTTATAAATATATGACTTAACTAAATTTATTAATTATAAATTCCTTCGCGACTTTAAAAGTTAATGTAAGCATTTAACATCTATTATCTTTTGGAAATAATATAGCAGGTATGTCATTACATTTACAACTGGAACTATTGAGACGGTTTAATTTAGTAGATTTAAATTAACACAAAATCCAGTGAAATAGAATGACTGAACTAGACCATTGATCACTTTACACAATATATATATATTACCGCTTTGCACAGAATAGAATTCACTGCAAATATGTATAAAAATCCATGGGATAATCTAGCAAGATTTCAAATATAGCTAGTGCTTCTGTTAAGTTCTGGCCAGCGAGTGATAAAGTGTATTTCTACGAGGTCTGTATATATCTAGAATGAAATGAAAGATGAGTGGGACATGAGAAACTTGACAGCTTTTTTGATCTCAGAAGACTTTTTGGGATCTGACCGCCAGACCAAAGAGAGAAGCCGCCCCTGGCCTCTCGTATCTTCGCCCGCTGCTTGCGTCAGCTTTCCCCGTTCGCTCCCACTGCGATCGGTTCCGTGTTTAACACCGAGATGCGAAATCGTTTCAGGGACCACTACTGTCTTTGATAGCATGCCGCCCGTCCTTCCTGAGATCCCCCCAGTGTCTTTCTTCTGACCGCTCTGGTCCATCTTGCGAGCGGTTTAGTGTTCGCGCGGAGATGATAAATACCTGCGAGAAACTAGCTTCTCTGCTCGGGGATCGTCTCAGTGTCTTTAGATCTCATGCCGCCTACTAAATGAGTCCTGGTGGAATTGGTTCGCTCTGGCGAAACCAAAAAGTTGCAACAAATGTTCAGGGGTTCTAATGTTATGAAAAGCTAAAGTCCGTTTAATCATCCATCAAATCAGGGAAAATTCACTTGTCGAACTAGACGTACGTCACATTCCATAATAGCGAAATGATAGTTTTATTGTTTAATTATAACTAGTTTCTAGCACGAAGAAATGCTGTGGTGGTTGGTCATACGGCCACAGAAGTATCGGAGGCACGATACTTAGAACGAGCCGTTTCTGGCTAAATATTCGAATTATAAGCTTCTTGGCATTGCTTCTTCAAGAAGAGTGTATTCATCTTTCAGATGATCATAATGGCTATATATTCGTGTCTTCCCTTGACTTGGGTAAGAACACCATAATCAATTACGTCTATACTCGACGAAAGTTATTTCGTTCTGCCTCAAGTACCTTGCCCGGATAGCAACAAATCGCCGCAACAAAACGCGCCATGCCCGTTTAAGAATGGTGCACGGTCGTACGCAAATAATTAAACATACAATTAACCTAGATGCGCTCAAATGTGCGTCTACAAAATACTAGACGCACATGTGAGGATCTCAAACACTTAACCCCCCGCTATCAATATAAAATAACTTAACAACCATCAACGACAAATTCTCTCTGGACACAGAAATTGACAGCCGCATTGGCAAAGCTGCAGCTACCTTTGCCCGCCTCAAAAGGCGTGTTTCGGGAAACTCCAAACTCACAACGAAAACCAAAGCTGCGGTATATAACGCCTGCGTCACCAGCACACTTCTATATGGCAGCGAGACATGGACAACCTATGCTAAGCAATAAAATAGGCTCAATATCTTCCATCTACGGTGTTCATGCCACATTCTTGGCATTTCATGGAAAGACAAAGTGACAAATGTCGAGAATTTTTCACGTGCTGGCCTTCAAAGCATGTATACACTGATTAGATAGCATAGACTAGACTGCCTTGGCCATGTCCACCTCATGGAAGTTGGTCACATCCCGAAAGATATCTTCTACGGACAACTGGCAGATAGCAAAAGAACAGTTGGGCAACCGCAGTTGAGATTTAAACATGTTTGCAAGAGAGTCATGAGGGCACTGGACATAAATCCAGCAACCTGGGAGGATGAAGTGACGATGCTATCTACGGTGCCACCTAAGATTGGGCGAAACGAAGCTCTCACAGCAAGCAGAAGAGAGGAGAGAACGTTGAAATGAACACCAGGAAAATAAGCAGTTGAGGGCTGTCACCTCAGGGGCGCATTCGCATAGTCAGCTATGACTGAAGGGGCTCTATTATGTCACTAATGCGGAACTGATGACAAGAATCAGCCATCTGCCCGTGAAACAAGAGATGAGAACAGGCGCGGGATAGAAACCACACTGAATAAACCTGTTGATAGCACAACATGGCAACCCTTGTTCTGGAATCTCCAGCGTAAGAGAAGCAGAGTTGAAGCCAAGAATATATGGAGACGAGAACAGGAGACGGACATACAAATGTTAAGGAAGGCACTGGGTTAACCTTGAGCTGATGTCATGTGACAGGAAGACATGTGTTTGGGGAAGGTCTATGCTCCACATGGAGTTAAAGGCTAATAAATGATGATGAGAAGGATCAAGTGGATAGAGCGCTTACTTCTCAAGGCAAAGGGACATGTGTCGAAATCAAGCCGTGCCATTCTTCTGTCTGTCTAGTTATAATAGTAAATACCTGACTCTGCTCTGGTGTTATGAAAGGCAAAAGCAGCGAATAACGTAACCTGTCACTCCACCTCGTAAACCTGAGATCTAGTACAATGAAGTCTCTAACACTTCTCTCTCTACTGCAGTATCTGTTTGTCGCATAGAGATTATGATCAATAAATTTTCTATATTCTCTTCTTTTTTTCTACCCGTGTCCTCTATTTTATTATCACTCTTTATCCTTTTCCTGTGTTTTTCGCATTCGTACGTTTGCGGCTATAAACATTACTATTTTCCCATTCAAACTTTCGCCTGGTTTCGGTTTCTCATTTAGAAACGCAGTAGATTACCTAACGTGTCAGTCCCTTGCACGAGATAATTTTAGGTGGGATTTCAGTCTATCAGACATTATGAGCAGACAAATTGTCTACATTTGCAGCTGTCACGAGAGTTTTCGTCAGGCTAGCTCCCGGCGAAGTGTGAAAATTGCCCTCTGCAGTGGAGACGGGTCGTCTGACATTCGCATCTGACATGAGCGCTCACTGTCCGATAGTTAGACGGAGGTGTGAATCGCGCCAGACATGCTCGCTCAGAGCAGACAGAGTGTCTGGCATTTCGCCTCTGACACGCGCGCTCACGGTCAGATAGTTAGACGGAGGTGTGAAGATGAACGTTTGGCAGTTATGAGCAGCGTCTAAGCAGACGTAGGTGTTAAGACGGAAAGGAGAGATTATTTCGTTTTGCGAAATAAGTTGGGACCCCTTTGTCTGGTTTAAGATATTAACCAGAGTTTGAAACTTGATTTCACTCATTCTCCATTTGCAGTAGACGTGGTCACTTCGTTCTAGATACTTAAACTTATAAGTGAACCTCTTAGTTTCGTTGTGATACCGTAGTTCTTTGTTGAGGTAAATATTATATTAAGTATCTAATAATTTGTGAGTGATTAAGTGTTAAATCGCCTATGTTTCACTAGTTCTTTTGTGCAGATTGATTAATTTATAAGTCTGTTATATTCTCTAGTCGACAAGTTACAGTGGAAAACAGAATAAATTATAATTTCTAGCTTAAACTCAGTCGGCAATTATGAATTTAATTTAACTGCTAAATACTCAGTCGATAATTTTTCGAAACTAACTTATAAATGCTAGATGCCTCTTAAGTGTTGACGGAATACGTATGTATTCCTAATTCATGATGATTGACTTTTATATATAACTTATTTGCCGGAAAAGTTTAAACGTTAAGTCAAGCTCTACGCTTGCAGTTCAAAATGTAAGTTATATTGAGTACATAATATGTAAAATATTTCATATGTGGTTTTTTTTTCTTTATTCAGTGAATACTGGGGTAACCCAACTTTGACAGCGTTTTGTACAGAGACATACCTGTGAGAAACATAAACATTTTATATCTTTAACCACGTGGGTTTTCAAGTAACACCTGTCTGACAGGGCGTGTGCCTTCAGAGATAGACAGAATACCAATCCCACTAACGGGTTTTTTTAAAGAATAAATGCTTATACTGGGCCTTGAGCCAGATCATATTTCTTCACAAACTCTAATGTACATGCTGCCTTGTGGCGAGAATAATTACAGAAAAATCATTAACTTTTCCGACATTATTTGACCAAGTGTGTGGTGAACCAAGATTATCTGTTGCGAGAAGTTGTCCACGGTCATCTTCCTAATTAAGGGAAACCTCGTGTTCTGACACTGTGTGCCCGCTGAAACCCAAAACTCCTACCTCGTGAATAAGTGACATTAACTTAAATCTGTAAAGAAAGAACGATCGCCTGAAGAGGACGCCATCGGACACGTTGAATGAAACCAATATCTGCAGAGCTGGGTATCCGCTTCATCCACAGATAGACAGATTAAACGAAGTGTACACTAAAGCTTGCGCCAGACGGCGAACAACAGCACGATTGTAGGTAAGGTTGTTGATACAGAGTAAATATTATCAAAGGGAGGTGATCTTGAAAATGTTAAGCGAATAGATTCGATTGCGGGTTACGTTGCTTGGTTAAGCTGATGTTAAGTTAAAAATGTATTAGGGGAATTCCCTCGTATGATCGAGAAGTTTCCAAGTCGGTAAGCGGGGCGAACACTGGTCAGTTCAAATCGCGGAGATGTTTTTTTTCTCTGAACTGTCTTGAGCTGTGAGTAAGCTCGTGTGACTAGCCCATGCAATTATCGAGACTGAGTTGTGTTTTTTAAACAACCGAGTCTCGTGTCTTTTTTGGCGGGTCTAGTGTGTGAACTAAGGGGAGTCTGTTTTGGGGTACCGACGGGAGAGGTCGGTCCTACAGTGTGTGTTTTGAGTATGCCTGCGCAGTGCAAAAGTTATAAAGGCCATTATTTGTGTAGACCTATAATTTCTGAGTTTATTGGAGAATTGTGTTTGTGAGTATTTTTGAAGAGGTAAGGATCCAGGACTTATGTTTGACTATATAAATGTCAAGATGAGTGAAGGCGAGATTACTGCAGACTGCCAGGGAGTGCAGTCTTGCGAGAAATTGCCGCGAGTATTCACTATTGATGTTAGAAGCATCGTTTGAGGCCATTTATTATTGTCAGCACGGCGAGGATAACCGTTTGCTGGGAAAAGGATCCATTGTCTATTTATTATAATATTGATGTTAGAAGCATCGTTTGAGGCCATTTATTATTGTCAGCACGGCGAGGATAACCGTTTGCTGGGAAAAGGATCCATTGTCTATTTATTATAATATTGATGTTAGAAGCATCGTTTGAGGACATATATTATTGTCAGCACGGCGAGGATAACCGTTGCTGGGAAAAGGATCCATTGTCTATTTATTATAATGCTGATGTTAGAAGCATCGTTTGAGGCCATTTATTATTGTCAGCACGGCGAGGATGACCGTTGCTGAGAGGATCCATAGTTATATTAAAGCGCCAAGGTTGAGAGCGTCTTTGATGAAGCATATTTAAGGAGGCCATTATTTATTGGATAACCGTTTGCTGTGAAAAGGATCCATTGTCTATTTATTATAATGCTGATGTTAGAAGCATCGTTTGAGGCCATTTATTATTGTCAGCACGGCGAGGATGACCGTTGCTGAGAGGATCTAGTGTTGATGTTGTAGAGCGCTAATGATTATGAGAAGTGGAGATGTGACTATAGTACTTTCTTGTTGTGAGTTATGTTTGACTGTGTATTTCATTAACGTATCGTGACAATAAACTATGTTATATGTCACCTGCAGTTCCATGACTTGTACGTGCGTATCTGTGGCGTGTGAATGTACCCACGCACACTCACTACAACATTTAACACGGTAGGAGAACAGTAGGCGTGACGGTAGTAACGCATGACCATAAATAGCCTGGGTGGCGGAAATCTAGGTCAACAAACAGATTGAATTCACTAACAGTATCTCGTGTGTAGCAGTGGTATGTTAGTCTTACAGAATTTGATATTTTGACATTCGCGTGATAAGAATTACTGTTCTGCTCTGTGTGGGCGTATGAACAGTTTGGCCATTAGAGAAACACACATCACCATTTATTCAATCTCCAAGACCAGTCAGATAATAATAATATTTAATAACCCATCTGTAACTATTTACGGGTAACAGTTGTGTGTGTCAGGGCCCTGATGAAAGAACCGAGTGAAAGTAGACTGAAGGATGTTCTTCGTTTGATTCACTCACTTTGTAATTTTCCTTATGCAAGATTTTGTTGCTAAACTATATTTTTCCATAGAATAGATACTGCTATCAAAGTCAGTTCATACCTTCAGAAGGGGAAAATATTAGACCCAAATCATATGTATCGGTGACTCTTTGGGCTATCATCGTTCTCCTAACTGGACTGTGGGCTAAACATCGAGGGAAGATCATAACTGTGGGTCTTTCATTTCTTGTAGAAATTCCTTGATTTTTATCACTATTTGTATATGCTTTGATGTAATATTTTATGTTGTGATAGAAGTTTATATTGATAATTAAACTGCCCTTAAACTTAATCAGCGTGTTGGTCAGCTCGTTCTAGAATATCTATATAATCATCTGTTATAGTTTTCCCATGTCAGTACGTCTAACTGTCGTCTTGTATGTGCGTGCACGTGAGTGGATAGAATATATATATGTAATATATATGTGTTTAGACTGTCTGACTCCTCTAAATCTGTCGTAGAAGATAGGTGAAAGAGAGAAGATTTCTCGATTTAAGAGACAGCCTCTATCACAGTCTACCATCCCGCTCGTGGAAATCTATTGCTAGTACTATCTTTCACTGTGACTATTGTCACAGGAGCAGTGACATACAGGTTAAAATGACGTAAAATAAGAGAATAATGGACCGACTAGGAAGAAGTAAATAAATACTCTCGATGCAAATTACGGAAAAGGATTCGGGAGACCAACGACGTCATACGGAACAACTAGGTTGACGTCAGAGAGGTTTTCAAGATGACCACTGAACTAGAAGGGCGTTTTTTTTCATCCCAAGGAGAAGAGTCAAATCAAGGGAATGAAAGAACCTTGAGAGAAAACCAACAATTGTAATCACAACTGTTATGACCATCTAGCTTACAGTGAAGTACTACAAAGGTTTGGTCAAGCAGGAAAATAAGTAAAATGGGTGAGTCCGTTTTAAAAAAAGAGCGTTAGAAAGCAAGGAAGTCATAAAAAAGGGTCTACGAAGGTCAGACAATGAATTGGGAACGTTTTTGCAAGACGATCCCGAAAGTTAACTCTGTCTAAGAAATGACGGTCCAATGTTAGAACGATACTTGTCAGATTATGAAGCAGGGAAACTTGTAAATTGGAACCATATTAAAGAACAGTTTTAACCTTTCAAAAGAGACTGTCTTCCAGTGAGTACCTCAGTTCGTGTCGTATTCTGAATTCATTGCTCAAGGCGTTGAGGTTGAAATTTGTCTCATCATTCACTCACCACTGTCTACCACTAAACACTCCACTATATACGATCACAAAGACTTAGGCCAAACAGAGTAGGTTGTTACATTGTGGTAATACACAGATAGACAAATAACAAACTACGCTGTGACATGTGGTGATGGTGAAGTGGTTGCCGCGACCAGGATTTATGAACTTTCCAGAGGTCGAAACCGTGAAATTGCCGACAAACGAACATATTCGTCATAACATATTCAGGATTTATGAACTTTCCAGAGGTCGAAACCGTGAAATTGCCGACAAACGAACATATTCGTCATAACATATTCAGGATTTATGAACTTTCCAGAGGTCGAAACCGTGAAATTGCCGACAAACGAACATATTCGTCATAACATATTCAGGATTTATGAACTTTCCAGAGGTCGAAACCCTGAAATTGCCGACAAACGAACATATTCGTCATAACATATTCAGGATTCGTGAACTTTCCAGAGGTCGAAACCGTGAAATTGTCAGACAAACGAACGTACTCAAGATTACAGATGCCGAAACCATGAAATTGCCAGACAACCGAACGTACTCAAGATTACAGATGTCGAAACCGTGAAAATTGCCAAACAGTCGAACGTACTTGTTACGCACAGATCATTTGTTGTCCAAAGTCTTTGTATAATCATTTTTTTTTCGTAAAAAAATCTTTGTATGATCATTTTCTTGACTGAAATGTGTACGATATTATTTTACAGTCAAAGTGACATAACTCGAGATTTTGAGACTACTATTTTTTATGAGTTTACCTCCTCTTGGTTTGAGACTCGTTCGGTCTATAATTTCTTAAACGAAGCGTGACCATATCTCCTTATTTGGTAGTATCAGTCAAGTGTTGTAGATGTCTGAAACCTGTCTTAAGGTTTTCGATTCATGACCATAAAGGGAGCGATAGTGAATGTCTCTTATCTCGTATGTTCTTAGAATCGTCTTGTGTGAATTGATACTCACGTAGATGGGTTCTGCGCATGTCTAGACTTGGAGAGTTCGATTGTGGTTTCCGCCCAGGTCGGAGAGTGACAAAATGGTTTAAGCAGCGAGTGGACGCAAATCTGCGTCTTGTGATTTCTCTGAGGGAAATACATTGTCTTTGTGAGTTAGTTAGCTAACTAGACTATTTCCCAGTGTTATTCAAGCCTGCCTGGAGGCATATGTTTTGTGGTTGATTCCGAATAAAGGTAATTCCTCTTTATTTGAACTTTTCGATGTCATCTAAAAGTTCGACATTTTTTGCTGCTCTTTGCTCGCTTGTGTGATTCAAAATGGAGAGGTACTTTTGATTAGGTTTCGCCACCGGTATCTTTATACCTGAACTAGTTATATATATATATATATATATATGGGTCGCTCTAGACTAAACAAGGCTATTGTCTGTGTTCCAGGATTCATTATATCAGAGATCACATCCAAGTCAGATGGTTAGACTTAGGAACGTTATAAAGGTTGGCTTGACCTGTATTCCCAGTATGCTATTCACGTGCAGAGGATAAATGGACTTATTGTATACATCTGATCTGCTAGTATCAGGAAGGGAGTATTTATTATTATCTATGAACAGTGATGAGATGCAGCTGACACTGTTGCAGAATTTATATGTATGAACTTTAGGTACCCAGATTTGGGCTATATATTATGTATACAGCTTCACGAACCAGAACTTTATGTTATCGAATATGTGGAAGCTATTTGTTTA
The DNA here is from genome assembly GCA_024509875.1 of Oreohelix idahoensis. Lineage (NCBI taxonomy): Eukaryota > Metazoa > Mollusca > Gastropoda > Stylommatophora > Oreohelicidae > Oreohelix > Oreohelix idahoensis. The sequence goes on from JAMPIV010001088.1 coordinate 1,345,885, forward strand.
CACTATTTGAGATCTGGATTCCTACACTATATCAGAATTATTATTTCTGAATGCAGACATTCATTGAACTGTAGTGTGTTATAACGGAGCTAACGTACCTGGCATTTTGGCGCACCATTATCATTGTGGTGGCCAAATGTTGGTTTACTCTGGTACCAGCTATCAAGGGGGTCAACAAACCCAGACATCATCATCATACTAGATACAACTACAGCATCAACTACCACCTTACAAGAAATTTTGTTGAAAGTATCCGGACTTCCTGACAGTTGCTGATTTTTTGAAACTACCCGGCGCTGCTCGTGGGTATCCAGTTTTCCGAAGTTAGAAGGCCAAGTTCCGAGCAAATTGTTTTCCTGATCTGTAAGGAAGAAGGACAAGTGCCGTAACAACTGTTCCGGTCTCAGAGGTACTGTTGCGGATTCAGAAGGTCAAGTGCCGTAGCAACTGTTGCAGTATTAGAAGCTCATTTCCTTCGTCATGGCTGTTTATGGGAGCAGAAGTTAATCAACGTTGGATCATTATCCTGTTTTGTTTTGATTTGTTTGTATTTGTAGGTCTACTCTTTCCTATTATTTAGTTCTTTACCCAAAATTTTTGTTTATACACTGTAGCGTCATTTGTTTGTCATATTTTCGCATTTTGTCATCACATTCTTTGTGATATTTCTTTTAGTTTTCGCTGTCTACTTATTTGACTTATGCGAATGTTTTCGTATTGTTCTGATCCTTGTTATTGTTTACATTGTTTGTTATTGTTTACATTGTTTGTTATTGTTTACATAGTTCTTGCATAGTTAGCCTTCACTATTGTTACATATATGCTCATGCACTATTGGTTTATAGTGCACTTATCATAACTAACTGGTGGTTTTTTGCTTATGCACTATTGTAGTGCAGTTATGATAGATAACTGATGGTTATGCACTGATTTATGTAGTGCACTGATGATTAAGAAGGGACTTGTGATATTATTATACATTGAATAATACAAGTGTGGTGTCAAAGACTTGTTTCCCACAGAGGTTGGGTTAAACATTGGGATTATACAAGTACTTTATTAAGTCTTGTTACTATTAAGGTTGAAATAAGTTAATTAATTATTTCAGGTTGTGACTCATAATATTAGACATCATGTCTACACTTGATTACTTTATTGAACAAGGGAAATCCCTTGGCAAGACAGGTGATAAGTTGGAAGAATATGCAACTGCTCAATATGATAAGATATTAGAAGTTGAACAAAAAAAATTGCAGATGCAGGTGGAGGAAAAGAGATTCCAAATGGAAATGGAAAAACAAAAAAGAGAAGCAGAATCTCAGGAGAAGAGACTTGAAAAAGCGGCTGAAAATAAAAGACTTGAAATACAGGCTCATGCTGAAGAAAGAAAGTTACAGGCTGAGGCTGAAGAAAGAAGATTACAAAGAGAGGCTGAAAATAAAAGACTTGAAATGGAAGAGAGAAAAGCAAAAATGGAGCATGAAGAAAAACTCTTAGCTTTGGAGTTAGAAAAGTTGAAGTTGTCTAGTAATGCTAATGATGCAAATAAGGTGTCAGATAAGACTAATGCTAAGGATTTCAAGCTTAATCTACCAGCATTTAATGCCTCAATTGATGATATAACATTTTATCTAGATAGATTTGAAAGTGCATGTAAGGTGCATAACATAGATAAAACATTGTATGTTTATCATCTGTCCAAGATACTTAGAGGTGATGCTTTGACTTTGTTGGGTATGGTAGATGTGCCTGACAAGAACAACTATGAGGTTGTCAGAGCAGCATTGTTAAAGAAGTACCAACTTAACGAGGACGGATATCGTCTTCAATTTAAAAACATGTTACCAGAAACTGGAGTTGAATTCTCTGAATTCATCTCAAGGATACGTCTTACTTTTTTAACGATGGGTTGAGCTGTCTAAGACAGAGAGTACATTTGAAGCTCTTATGGACTTACTACTTAGAGACAAGGTTATGTATTCTGTTAATGAATCTTTTCTTTCATTTCTTCATGAGCGTAAGCCTAAAAACATAAAAGAAATGGAAGAATACTGTAGCCAGTATGTTACTGCACATCCTCACATAACCATTAGCAACTCTAAAGTAAAAGAAGATCTGCCAGTTGCTTCGGCAGCACCTTATGGCCCAAATTTTATGCGTAAATTTCAGGGTAGCCAGCAGAATTTCAATAAAAAGAGTAACCGTAATTATGCCCAGAATCATAGCAATCAATTCCAGGGAGATTCTTCTTCCCAGAACTGGAGACAACCTAATATTACACGGTATTCTACTCCCGGTAACTTTAGAAATTTTCATAAAGGTAATCGGTATAGAGGAAAATATTTTTCGCAGAGACCTCAATACCAAGATAATAGAGGTTCTCACCAGTATAGAGATGGTAATGACAGTTATGGAAACTGGAACTCAAACCAGGATAAAAATTACAGTAGGGACTTTAATGATTGCAGAGGCAATAATGGCCGCGGTAGATCGCAACATAAGAGAAAAAGATATCAACAGACAAGCTCTGTTCAACAAGAATCTCAGGGAGCAGATAAACAGGTTAATAATGATAAAGACCATAATGCTATCGGATGCTCATCTTTTGATTTTGGTAGAGCAAATAAATGTATGCAATGCAGTACTTTATTTGACCCGAAGACCGTTACTACTTTAAGCTGTGGTCATCCTTTGCCCGCTCTTCCTGCTAATGTTGCTCATGACGGGAGAGGTTCTCTTATGTTACATAAGGGGCTTGTAAATAGTAATCCAGTCTCAGTGTTGTTTGATTCTGGATGTACTACTGTTGGTGTTAGACAATCTCTTGTAAATCCATCCTGTGCTACAGGAAAGGTCATCAAATGTGTCACATTTGGTGGCACGTTGGAAAAATATCCTACTGCCATAATACATATAGCTACTCCTTTCTTCACGGGAGATGTCCACGCGTGTCTACTTCCAAACCCTATTGCGGACCTTATTATTGGTCGTATTCACGGAATTAGGGAATGTACCCCGCAGCAGATTGCTGTTTGGGAGGAGCAAAACATGGAAGCTACCAATGCGGTGGTCACAAGAGCACATGCTCTGGATCCACCACAAACTTCATTAACTAATAATGATGAAGTAAATGACCAAGATAGTCACTTGACTATTTCACGTGACTCATTTATTAAATTGCAAGAAGAAGATCCTTCTTTACAAAAATTCTTCATTCTAGCAAAAAAAGGTGATCCTAATCAAAATACTAATAGAAAATCTTGGATTTCTATGAAGAACGGCGTACTTGTACGTATGGTACAAGACTCGACTACGTCCACTCATTCACAAATTCTTGTGCCCAAAAGCATGAGATTGCAAATATTGCAACATGCTCATGACTCCCAATGTGCTGGACATATGGGGTTTTCCCGTACAAAGTCGAGGGTTCTTGCGGCTTTCTTTTGGCCATTTGTGAGCAAGGACATACGAATTTACTGTCGCTCTTGCAAAGTATGTCAGGAGGTCAAATCTAAAGGACCACGACATGCTGCGCCTATCCAGGCTGCTGACATTCCTATTCGCCCTTTTCAAAAAATGGCAATAGATATTATCGGTCCTTTTAGAATTAAGTCAGCTAGAGGACATCAATTTATTCTTACATGTGTCGATATGTGCACACGTTGGCCAGAGGCAATACCTCTCAAGAGCATCTCAACTGCTGATATCGCAGACGCTCTTTGGCTAATATTCTCTCGCTTGGGTTTTCCCGGAGAAATATTGTCAGACCATGGCACTCAACTTATATCGGACACTATGTCACAGGTAATGTCTATGCTACATATTAAAAGGTCTCTCAGCAGTATCTATCACCCAATGTCTAATGGGTTAGTCGAACGTTTGAATAGGACTCTGAAAACTTTACTTGGGAAGATAACTGAGGATCATCCTCAGGATTGGGACAGGGTCTTACCCGCGGCTCTCTTTGCGTATAGAGAGGTCCCCAATGAACATACGGGGTTTTCCCCTTTTGAACTTGTCTTTGGCGCGCAACCGCGCGGCCCTATGTCTTTACTTCACGATCTAATCACTGCCGATAATATTAGCGATGAGACTCAATCTTCTTATGAGTATGTCATTGCTCTTAGGCAAAAGATCATCGAGGCATGCAAACTAGCAACTTCGTCTTCCGAATTTGCTAAAGAAAAGGCAAGGCAGTTTGCAAATAAGAATAGATGTCTACGACAACTTTGTCCAGGTGACAAAGCTCTCGTTCTACTTCCTTCAAGGGAGAACAGACTTCTTATTGCATGGAAAGGTCCATATGCAATAGTCTCCAAAATTTCCGATGTCGACTATGTTGTCGATATTGATGGAAAGCATAAAACTTTCCACATAAATATGCTCACGGAATTTCATGACAGACCAGACTATTTGCAGCCTATTTTCCAGGCAACGGACAATTCTCAAGTACCTCATGGTCATTACTCATCCCTGTCAGTTATACAGGATGAGGAAACTACTTTTTCTGATGTCAATCTTCCACTTCCTATGGTCCCACTTTATTCTACGGAATCTTGGAAAAACGTTACCGTTTCTCCTAATCTTTCCGCTGAAGAACATCGACAAGTTTCTTCGATGTTGCAAACATTTCAGGATGTTCTTACAGACATCCCGGGACACACACATGTCATCGAACATGACATTATACTAACTGACCATAATCCTATCAGAGTCAGACCCTATCCAATACCTATCCATTTTCAGTCACAAGTCGAAAAAGAATTGGATGAAATGATTCGATTGGAAATCATTGAACCATCCACTTCAGCATACTCTTCGTCTATGGTTATTGTTCGGAAGAAGGATAATAACATTCGAATTTGCGTAGATTATCGCAAATTGAACCAAGTTACGAAGTTCGATGCTGAACCTATGCCTTCATTGGAAGAGCTGCTAAATAAACTTGCTAATTCTAGGTTCTTTACCAAACTAGATTTGTCTAAAGGTTATTGGCAAGTTCCTCTAACTGAACGTGCCAAACCTTTTACAGCTTTTTCTACACCTAGGGGTTTATTCCAATGGAATTTCATGCCTTTCGGTCTTATGAACGCCCCTGCTACATTTGTACGCATGATGCGGCGAATTCTCGCATATCGTACAGATGTCATAGCATACTTAGACGATATCTGCCTGTTCAGTGATTCCTGGGAAGATCACTATTTGGGTTTATACGAATTGCTGTCTACTCTTCGCGAATATAACTTGACTGCAAAACCCTCTAAAGCCTTTATAGGATTTAGTGAGATTTCTTTCCTGGGTCATCGGGTTGGTCATGGTCTTTTAAAGACAGAGGACCACAATGTTTCAAAAATACTTAACATTTCTGTCCCTAAAACAAAGAAACAAGTACGGAGTCTCTTAGGTTTGATCCAATTTTACGGACGATTCATTCCGAATCTGTCATCCATTATGGCACCGCTTTCTACTTTATTGAAGAAAGGATCGCCTAATCTGATCCGCTGGTCGCAAGAATGTCAATCCTCATTGGACCAGGTTAAAACTCTGTTTTCATCTCCACCTATCCTTAGGTTACCTACTATTGAGAAGACCTTTGTGCTTCGAAGTGACGCCTCGTCAACTGGGATTGGGGCAGCACTTATGCAGGAGTATTCTGATACTCTGCATCCGGTGATGTATATCTCTAGGAAATTAAATGCTGCAGAAAAGAATTACTCGGTTTTAGACCGTGAGTTATTGGCTATGGTATGGTCTATTCTGAAGTTACAAAGATTTCTTCTAGGCGCACACTTCATTGTGGAAACCGACCAAAAAGCGCTTACTGCTATTCAGAGCAAAAACTTGAAGAGCTCGAGGTCCACCCGTTATGCCATAGCTCTTCAACCATTTCATTTCTCGGTGCGAGCTATCCGTGGTTCGGATAATGTGATGGCAGACATTCTGTCCAGATGCCCACACGATTCCACATGATTCTTTTGTCATATATATTTCCTGATATACAGTCCAATGCTATAATGACATGTTGGCAAATATTTTCTCACTTTTTTGAGGAATTTATAACATTGTACCATGTAATTATCTAAGAAGGCTTAGTTAGTGATATACGGGCCAAAAGATCACTCGGCCACATTTAGATAATATATTTTCATGATTGTATTAAGAGATTTAACAGTTATCTTTAAGATTTGTGTTATTGATATTTTCGCAGCACATCATTGAAGTCAGCGAGATTATGTCCATTGTGAAACTTTGATGATATCAAGTCCTGTCCTAGATTGGGAGCGGATGATGTTCACATCTTCTTCTATTTGATTGTATTCTTATCTACGAAGAACAACACATATTTTAGTTAATAATTACTGATGCATTATATGATGTAATAGTATAGTGCGGTATATTATTATATTACACCGCTATTTGCAACACATTGCATGATATTATAATAATGGATTTAATTTCATATATTGGCATGAGTGTAATTTGACTTTCATTATGATGTTCCCATCATTGTGGCGTGTGTTGGTGGCACCTTCCTGGAATATATACGCGTATACTTAGATAAATTTTTTCTCTAAAGATCTGAGATATGATCTCAGTTTCGCTCCATGCGTTGAGCTAGTTTGTTAGGTATATATCCGCGCATCATACGTGCGTTAGGAGCCTAGATTTTTCCGGCTCCAGGATTTAAAAAAAAAAAATGTTTCATTTTTTTTTCCCGGGAGGGTGCGGTAATGTTACGCACAGATCATTTGTTGTCCAAAGTCTTTGTATAATCATTTTTTTTTTCGTAAAAAAATCTTTGTATGATCATTTTCTTGACTGAAATGTGTACGATATTATTTTACAGTCAAAGTGACATAACTCGAGATTTTGAGACTACTATTTTTTATGAGTTTACCTCCTCTTGGTTTGAGACTCGTTCGGTCTATAATTTCTTAAACGAAGCGTGACCATATCTCCTTATTTGGTAGTATCAGTCAAGTGTTGTAGATGTCTGAAACCTGTCTTAAGGTTTTCGATTCATGACCATAAAGGGAGCGATAGTGAATGTCTCTTATCTCGTATGTTCTTAGAATCGTCTTGTGTGAATTGATACTCACGTAGATGGGTTCTGCGCATGTCTAGACTTGGAGAGTTCGATTGTGGTTTCCGCCCAGGTCGGAGAGTGACAAAATGGTTTAAGCAGCGAGTGGACGCAAATCTGCGTCTTGTGATTTCTCTGAGGGAAATACATTGTCTTTGTGAGTTAGTTAGCTAACTAGACTATTTCCCAGTGTTATTCAAGCCTGCCTGGAGGCATATGTTTTTTGTGGTTGATTCCGAATAAAGGTAATTCCTCTTTATTTGAACTTTTCGATGTCATCTAAAAGTTCGACATTTTTTGCTGCTCTTTGCTCGCTTGTGTGATTCAAAATGGAGAGGTACTTTTGATTAGGTTTCGCCACCGGTATCTTTATACCTGAACTAGTTATATATATATATATATATATATATATATATATATATATATATATATATATATATATATATATATATATATATATATATATATATATATATATATATATATATATATATATGGGTCGCTCTAGACCAAACAAGGCTATTGTCTGTGTTCCAGGATTTATTATATCAGAGATCACATCCAAGTCAGATGGTTAGACTTAGGAACGTTATAAAGGTTGGCTTGACCTGTATTCCCAGTATGCTATTCACGTGCAGAGGATAAATGGACTTATTGTATACATCTGATCTGCTAGCATCAGGAAGGGAGTATTTATTATTATCTATGAACAGTGATGAGATGCAGCTGACACTGTTGCAGAATTTATATGTATGAACTTTAGGTACCCAGATTTGGGCTATATATTATGTATACAGCTTCACGAACCAGAACTTTATGTTATCGAATATGTGGAAGCTATTTGTTTACACTATGAATATTGGATTCTACATGACTATCAGCTGGCACTAATATTATTTTGAATGCTGAATTTCTTGGACTATGTTGGTGATGACATATATATCATGACTGTTTTGTGGCGTGCAATAAATGGTAGAAAACGAAAAATGAAGTTACCATTTTTATGACTCTACACATCATGTTGCCTGTGTTGTACTCTGGGAACTATTCTACTACAACCTACACAGCAACATCCTAAACCAGATAAGACACCTACATCTTACACTTTAATACCTGGTGTCGATAGGGGTGGTGAATTTGATGTCAGCCTAAATACCACCTTTATCAGTATTCAAGATTACTGATGTCGAAACCGTGAAAATTGCCAAACAGTCGAACGTACTCAAGATTACTGATGTCGAAACCGTGAAATTGCCAGACAACCGAACGTACTCAAGATTACAGATGCCGAAACCATGAAATTGCCAGACAATCGAACGTACTCAAGATTACAGATGTCGAAACCGTGAAAATTGACAGACAACCGAACGTGCTCAAGATTACAGATGTCGAAACCGTGAAAATTGCCAAACAGTCGAACGTACTCAAGATTACTGATGTCGAAACCGTGAAATTGCCAGACAACCGAACGTACTCAAGATTACAGATGTGGAAACCGTGAAAATTGTCAAACAGTCGAACGTACTCAAGGTTGCAGATGTCGAAACCGTGAAAATTGCCAAACAGTCAAACGCACTCAAGATTACAGATGTCGAAACCGTGAAAATTGTCAAACAACTGAACGTACTCAAGATTACAGATGTCGAAACCGTGAAAATTGCCAAACAGTCAAACGCACTCAAGATTACAGATGTCAAACCCGTGAAAATTGCCAGACAGTCAAACGCACTCAAGGTTGCAGATGTCGAAACCGTGAAATTGCCAGACTACTGAATGTACTCAGGGCTCCAGATGTTAAAACCCTGACATTGCCGACGGACAAACCTATTCATCATATTCGGGATCACGAACCTTTCGGTTGTTGAACCAGTGAACTTACAGGCAGCTGCATGCCAGAGAAGAACTATTATTATATTTACTATTGTGTGATTATCCAGAATTAATTTATGACAATTTATTAAGGTTGAGGGGGTAAATTGTATTTTGGTAATTCAAATTATAATTAACATCAAGTTTACCGACTAGAATACAAAGAAGAGCAGGTAGAAAATGGCAGAGGAACCTAGGATGGATCCAAATACAGTGGCCCTCCTACATATTACTAATGCCCTGGAAAGATGGAGCATCGAAAACCGACAAAGTAGTTTACGTCAAAATATCGAGACATATAGGGGAGAAGCTGGCAAGTGTAAAAAGTGGATCGCCAAAATAGAGAGGTACGCTTACTCCATAGGGGCAGGTGAGGAAGAAAAGAAGCGATTGGCCTTTTTAACCAGTGATGATCTAGTAAATGATTTTTTGAGGAGAAGGTTCGAAGAAGAGCCACATGAAACTTGGGAAGAACTGAAGAAGAGTTTGTTAAACAGTTACGGAGAGTCGGCGGATCAACATTACCTATGGGGATTACTTAGGAGAGTGAAGCAGGAAACAGGAGAATCCATCCAGTTGTTTAGCGACAGATTGAAAAATCTAGCAGAAGAAGTTTTTAGGGAACAAGATATTCGGAGTCCGGATATTGAGGGACAGCTGGTTGGGATGTTCATAGATGCCCTACATAAGGACGGTATGCGGCTACTTCTTCTAAGGAAGAATCCAAGGACCTTGAATGATGCTATACAGTTAGCATTGGCAGAAGAAAATTTAATGCAGAGGTTCCAGTTAAGATCAGGGAACAACACTGAAGAAGGGAATTGGAAAGAAAACAGAGCCCCGAGGATTGGTCAGGCAGTTAACGACAGACAGGGAGGAAGGGAGTTAATTGGCTATTCGCACAGGCAGTATGGAGAAGGCTATAACAGAGAACCCAGGAGGGGAGTTATACAGATGGCGGAGGAAAAACGCTGTTATTTGTGTCATGCCAGAGGACATCTAGCAGCTGTGTGCAAGAGGCGTAGAATGGAGAGTCATACCGGACCACGAAATGGGATGAGTGAAGACAGAAATCATCGGAATACAAGTGAGAGATATGCACCTGTGGAGTTTAGACAAGTATCCAGAGGTATGGAATGTAGACGTGGAAGGGTTGTAGGGGAAGAGCACGACCACAGGTCCACGTATGGAGATAGAAAACCCGAATGGGATTTTAGTAGAGAAAATGTCCCACCTAAAGTAGATAGATGGGGACATGAGGAGAGAGGAAGATTGGATAGACAAGGAATGGGAGAATTTTCCTCGAGAGGACTTCAACAGACTCACCGAGGAAACTATGTTCCACCGAAAATCGAAGGACGATATAGAAGTATGGATATAGGAAAAATTTATGGAATTAGAACCAGGTTTATGAACAGACGATGGGATAGAGGAAGAAATGTTAGAGAAAACGATTTTCGTAAACGTAGATTACCAAGGGAAGATAACGGACCTAGAACTATTTACAAGGGCAGAGTGTGCAACATTTCGGAAGCACCTAGACACTGGGAAGGCTTAAGTAAAAGACGCAATAGAATAGCGGTACGGAATTTTCTGCAAGAAATAAAAGGTGGAAGGTGTTTCGAAGTAAATGATTTTAATGTGAGGACAGAAAATGGACACTGTGCCAAGATACAGCTGTGTACAAAGGAAGGAACAACGAACAGTAAGATAAAAAATGGAGCGGAGATCAATTGCATAAGAGAGAGACCAAGGTTAAACTTGAAGAGAAAACTTAGTGATAATAAGATTAAAGTAGACAAGAAAACAAAAACGGTTGCAACTCAGACAGAAGAGACGGACTTAGTGTCTGAACTTATTAATAAACAGAATAACAAAAGATGTAAACAATTACGGAGAGATGACTATAGACCATGGATTGGAGAGCCCGGCATGAGAGAGAGAAAAAAGCAAGGGAGGAGAGCCACCCTTGTAACAACACCGGATATCGATATTGAAGTAAGGAATCCAGAAGATCATTCGTTGATGGAAAACCCTTTTTGTAATCTAAATACTAGAAAAGGAATGGAAACTGGTAAGAACAAGACAAAAACCAATTCAGAAATGGAAAAGAGAAAAGAAAATAGGGAGCACCAAAATAGTGGTAGGGAGATCAATGGAAGAACAGATAATTGGGAAAGCGAGGATGATATTCCGTTGAACGAATATAAGAGGAGATTTCTGACAGATGATTGGGAGAGCGAAGATGATATTCCGTTGATGGAATATAAGAAGAAGTTTCTGACGAATGGGAAAGAGAGGAATGAGGACACGGAACCAGAAGGGACCACAGTTCAACAGAAAGAGCAGGGAGATCTGCAGGACTTGATGAATCAGATAAGAGGGACTTCAGAGACACCGGGAGCGCTGGGCACCACAGGTATAAGCGGGAATTAAAAAAAATCTGATGTGTCGTCGGACGATTCATCTGATTATGTGGAGCATCTCGCCAGATTGAGAGAAATTGCCCCAATTGAGATGAAGGTTAGAGGGATCAGAAATTGTGGGAAGAGTAAAGGACCTGGAACGGACGGCAGGACCGATAGAAATGAGTGCCGAATTAAGAGCCGAGAGGTTAGAAATGAGGAGGGAATTAGTATTAGTAGAAGAGAAAAAAGAAAATCCAGAATTCCAGTGAAAAACGGGAAGGTAAGGTATAGCGGCAAAGACACATCAATTTGTAGCAGTGTCAGAGCATCTAGGATACCACGGAGTGTAACAAGGACACAGCGAGAGGATTTTATAAGTAGAGGTCGAAGTAGCTACGCGGTAAAGAGTACAGAACCTGAGAAAAACTCAAGAGACAGGAGAAGCGCCAGAGAAGCTGACGAGGTTGAGGAGAACTCAAGGAATATTAGTAGAAGAGGGAATGAGAAAGAGTTAGCAGCACAATGTGTCAATAACGACACAACAACTAGAGAGCGGGAGAAAGAGAGGAGAGAACGGAGAGTTAACAGTAGAGTGGAGGAGATGAAAAAAGTTGTCAAAATTGCTAAGCCAAGCATGGAGGAGATGAAGAAAGCGATAAAGGATGAATTGAGAGGAGCTAGACCCGACACCGTGGTACTAAAGTATGTACATAAATTTTTGGAGAGAAAATTTGATACAGACTTATCGGAAAGAAAAGAAGAAATTCGCAGGCTGGTAATGAGAGTAATGGAGGAACTTAATTACTGGGGAATCAAAATAGTGGATAGAGACGTGTTCTCTGATTCGGAGTCAAGTTATTCAGAGGAAGAAGATAATTTAGAATTTTCAAAGGACGAGGACACAGAAGAAAATGTAAGAGGTAGAAATAAAGAGAGTCACATGAGGGAAGTATGGTCCACGGAGAGATGCGAAATGGTGGAAAAATTGAGAGAAGAAGTGGGAGAAGAGGGAAATGACAAGAGGGAGAAAATAATTGAAGTGGATGAACCAAGCATGGTGGAGCTGGAGAGGGTGATACAGGCCATCATAACACGGCCTGATTTTAACCTCTGTAGATCCGTAGTATGGCGGATGCTGGAAGAGAAGTATCATACACACTTTCCTGGAACAAGAGATGAAGTAGATATAGTTCTGACAAAAATGTTAGATGACGAAAGGATTGTGAGACGACAGAGAAGGATGGAGCAAGCAAATTGTGATCGAAGTCAGAGAAATAAAGGAAGAAACAAATATAGAAATTGTTAACAGATTTCGTGAGAAGGACATAGGGACAAGGAAGTCACTATAGCGAAATAGTGGAGTCATGAGTAGGTGAAGTAGAGAGGCGGAGATGATGAAAATATAGGAGATAATGATAAAAAGGTAGGTTAAGGCCATGGAAGATATGCGAGGATTATTATGTGAGAAGAAGAAGAGCCATAAGAATTGGCGAAATCAAGAATAAGAAATTGAGAGATTAGACGGTGAGGTAGTAAGAGCCATGAGAGATGGCGAGCATAAAGGAATGGCTGAGAGGTTTTGAGAAAGAAATAGTTCCAGAGAGGGAACAAGATTAAGAGGTAGTGCAGAGTGCAGAGATGATGCGGTGATTATTAAAGTCTGGTGGAGACTTGTTAGGAGATAGGTTTCTCCTAAAACCAGAAGGTAAGGAAGAAATTGTGAGAGATAGTTCCAAAAGGGAACGAGTTTAAGAAGTAGTGCGGGGGCACCGAGATGCTGCGGAGAGTGATAGAGTCTTGTTGAGACTTGTGAGGCGAAGGCTTCTCCGAACCCAGGAAGTAAAGTAAAATTGTGGAAAAGACATAGAGAATGTAATGAGATAGAAAACCGGAGTAAGAAAGAAAAGAGGAAAACGGGAGAATCCGTGAAGGCTGCTTATAGCAGTTATAAGTACAAGATGGAGGCGATAGCTAATTCTTGTATAAGGGGGTAAATAGAGTGGAAGCGGACTTATGCGTGATGCTGTAGTTGGGGAAAACTATAATGCATTACGGCAGAACAAGGGGTGTGTCATGGATGCAGTGGCGGAACGACTGGTACTATGGAATTAAGAAGCAAGACGAGAGGGAAGACTTGCGAGGGTCTTGTTATTAGTAGAAATACCAGTCATTGGGGAGAAACGAGTATAAGTTGAAAGGCTGAGCCACGGTTATGTGGAGAGACGAGAGTAAGCTGAAGGCTGAGCCGTGGAAGAGTGTTAAAGGTTGTATTATAAATTTTAAGGTTAAATATTGTTGTAATCACATATATGTAAATGAAATATTAAGAAGTTAAACATGTTATTACTTAGTATTAGGAATCTTAAGGAATTAGTTCGACGTTTTAATTGGTTATGAGTAAGTTAGGAAGAGGAGCGCGTTATGGATCTGGGAGAGATAGAGCTGGAGAGGAATGATGCTTTAAACCATCATTTTTTCTTTGAGGGACCATGGGGTGTATATGTCACAGGAGCAGTGACATACAGGTTAAAATGACGTAAAATAAGAGAATAATGGACCGACTAGGAAGAAGTAAATAAATACTCTCGATGCGAATTACGGAAAAGGATTCGGGAGACCAACGACGTCATACGGAACAACTAGGTTGACGTCAGAGAGGTTTTCAAGATGACCACTGAACTAGAAGAGCGTTTTTTTTCATCCCAAGGAGAAGAGTCAAATCAAGGGAATGAAAGAACCTTGAGAGAAAACCAACAATTGTAATCACAACTGTTATGACCATCTAGCTTACAGTGAAGTACTACAAAGGTTTGGTCAAGCAGGAAAATAAGTAAAATGGGTGAGTCCGTTTAAAAAAAAGAGCGTTAGAAAGCAAGGAAGTCATAAAAAAGGGTCTACGAAGGTCAGACAATGAATTGGGAACGTTTTTGCAAGACGATCCCGAAAGTTAACTCTGTCTAAGAAATGACGGTCCAATGTTAGAACGATACTTGTCAGATTATGAAGCAGGGAAACTTGTAAATTGGAACCATATTAAAGAACAGTTTTAACCTTTCAAAAGAGACTGTCTTCCAGTGAGTACCTCAGTTCGTGTCGTATTCTGAATTCATTGCTCAAGGCGTTGAGGTTGAAATTTGTCTCGGACTTGTGGAGTAGGTTGTTACCTTGGTAACCACAGTTTTTGTCTATTCAGAAGGGACCAAACCCAAGCCTTTAATTCGGCCTTTACAGACATAGAGAAGGGAAATAAACAAATACAAAATAAATGCGATCTCGTTTCGAACTCACTCCCGCTATCTAGGAAATCAGGCATTCTGAACTATGTACCACTTGGAAGCTCAAATCTGTCACTGTGTATTAATCGCTCAAAGGCGTGTTTGTATTAAAGACCCTCCCTACGTCCGTTGTTTGCTCTAGTGGCTGGCAACGATTTGTCCCACTCGAAAAGTTTGTCTCATTACGTGTGTTCTTCCATCTATTGTAAAACATGACATCATGCGATGTTGTCACGTGATTACACCGAAGGCAACGTTGTTTTACACGTGTAAGCTTACTTTACAGCGTATTTGTCATGTTACGCTCCGAAGCCGTATTTTTATCGACCGATCAAATGTCATGTCACACTCCTAAACTGTATATTTTACCACCAAATATCATGTTACATGTCTAAGATGTACTTTTAACGACTAAATGCCATGTTTTACTTCTAAGCTAAACTTTTAACGACCAAATGACATGCTGCACTCCTAAGCTGTACTTTTAACGACCAAATGTTATATAAAATTCGTAAGCTGTACTTTTAACAACCAAATTCCATGTCACACGCTTACCGAACAAATGTTATATTACACTCCTAAGTTTAAAAATCGTGTTTTTTATTTAAGCTGATTCTTTACGCCTTAAAATCACGTTTTGTTTTAAGCTTACTTCTAACGTCAAAATGTTACGTTAGATTGTAATGCCTAGTGTACACTATTTGCCCAAGGAGCAAAGGCCGGTAACAAATTTATACTATGTCCTCGTGTCTTGTACTGTCCTTCCAGTGTTAAACCATGTCTTCTTTATCCCTACTATTTTTTCCCAGTTTTCTTCTCCGTCTAATGTTCAGTCTTCTACCTGTCTTACTTGGGTACTCCCGAACAAAGACTACACAGTAAACCTTATCTTTACCTCGTGAATATGGTTTTACAATCTTAAGCTTTTCCTTCATAACCATGTGTCATCTTCTCAAATACATCTTCCATCCTTGCATTGGTCTGCTAAACCTGGGAACCACACTATTAAATCTGGTATCTTCTATCCAATGCTGCATCTCAGGTGAAGAGTCTCATAGCACAGGCAATAACAGCTTTCTACTTACTTACTTAGTCGTTCCCCTTCTACCGTGATGGGTAAAGGTTTGGAAGAGAGAGCGCCAGACTATCCTATCAGCTGTCTTCTTCCTGGCTGTGACTGTCTTTTTCTCTTGTTGAGGTGATCACTGGCCCAAGACAGTATACTTGTTGTTAGATGTGTAGTGCGAGCGTATGATGAACTGAGTGTGGGTGCGAATGAAGGCGCGAATGTGTTTAGGCTCGTATATATGAAGACCCTGCAACCCATACTCTCACATGCAGTAGTCAAGGATGCTTGGACACTGCAGGCATGTTTCAAGACATTTATTGACGAGAACACACATAGTATCAACAGGAACAGTCAGTGTAACAAGGTCATGCTGACCGGAAATCGATAGGTATACATTTGGCATTCAAAAAGGTAAACATCGGAATAGACGTGCATGGTCAATAGCAAAGTTCTTCAATAATGACAGTTCGTAGCGTCGCCCTTGGCATCTCTGACTAAACGCGTCAGATGCCTTAGTCACTTTGACACATAGGTGCAACTTGGCATTCCCCGCCAATTGCACATTATCAGGCTGTAGTATAATAGCCGAAAGCACAGGCCTCGTTCTGACGTCGGCTGTGTACTTCTGTTAAATAGGTTATCATCAACCCTGCAGTAATGCTTATTGTAGACATAAATCCCGCCAATCTGCGGTTCCCACAATATATCTTCGTCACTGGATTTCTGGACAATATAAAGACTAACAGTCTTGGATGGCTACCTCGAGCACAAATATATAAGTTCTGAAATATATAGGATCGGTGAGCTGCAGTTCACACTAAGTAATCCTTTTACATGTTCTGCCACCGAAAAGCGTAATAATGCATAAAGGTCGGTATTACCTGGAAAATGAATCCTCAGAACATAACAAGGAATTCTGTCGTCATCCCGACGCACAGAGATTCACTGGGGAAAACTGCCATAGCAGTTACTTCGAAGATTCTCCCCGAAAAAAACAATGGACTCTTGGTCCCTTCAGAAAAACAGGACCTTCTCGGCTTGCCGGAAGTATAACTCTCTCCCGCTTAAAAAACCTTCCCATAGGCCTACGCCCGAACTGTCAACCTTTGACCCTAAAGGTCAAAACACAATGAATGAATAAACAAGGGAAGACAACCCCTAATCAACCTGACATCGCAGGTAAAGACACAATTATACTTATGATAAAACATAGGCAAATAACTTGACAGATGACTCCGTCGAAAATGACAGCAACATTACTACCACCCCCCTGTAAAAAAAAATGAAATTTTTTTTTTTTTAAATATGTCCATGAGCAAGATAGCACCAGTATCACTTCTGTGCTCATGCAAAAACTGAACCTAATATCAGGTACAATAGACGCATAAATAAGGCGTCTGAAGAGAATACAAATCATCTCTCAACATAGGAGAAAATATTTCCTTTAAGCCAAACAAACTAAGGGATACCATTCAAGAAACCTAAGTTGCTGGCAATACCAATCATATATCAAACATTACTAAATAATATAATCATAGCAATATACAAATGTCAATGCTATTTTAGCAACATATCACTGATGGATGGACAAAATGAAATTTGTTAAATTATCTAAACATCATCCAAATACATTTGTATTACAACATATTATGATATTAAGGACAGACCTAAGTCTGAAAGTATATCAGGAAAAACTAGGACACAAGATTTAACTGGAATCATGTGGGCATCTAGACAATATGTCCGCCATCACATTATCCGAACCACGGATAGCTCGCACCGTGAAATGGAAAGGCTGAAGAGCAATAGCATAACGAGTAGATCTCGAGCTCTTCAAATCCTTACTTTGCATAGCCGTAAGAGCTTTTTGGTCGGTTTCCATAAAGAAATGCGCGCCCAGAAGGAACCTTTGTAGCTTAAGAATGGACCAAACCATAGCCAACAATTCACGGTCCAAAACCGAGTAATTCCTTTCTGCCGCATTTAGCTTCCTAGAAATATACATTACAGGATGCAGAGTTCCTGAATATTCCTGCATTAGTGCCGCTCCAATCCCAGTGGAAGAGGCATCACTACGAAGGACAAAAGTCTTATCAATCGTTGGTAGTCTTAAGATAGGATGAGATGAGAACAAATTCTTAACCTGATCCAATGAAGATTGGCATTCTTGGGACCAACGCACCATATTAGGAGAACCTTTTTTCAATAACGTTGAAAGTGGTGCCATAATGGAGGACAGATTCTCAATGAATCTTCCATAGAATTGTATCAATCCCAAGAGACTACGCACTTGCTTTTTTTGTCTTCGGAACCGAGATATTTAATATCTTTGAAATGTTTTGGTCCTCTGTCTTCAACAGACCATGACCAACTCGATGACCTAGGAAGGAAATTTCACTAAACCCAACAAAAGCTTTAGAGGGTTTAGCAGTCAAACTATGCTCACGTAGAGTAGATAGCAATTCCTTTAGACCCAAATAGTGTTCTTCCCAAGTATCGCTGAAAAGACAGATGTCGTCTAAATATGCAATGACATCTGCACGATCTGATAGAATTCGTCGCATCATGCGCACGAAAGTCGCTGGGGCGTTCATAAGCCCGAAAGGCATAAAATTCCATTGAAACAGACCCCTAGGTGTCGAAAAAGCAGTGAGAGGTTTGGCGTGTTCCGTCAGTGGGACTTGCCAATAACCTTTCGACAAGTCTAGTTTAGTAAAGAATTTAGCTTTAGAAAGTCTAATAAGTAGATCATCTAATAACGGCATAGGTTCAGCATCGAACTTCGTAACTTGATTTAATTTGCGATAATCAACGCAAAGACGTATGTTATTGTCTTTCTTTCGAACAATAACTATCGACGAAGAATAAGCTGAAGTGGATGGTTCAATTATTTGTAGTTGAATCATTTCATCCAATTCTTTCTCGACTTGTGCTTGAAAATGAATAGGTATTGGGTATGGTCTTACTCTGATCGGATTACGATCAGTAAGTATGATGTCATGTTCTATGACATCTGTGTGTCCAGGAATGTCGGTAAGGACATCCTGATATGATTGTAACGTAGAGGATACTTGACGCTGTTCCTCAAAAGACAAGTTGGAAGAGACTGTAACGTCTCCCCACGATTCCGTTGAAGTAAGTGGAATCGCAGGAAGAGGTAAGTTCACGTCAGAAAAAATAGTTTCCTCATCCTGTATAACGGACAGGGATGAGATGTGACCATGTTGGACTGGAGAGTCGTCCGTCGCCTGGAAAATAGGCTGCAAATAGTCTGGACGTTCAATAAACTCTGTTAGCATATTTATATGGAAGGTTTTATGCCTTCCATCCACATCGACAATATAGTCGACATCGGAAATTTTTGAGACTATAGTGTATGGACCTTTCCATGAAATGAGAAGTCTATTCTCTCTTGAGGGCAGTAAGACATATGCTTTGTCTCCAGGACAAAGTTGACGTAGGCGTCTTTTCTTATTAGCAAATCGCCTAGCTTTTTCTTTCGCAAATTCGGAAGATGAAGTTGCTAACCTGCACGATTCGATAATCTTTTCTCTAAGAGCTATGACATATTCATATGACGATTGTGTATCATCGTCAATATTATCGGAAGTTATCAAATCGTGTAACAAGGACATCGGACCACGCGGTTGCGCGCCAAAGACAAGTTCGAAAGGAGAAAACCCTGTATGCTCGTTGGGAACCTCTCTATAGGCAAAGAGGACTGCAGGTAAAACCCTGTCCCAATCTTCAGGATGATCCTCCGTTATCTTGCCAAGTAAGTTCTTTAGTGTCCTGTTAAGACGTTCTACCAATCCATTGGACATTGGATGATAAATACTACTGAGAGACCTTTTAATGTCTAGCGTAGCCATTACCTGAGACAAACGTCCGAAATTAACTGAGTGCCGTGATCCGACAGTATTTCTCCGGGGAATCCCAGACGAGAAAATACGAGCCAAAGAGCATCAGCGATATCGACAGTTGATATGCTCTTCAGAGGAATAGCCTCTGGCCAACGCGTGCACATGTCCACGCAAGTGAGGATAAATTGGTGTCCTCTGGCTGACTTAATCTTGAACGGACCAATGATGTCTATAGCCATTTTCTGAAACGGCCGAATCGGAATATCTGCAGCCTGAATAGGAGCAGCATGTCTCGGACCTCTAGACTTGACCTCTTGACAAATTTTGCAAGATCGGCAATAAATTCGGATGTCTTTATTCACGAATGGCCAAAAGAAGGACGCAAGGACTCTAGTTTTAGTTCTGGAAAAACCCATGTGTCCAGCACACTGAGAATCGTGTGCATGCCGAAGAATTAAGGCTCTCATACACTTAGGCACAAGAATTTGCGAGTGCATAGACTTGTCCGAGTGTTGTACCATTCGTACCAATATACCATTCTTCATAGTGATATACGATTTGTGATTCGTATTTTGATTGGGATCCCCTTTCTTTGCAAGAAGGAAGAATTTCTTCAAAGAAGGATCCTCTTCTTGACGTTTAACAAACGAGTCATGGGAAATCACCAAGTGCTCGTCTTGGCTATCAACTTCATTACTATTATCAGATGAAGTTGGGGGATTAAGAGCTTGAGCTCTTGTCACCACTGCATTGACCGTTTGAATGTTTCTTTCTTCCCAACTAGAAATTTGTTGCGGGGTGCATTCCTTAACCCCATGAATACGACCGATTATAAGATCCGCAATAGGATTAGGAAGAAGACATGCATGGACCTCTCCTGTGAAGAAAGGAGTGTCAATCCTAATAATAGCAGTAGGATAGCTTTCCATAGTACCACCAAACGTAACACATTTGATTGTTTTTCCAGTGGCACAGCAAGGATCTATCAGAGACTCCCTAACCCCGACGGTAGTACATCCCGAATCGAAAAGTACTGAGACTAGCCTATCATTTATTAGACCTTTATGTAAGATGAGAGATCCTCTCCCATCATGCGCAACTGTAGCAGGTAGAGCAGGAAGAGGGTGACCACAACTTAGCGTAGATACAGTCGATGAGTCAAACAATGTTAAGCATTGGGGGCATTCAGTTGCTCTCCCAAAATCGAAAGCACAACCAGTGATAGCCCTAGAGTTACCACTATCATTTACTGTATTACAGGCTCCATCAAACTCTTGTTGTGCAGAGTTTGCCTGTTGGAAAGGTCTTTTTTTGTTAAATCTAGGTCTGCCTCGATTATCGTTTCCCCTGTAATTATTTCGACTATCATTTCCCCTGTAATTGTTATCATATTGTTATATTGTAATCATCATTCCGGTTTGAATCCCGGTTTCTAAATTCACCATCGTCATAATCTTGACGTCGAGAATGATTACCTCGAAAATTCGAATAGTTATTATTTGGATAGCCTTTGCGAAAGTGTCTCAAATTATTACCACTAAAATTACGAGAACTACCATCTTGTCTCCAATACATAGACGAAGAACCATCATGTGTTGGATTACTCCGCTTCTGAGTGTAATTTTGATTACTTCCCCTATTCCAATTTTGTTGAGCACCCTGAAATTTTTTTTTGAAATTAGGGCCATATGGTGTTGCCGAAGCAGCTGGCAACCCTTCTTTCACTTTAGAATTGCTAACTGTAGCATGGGGATGCGCTGTGGCATACTGACAACAGTATTCCTCCATATCTTTTAAGTTTTTAGGCTTACGCTCATGAAGGAATGCAAGAAAAGAATCATTAACAGATGACAAAACCTTATCTCGCAATAATAAGTCCATTAGACCTTCATATGTTTTCTCAGTCTGAGACAACTCAACCCATCGTGTAAATGTACGACGTATCTTTGTAACAAAATCAGAAAAATCTACTCCATTTTCTGGCAACATTGTCCCAAAACGAAGACGATAGTCTTCTTCTTTTAGTTGGTATTTTTTTAGCAATGCTGCCCTGACAACATCATAATTAGTCCTCTCATGTTCGACTATTGTCATAAGAGTAGTCACTGTGTCACCTGTAAAAAATGGCATCAGTTGTTCAACATATTTTTCCTTTTTTTATGTTATGCGTATCGCACAAAAATTGGAATCTATCTAGATAATCTGCTACGTCATCCTTTAAAGGATTGAAATGAGGTAATTTAATCCTACTAACAAACTCCTTTGTCGTACTCGAAGTTGTTTGCTGAGCACCCGTACTCGCCAATTTCAATTTCTCTAACTCCAAAGTTGCGAGTCTTTCATCAAGTTCCATCTTCTGTTTTCTTTCCTCATGTTCCATTTTTCTAATTTCAGCCTCAGCTTTCCTCTCCTCTGCAGCAGCTTGAGCTTTCCTCTCCTCTGCAGCAGCTTCTTTGTCTAATCTCTTTTGTTCAGCTGCAAATCTCCTTTCCTCCACCTGCATCTGCAATTTCTTTTGTTCAGCAGCAACATCAGCTTCTCTGTCTAGTCTTTTTTGTTCAGCAGCTGCTTCTCTTTCTAATCTTTTCTCTTCAGCCAGAGCTTTTTTTTCTTCTGCAGCTAATGCTTTGTCATACTGAGCAACACACTGGCCACCAGAAATGTAACTGTCTTTTTCTCTTGTTGAGGTGATCACTGGCCCAAGACAGTATACTTGTTGTTAGATGTGTAGTGCGAGCGTATGATGAACTGAGTGTGGGTGCGAATGAAGGCGCGAATGTGTTTAGGCTCGTATATATGAAGACCCTGCAACCCATACTCTCACATGCAGTAGTCAAGGATGCTTGGACACTGCAGGCATGTTTCAAGACATTTATTGACGAGAACACACATAGTATCAACAGGAACAGTCAGTGTAACAAGGTCATGCTGACCGGAAATCGATAGGTATACATTTGGCATTCAAAAAGGTAAACATCGGAATAGACGTGCATGGTCAATAGCAAAGTTTTTCAATAATGACAGTTCGTAGCGTCGCCCTTGGCATCTCTGACTAAACGCGTCAGATGCCTTAGTCACTTTGACACATAGGTGCAACTTGGCATTCCCCGCCAATTGCACATTATCAGGCTGTAGTATAATAGCCGAAAGCACAGGCCTCGTTCTGACGTCGGCTGTGTACTTCTGTTAAATAGGTTATCATCAACCCTGCAGTAATGCTTATTGTAGACATAAATCCCGCCAATCTGCGGTTCCCACAATATATCTTCGTCACTGGATTTCTGGACAATATAAAGACTAACAGTCTTGGATGGCTACCTCGAGCACAAATATATAAGTTCTGAAATATATAGGATCGGTGAGCTGCAGTTCACACTAAGTAATCCTTTTACATGTTCTGCCACCGAAAAGCGTAATAATGCATAAAGGTCGGTATTACCTGGAAAATGAATCCTCAGAACATAACAAGGAATTCTGTCGTCATCCCGACGCACAGAGATTCACTGGGGAAAACTGCCATAGCAGTTACTTCGAAGATTCTCCCCGAAAAAACAATGGACTCTTGGTCCCTTCAGAAAAACAGGACCTTCTCGGCTTGCCGGAAGTATAACTCTCTCCCGCTTAAAAAACCTTCCCATAGGCCTACGCCCGAACTGTCAACCTTTAACCCTAAAGGTCAAAACACAATGAATGAATAAACAAGGGAAGACAATCCCTAATCAACCTGACATCGCAGGTAAAGACACAATTATACTTATGATAAAACATAGGCAAATAACTTGACAGATGACTCCGTCGAAAATGACAGCAACACTGGCCTGGTTCCATTCTAGTACTCGGTCCTTCAAAGATTGTCTAATGTTGTCCTCCCAGCGGACTCTGGGTCGTCCTGGGGGTCTGGATCCCTGGCTCTTTGTTTCCCATGCTTGTCGTGGTAGCTTTCTATTTAAAATGAAAAGTATTTTGTGCAACAATTCTTTGTCAATGGAAGTAAGAAAGATAGTTCTTACATGTTTTATAGAACCAATCCTGACATATGGAAGTGGGTCATGGACATTTAGGAAGAAGCACCAAATGCCTCAGAGATGTCGTTTTACAGAACGTACGAAGTGTTGAAGAGCTGCGCATGATAATTGAAGATTTCCGGTTTATCCGATAGAGGGATCCTTCAATTATCACAGCGTAGTCTTTATGAAAGATTAAAATTTGCGTTGTAAGGATGACGTGAGAGTGAAAGTGTGACGTCAGTTGGAGAGTGGACGTTGGTCGAGCCGGTAGAAGGACACAGTGTCCATTTTAATTGTGTGCAGATTTCCTAGTATTCGGGAATTATGTATTTCCGAGGCAGGTTAGCCGTGGGGATCAAAGTTAAAGCACTCGCAGTTTATCTGCAGTTTATATTAGGAAAGGTCGACAACGGAAATATGGGCAGTATGAACGACAAGGGCATTGATTGATGCCGGAGGTGGCGTGTCAGAGAGGGTGACGTCTGAAGTGATATGTTCACAGTTCGCTCTATTTGTATTTTATCTTATGGAATAAAACATGATTCGTTCTGGCCGGGTTTGTTCATTGAATCCATGTCGTGTAAATCTGTACGCCAGTCCATCATGTGACAAGTGTCAAATGTCAACTGTCAGGGTTTCACAATACCAAGGACAGCTAATAATGAGTAATGAAGATGTCCTGAACGAGGCCAGTGCGCAAAAGAAACTTATTTCTCATGTCAGAAAGAAGCAATCTACTTTCTTCGGGCATGTTGTGAGAACAAGAAAGCTGAAATACATCGTAACAACGATTGAAGGAAAAATAGATAGTGGATGGCACAGAGAGAAGATACGGGAAAGTTTGCCATCATCACATGAAAATAAGTCAACAACAGAAGTAATACATAAGTCAACAACAGAAGTGATACATAATATTGGAGACAGCAAGTTCTGAAGAGACATGATCGCTTTCTAAATCAGCAGGAGGTTACCCAGGCTCTGTGAGAATCTACTTAAGAAACACTAAGCTCTTGAAGGATATACCTTCATAAAATTATGTCTTCTTGGATGATTCATAGTATCTGGATTAAGTTCAGTCTACATGTAACTCTTATCTCTGCTTTCAGCAACTCCACCGACAGAAAGGTGAACATTTCATACTAAATGATATTTAACGAGCATTACCTTCACAGAAAACATAGTGTTGCGTGATAAATTCTCGCAACATCGTTTTATTACAATATCTATTTTATAACGCAAGGGCAACAACTGCTTGAAATTTATAGTCACTTTTCTCGGTAAGCATTTGTCTTCCCGCGTTGGTATTGAATGCAGTTAAGTTTTGAGCTGTGGTCTTTTTGCGCTGGACTGCGCATGACTGGTCTTGTTTTTTGGTCGATCGGTTTCCGCCCACCACTAGTGGAGTGAGCGATTTGAATGGCGAAAGAGATGCCTCGTTGAAGAGGGGATCTCCGCTATTTTTTGTTCTGTCAGGGATGTGTAGTCCTCTTAATGGATATTTCGTTTATTCGAGATAATACCTCTAGTGTTTCCCACATGTCGGGAGGCGTGATATTTCTGTGTATTTCCTGAAGGCAAGGTAAATTGACTTTTCATTAACTCTATCGATTTTGGGTCGTGAGCGATTTCGATTCATAGCCTGTCTTCGAAAGTCGTCGTCACGAGATGTTTTCCCAGCTCACATGTCGCTGTATTGTACTGCATCGGTTGATGCATGTCCCAAGGACCATTACTTGCTACTTTGTTAAATGAACTAGGTTTGGAAAACCTTTATTATCTAGAGGATATTTTTGAGGACATTATTTATACTTCGGCAGACGTGTCTGTCTTGCTGAAGTCAGACTAAGGAGAGTGAACTGATCTCATACATCTGGTTATCTCCTGGCTGTTATAGAAAAGGATGGAGTTTTTCACCTGACTACATTTACAGCACTATGAAATATAACATGCATCTGACTCATCATTGTAATGCTGTCTACCGTCTATTGCTGTATTGAATGTTGCTGTGATAATGACTGTTTGATGTGCCTACATATTCGCGTAACCATTTTGTCACTGTGGCGTCCACAATAAATAATGAAGAAAAACGTCAACGGCTGTTACAAGAATCATTGACTTTATACGTCGTGAGTTTACTGACGTCCTATGTGGATTGCCCTGTTATTTTTGTATGAACATTGTTTGACTGAACACATCTGCACACTACACAAAACCAGACATGCGGATACCATCCATCATCATATGGCATCACGCATCATTTGGTGGCCAATGTGGGGACTAAGCATCCCTGACAGAACAAAAAATAGCGGAGATCCCCTCTTCAACGAGGCATCTCTTTCGCCATTCAAATCGCTCACTCCACTAGTGGTGGGCGGAAACCGATCGACCAAAAAACAAGACCAGTCATGCGCAGTCCAGCGCAAAAAGACCACAGCTCAAAACTTAACTGCATTCAATACCAACGCGGGAAGACAAATGCTTACCGAGAAAAGTGACTATAAATTTCAAGCAGTTGTTGCCCTTGCGTTATAAAATAGATATTGTAATAAAACGATGTTGCGAGAATTTATCACGCAACATATCACCACCTCCTCCCGATAAAAAAAAAATGTGGAACATATTTTTTTTTTTTTAAATATCAAAGAGCATGTGATAAGCGGCTCAAAACGCACGAATTATGCGCTGATAATTAATTAAATTGCCTAACATGAGGCTAAATATAGAGTGTCTGGTGAGGATATACCTCAACAGAAAAATAAATATGTCTCAAAAAATATTCACATCGGGGAGGTGTCACCAACACACATCACGTTAGCATGTAAACACAATATACGTATGCAAGTTACCATAATCATCATTAAACAGCATACTCTAATATTGTCTTTAAAAATGGATGTACAAATCTGATAGGAAAATTTAAATAGTACATTCTTTGACATGTAATGACATAAGTACATAGTAAAGTTAAACTACATGACGATCCAGGACATATGCTCTGGTATTCCGAGGGTAAGTACACAATCTAGAACTCGTCATGCTTGATACTAGTAAGGTAAGTCCTCAGCTCAACAATGACATTCTGAGAAAGTACAAGCAATATAATGCTAATTAATAACTAATATGCTTCATAAGGTACAATACATTATTAATAATTGTGGCTGTTTAGTAAACTAACGGCCCTTATATTAACTACTCAGTCCTCCTCTATCATCTTAAAAAACGAACAGAAGAAGATGACAACAAAGCACGATAGTGTGTACATATAAAGTAAGTACAGATGTGCTAATCTATTGTAGAAATATAGGTGTGTTATGACTCTGGAAATATAGGACAGAAGTATTAGTTGGAGTCATGTGGGCATCTAGACAAAATGTCAGCCATCACATTATCCGCACCACGGATAGCTCGTACCGTGAAGTGAAAAGGTTGAAGAGCTATAGCATATCGAGTGGATCTCGAACTCTTCAAATTCTTAGTCTGAATAGCTGTAAGAGCTTTCTGATCAGTCTCTAGAATGAAATGTGCGCCCAGGAGGAATCTTTGTAGCTTTAGAATTGACCAAACCATCGCTAACAACTCACGGTCTAAAACCGAGTAGTTCCTCTCTGCCGCATTTAGTTTTCTAGAAATGTACATAACAGGATGCAGAGTATTTGCATATTCTTGCATCAGTGCTGCTCCAATCCCAGTGGATGAAGCATCACTCCGAAGAACAAAAGTCCTATCAAGAGTAGGTAATCTTAAGATGGGAGGAGAAGAAAATATATTCTTGATTTGGTCTAGTGAAGATTGGCATTTTTCAGACCAACGGACCAGATTAGGCGAACCTTTCTTCAACAATGTTGAGAGAGGTGCCATGATCGAAGATAAATTTGGAATAAATCTCCCATAAAATTGAATTAAACCTAAGAGACTCCTAACTTGTTTCTTCGTTTTAGGAACAGAGATGTTCAGTATTTTGGAAGTATTGTGGTCTTCTGTCTTCAAGAGACCATGACCAACACGATGACACAGGAAAGAGATTTCACCAAAACCAACAAAAGCTTTAGAAGGTTTCGCTGTCAAATTATTCTCACGTAGAGTGGACAGTAAGTCATATAACCCTAAATAGTGATCTTCCCAGGTATCACTGAAGAGACAGATGTCATCTAAGTATGCGATGACATCCGAACGATGTGACAGAATTCGACGCATCATGCGAACGAAAGTGGCAGGGGCGTTCATGAGACCAAAAGGCATAACATTCCATTGAAATAGACCTCTAGGTGTAGAAAAAGCAGTAAGAGGTTTGGCATGCTCTGCTAAAGGCACTTGCCAATAACCTTTAGACAAGTCAAGTTTAGTGAAGAATCTAGAATTAGAAAGTCTAATCAGTAGATCTTCTAACAAAGGCATCGGTTCAGCATCGAACTTTGTGACCTGATTCAATTTGCGATAATCAACACAAATTCGTATGTTCTTATCCTTCTTCCGGACAATAACCATGGAAGAAGAATATGGTGAAGTCGATGGTTCAATTATATTTAATTGAATCATTTCATCCAATTCCTTTTCCACTTGCGACTGAAAGTGTATAGGAATAGGATAAGGCCTAACCCTAATTGGATTATTGTCGGTAAGAATTATGTCATGTTCTATGACATCTGTGTGTCCAGGAATGTCAGTGAGAACATCCTGAAATGTTTGTAACATCGACAAGTCTCGTCGATGTTCGTCACCAGAAAGATTAGGAGAAACAGAAAACGTTTTTCCAAGATTCCGTGGAATGTAATGGAACCACTGGAAGGGGAAGGTTGACATCAGAGAAGGTAGCTTCCTCATCCTGAATGACAGACAGGGATGAATAATGACCGTGAGGTGCAGGAGCATCATCCGTTGCCTGGAAAATAGGCAGCAAATAGTCCGGACGTTCGTGAAATTCCGAAAGCATGTTTATGTGGAAAGTTTTATGCTTTCCATCAATATCGACCACATAGTCAACATCGGAAATCCGAGAGACTATTGCATACGGACCTTTCCATGCAATAAGAAGTCTATTTTCCCTACTGGGGAGTAGGACGAATGCTTTGTCACCTGGACAAAGTTGTCGTAGACATCTATTCTTGTTAGCAAACTGTCTTGCCTTCTCTTTAGCAATTTCTGATGAAGCAGTTGCTAGCTTACATGCCTCAATGATCTTTTGTCTAAGAGCAATGACATACGCATATGGGGATTGAGTTTCATCGCTAATATCATCGGCAGTGATGAGATCTTGTTTGCCAAAGACATAATCCAGGCCGCGTGAAACGCGCGCCAAACGTTGCAAGTTCGTCCCAGGGAGAAATCTTTTTGTTAAGTTTCTCTATAGGCAAAGAGAGTTGCGGGGTTAAAGCTTATCATGCAAGGACAAGTTGTTCTTTTCGTTAGGGGGGTCCTTGCCCTTCTCTTTAGCGTGGGTAGGCAAATTAAGGGCCTAGTCAATGATCTTTTGTCTATTTGAGCATTACTCATATGAGGATTGAGTTTCATCGCTAATATCATCGGCAGTGATGAGATCGTGTAATAAAGACATAGGGCCGCGTGGACGCGCGCCAAAGACAAGTTCGAAGGGAGAAAATCCTGTGTGTTCATTAGGGACTTCTCGATAGGCAAAGAGAGCCGCGGGTAAAACCCTGTCCCAATCTTGAGGATGATCTTCAGTTATCTTACCAAGCAAAGTCTTGAGCGTTCTATTCAGACGCTCAACTAACCCATTAGACATAGGATGGTAGATACTACTCAGAGATCGTTCAATATGTAAGGTAGACATTACCTGTGACATAGTGTCAGATATGAGTTGAGTGCCATGGTCTGACAATATTTCTCTGGGGAACCCCAAGCGAGAAAATATCAACCAAAGAGCATCTGCGATATCTGTAGTAGATATGCTCTTAAGAGGAATAGCCTCTGGCCAACGTGTGCACATATCGACACATGTAAGGATAAACTGATGTCCTCTGGCCGACTTGACCTTAAAAGGGCCAATAATATCTATGGCCATTTTCTGAAACGGCCCGAATAGGAATGTCAGCAGCCTGGATAGGCGCAGCATGTCGTGGTCCTCTAGATTTGACCTCCTGACATACCTTGCATGATCGGCAGTAAATACGAATGTCCTTATTGACAAAAGGCCAAAAGAAAGCCGCAAGGACTCTCGACTTCGTACGGGAAAAACCCATATATCCAGCACATTGCGAGTCATGAGCATGTTGTAATATTTGCACTCTCATGCTCTTGGGAACAAGAATTTGCGAATGTGCCGACGTAGTCGAATCTTGTACCATACGTACAAGTACGCCGTTTCTCATTGCAATCCAAGATTTTCTATTTGTATCCTGATTCGGATCACCTTTCTTCGCAAGAACGAAGAATTTTTTTAAAGAAGGATCTTCTTCTTGCAATTTTATGAAAGAGTCACGAGTGATTACTAAGTGACTATCTTGGCTATCAACTTCATTATCACTATTCAGTGAAGTTTCGGGTGTTTGTAGAGCTTGTGCTCTTGTAACTACTGCATTTGTAGCTTGCATGTTATTATCTTCCCAAGCAGCAATCTGCTGTGGGGTACACTCCCTAACTCCGTGAATACGACCAATAATAAGGTCCGCAATAGGATTAGGTAAGAGACAAGCATGCACATCTCCAGTAAAGAAAGGAGTGGCAATGCGAATTACAGCAGTAGGATATTTTTCTAGAGTGCCGCCAAATGTGACACATTTAATAACCCTTCCTGTAGCACAAGATGGATCTACAAGCGATTGTCTAACACCAATAGTGGTGCATCCGGAATCGAAAAGTAGTGAGACCGGAGTATCATTAACAAGACCCTTATGTAGAATTAAAGAACCCCTCCCGTCATGCGCAACAGCAGCAGGAAGAGCGGGAAGTGGGTGACCACAACTCAAAGTAGTTATGGTACCCGGTTCGAATAAAGTACTGCATTGGGGGCATTTGTTTGCTCTCTCAAAGTCAAAAGCAGAACCAGTGACAGCGTCAAAGTTTTTACTATCAACAACATGATTACAGGCTCCCTCAGTTTCCTGTTGTACAGCATTAGCCTGCTGATATCTCTTTTTTTTGTGTTGAGATCTACCCCGACTATTATTACCTCTGAAGTTATCAGAGTTATTATTATCTCTGCAGTTATTATTGTCTCTATTGTAATTGTTATCCTGGTTCGAATTCCAGTTTCCACGATTACTATCATGTTCACATTGATGCGAACATCTATTTGTTTGGTTCTGAGGTCTTCGGCAGGAATAACCTCTATTACCATATCCTCTTTTGAAATGCTTATAATTATTAGGGTGATAGTAACGAGTACTATCAGGTTGTCTCCAATTCTTCGAAGAAGAATCACCATGAAATTGATTTCCATGATTTTGACAGAAATTACCGCTACTCTTTCTATCAAAATTTTGTTGGAATCTACGAGCAAAGTTTTGGCCATACGGAGCTGCCGAAGCAACTGGTAAACCTTCTTTCACCTTAGAGTTACCCATGGTTATGTGTGGGTCCGCAGTTACGTATTGGCAACAGAAATCTTCCATTTCTTTTATTGTTTTAGGTTTACGTTCATGAAGGAAAGCAAGGAAAGACTCATTGACAGACGACATGACTTTGTCTCTAAGTATTAAGTCCATACGTCCTTCATAAGTTTTTTCCGTCT
The DNA here is from genome assembly GCA_024509875.1 of Oreohelix idahoensis. Classification (NCBI taxonomy): domain Eukaryota; kingdom Metazoa; phylum Mollusca; class Gastropoda; order Stylommatophora; family Oreohelicidae; genus Oreohelix; species Oreohelix idahoensis. Next base: position 1,377,147 of record JAMPIV010001088.1, read on the forward strand.
TAGATAGTTCAACCCATCGTGAGAAAGTAATGCGTATTCTTGCAATAAACTCGGAGAATTCAACTCCATTTTCAGGTAACATGTTTTTAAATTGTAGACGATAGCCGTCTTCGTTAAGCTGATATTTCTTTAACAAAGCGGCCCTGACAACCTCATAATTGTTCTTGTCAGGTTCATCCACCATATTTAATATACTTAGAGCTTTACCTGTCAGTATCCCTGATAACTGATAAACATATTTTGCTTTGTCTATGTTATGAGCTGTACATGCTTGTTCAAATCTGTCCAGATAGAACATTATGTCATCAGTGGAAGGACTAAATGTTGGTAACTTAATCTTAAAAGTATCATTATTAGCCTTACCAGAAGATGAACCCTTGTTTGAATCATTACCGTTACTCATGCTCGTCAATTTCAATTTTTCCAACTCTAAAGCTAAGACCTTTTCTTCATGTTCCATTTTTGCTTTCTCTTTCCTCTCATCAGACTCTCTCTGTAATCTTCTTTCCTCAGCCTGAGCCTCTTTTTGAAGTCTTTCATTTTCAGCTTCTTTTTCAAGTCTTTTATTTTCAGCCTCTTTTTCAAGTCTTTTATTCTCAGCCTCTAGCTGTAGCTGGAGTTTTCTCTCCTCAGCTTCTGATTCCCTTTTTTGTTTTTCCATTTCCATTTGGAATCTTTTTTCATCCACCTACATCTGCAGTTTCTTTTGTTCAGCTTCCATTGCTTTATCATATCGAGCAGTTGCAAATTCTTCTAACTTATCACCAGTCTTCCCAAGCAATTTACCCTGCTCAATAAAGTGCTCAAATGTAGACATGTTGTCTAACATATGAGTCCAAAAACCTGAAATAATTAACTAATTTATTTCAAACCTAAGTGTAACAAGTCTTAATTAAGCACTTGTATATTCACATCACATTATATTATCCCAGTCTCTGTGGGAAACAAGTCTCCAATCAAAGAACTTGTATATGAAATATCAGCACTCAATTCTTGATCATAAGTGCACTTCTCATTCAATAGTGCACGACACTATTCATCATTCATTTATCATCAGTGTAGTAGTAACAGTGCATTAGCATAGCCCATTAACTAATTACTATAACTGTAAACAATGACTATGTAAACACATGCAGAATGTAAACATTGAAAATGTAAACAATGCAAACAATGTAAACAATAACAATGTAAACAATAACAAAGATCAGCAACAATACAAAAACGTTCGCAGAAATCAACTAAAAATAAAGCAGAAATTAATGAAATATCACAAAAAATGTGACGATATCTGCGCTATAATTAAACAAAATACATGACACCACAGTGTATAAACAAAAATGTTGTATGAAACTAAATTATAGACAAGAGTAGGCTAACAAATACAAACAAATCAAAACAAAACTAAAGAATGCGAAATAATAACGAAAACAATATTAAAACATGTCATCACAGCTAACATAAATAGCAACAGAAGTCGCTTAGCAAATTCCAGTATCGGAAATTTGCAAACCCTACAGAAAACGCTCACAATAGACGACCTCTATGACGTGGCATAATCTAACGGAGACACCACCCAACCGAGAACCCGCTGAAATATAAACATATAAATATACAAATAACATATAGACATATAACATATAGAATGAGATGATACACAGAAGACTCAGCAGAAGTATAAGGGCACAGTTTACATACAAACAGGCCACTTAACTTATAGGCTTCCAATCGTAGAACAGCAGACAAAACGGATGTCAATCAACGTCCTAAAGAGCGAAGCTCCAACGATGATGGCACATCTGAACTGCTTCCACTGCTAACACGATGGTACAAGAGCTTCTGAATTACTGTGTGTTGAGTTGTTTCGGCACTTGACCTTCTAATCCAAAAGTAAGTTGATGGAAATCGGTACTTGGCCTTCTTCAGAAAACAACCCGTTTCAACCGGCACTTGACCTTCACAAAAACGACAGCACTGGAACCTTGACAGCAGCAACTTGCTTGACTTGCGTAAAAGATAACAGCAGTCCGAGTTATCCGGCAACATGTAACAACGCCGGGTACTGTCAAATTCTTGTTTCCGTCAAAAAGTTGAAATTTTGACTTTTACCGGGCAACGCCGAGTACTTTGAAAATTTTGAAGATGTTGACTGTATTGAAGAATGTTAATTTCTTGAAAGATGCTGATGAATTCTTGTTGAAAATGAAGTGGGTAAGGGACCCCGTGTTTGCTGGTACCAGAATCAAACCAGCTTATGGCCACCAAATGATGCGTGATGCCATATGATGATGGATGGTATCCGCATGTCTGGTTTTGTGTAGTGTGCAGATGTGTTCAGTCAAACAATGTTCATACAAAAAATAACAGGGCAATCCACATAGGACGTCAGTAAACTCACGACGTATAAAGTCAATGATTCTTGTAACAGCCGTTGACGTTTTTCTTCATTATTTATTGTGGACGCCACAGTGACAAAATGGTTACGCGAATATGTAGGCACATCAAACAGTCATTATCACAGCAACATTCAATACAGCAATAGACGGTAGACAGCATTACAATGATGAGTCAGATGCATGTTATATTTCATAGTGCTGTAAATGTAGTCAGGTGAAAAACTCCATCCTTTTTTATAACAGCCAGGAGATAACCAGATGTATGAGATCAGTTCACTCTCCTTAGTCTGACTTCAGCAAGACAGACACGTCTGCCGAAGTATAAATAATGTCCTCAAAAATATCCTCTAGATAATAAAGGTTTTCCAAAACCTAGTTCATTTAACAAAGTAGCAAGTAATGGTCCTTGGGACATGCATCAACCGATGCAGTACAATACAGCGACATGTGAGCTGGGAAAACATCTCGTGACGACGACTTTCGAAGACAGGCTATGAATCGAAATCGCTCACGACCCAAAATCGATAGAGTTAATGAAAAGTCAATTTACCTTGCCTTCAGGAAATACACAGAAATATCACGCCTCCCGACATGTGGGAAACACTAGAGGTATTATCTCGAATAAACGAAATATCCATTAAGAGGACTACACATCCCTGACAGAACAAAAAATAGTGGAGATCCCCTCTTCAACGAGGCATCTCTTTCGCCATTCAAATCGCTCACTCCACTAGTGGTGGGCGGAAACCGATCGACCAAAAAACAAGACCAGTCATGCGCAGTCCAGCGCAAAAAAGACCACAGCTCAAAACTTAACTGCATTCAATACCAACGCGGGAAGACAAATGCTTACCGAGAAAAGTGACTATAAATTTCAAGCAGTTGTTGCCCTTGCGTTATAAAATAGATATTGTAATAAAACGATGTTGCGAGAATTTATCACGCAACATATCGCATTTCTAACTAATGTAGTTTATGAATAAAGTGAATATTACTGAGCTAGCTCATAGGTTTCCACTCGGAATAGGAGTGGCTAAGAAGTATTTCGTCCGCCTTTAATTCTAAAGGTGCCGGGTACGCTCGCTGTGCAGGGAAAACAATTGATGGACATTTTTTTCAGAACTAGTGGTTCCTAATAATGCCATACTCCTCCCCCCATCTCCTGGGTAGAATGATCGGATACCTAACCTTCTCGGAGAAGGGCAAAAAATATGAGGTCCCGTTTGCAAGCTGCTTACGTGAAAAATCCTTCGACAGTTGGAAATTGGAAACAGTAGGCCATGCAGCCGCTGCCTTGACGAAAATTTAAAAATTAGGATATCTACCCACCACAAAAATATTTATAGAATGTGTGATTCTTGTATACACACATTGGGATCCTCGCCGATGCTACGGATATTTTGCACTGTGCTGTGATCTTCCTTGTGTGATCTAAGGGAGGTGATCGGAACACTGATGGAGTTGTCTGTGTACAATGAAGATGGGTCTTAAAACCAAAAGCACTTGGAACGAGGGGAAAGTACTGTAACCATGGAGACACCGAGCTTGTAAATGCCGATGGAAATGTGCTAGTCCAAACTTTCCTCCTCCTAAAAATGATTTCTTTTTTTTTCCTGCTCGGCTACCTAGAGATCTACCAAATCCTCTGATATCTACGGGTAGAGCATGATCGACCGGATGCCCATCCGTTGTATAGAGTACTTTTAACGATCAAACGTCATTAAAAATTTTGTTTCGTTAAAAGATTTTAAAAAACATGAAAAACGGTATGGGTGTTAATTTGAGAATAGAAGAATACACTGAAAACACGAGATGTCTTCGGGATTAGGCTTCGTCAGCCTAGCAGAATTAGAAAACAAAAAAGCTTAGAAGGACAGAATGGTTATGAAATAAGTAGAGGGAAAGCGCCACGTCGTTTCCTGGTGGTCAAATAAAGAAAAGGCCTACTCCCTTCGGGTATGTCGTTCTAGGCGACTAATATGAAGTTGTGCATGATGCTACCAACCTCATTATATAAAACGAATTGCTTCAGAAAACACCGATGCAGCAGCACATGCATGCTAGGAGCGGGCTTCCTTCAGATGGAACAACAAAAGTGAGGGCGATAGTGTGTGTGTGTATGTGTGTGAAGGGGGTAGGGAGGAGAAGTTTCAATATTTCTCTCAAGAAAGACAATCTTGTTGGAAAGAATACACCCAGATTATTTGCAGTTATCGCCAATTTCCCTGATGAAACAATACCAAAAAAAAAATTAATATTAATTTTAATGGTATTCATTTTATTATTTTTACGACTGATTTTTGTATTGTCATTGGGAATACACAACTACGCCAAGTTTCAGAACTATTGCTCATCTGGAAGGGATCGAAAAATAGATTGCGAAATTTGAAGGTGACATACGTTGCAAGTTAAAGAAAATCCTGTAAAAATATAATTGTTTGACCAATATGACGAATTTTTCATTAACTAGTAGTTTATGTAGCTATTGTTTTGAATCACGAGGTTACCGGTCCCGTACACATCTTCATATTAGCCACTTTTTACATCCTGTCTTCTTCTTCCTCGTTCGTCCTGACAAGGACGTTGGTTGCGTTTTGTCCGGTTATAGCGAAGCTGTGATAATTGCGCCTTTCGGACGTCACACCCGACTTCAGCACGGCATTTTTTGGGACCGAGTTTACCTTCCCACTTCGATCCCTACTCTCTCAGCCAGACTGCAGTGATGCAGCCTGTTTCCAGGACCACCACAGCCTGTCTAGATTACATGTATTCTTTCTTTGTCTTCTCAGAAACATCACGGAACTACTCCGGACGCTGATGATAATAATAATAACATTACTATAAAAAAGAACAAAAGTCAAGAAGGAAGAAAGCGGATAAAAAGAAGAAATGAAGATGATTTTTATGAGGGAAGAAAAGATGTAGAATGACAAAAGAGGGGTGCCCTTGGAGTGGCATACAGCAACTTCTGTCAACCAATCAGACTGAAAGGAATACGATAAATCGATTTTTAAGTGACACGAGACGGTCCCTGACCTCCTCGGTCGACTCGTTAATAACAATTACCTAATAATACAGGATTGTCCAAGATGATTGTCGATTGTCAGACATCATAGTTTCAGAGGTTACCTAGAAATTAATGTCAACCTGGCTTAGAATTGACAGTTAAATATAATACTTGCAAATAATGGGGCAAGAGCAACACAAGCAAGGAAATTAACGATATGTAGCGACACAAATATGCAAGACTCAATGACAAGGTAGCTAAATCGATTTTTGTTTTGTTCTATTGCTGGGCAGACAGGTTAAGACCTAATTATTGCTCTTTGTTCTTCTTCTTTGTGTTCTTCTTTTGCTTCTTGTTCTTGTTCTTGTTCTTCTTCTTCAAGTACAATGCCTAGTCGCGTAGGAGATCATGTCTCTCCACAACTTCCTGTCTCCAGTACAATTTATCAATTCAGCTGTTGACTTCTTTCCATGCCACGATGTCAAACTGTCCAGTATTTGCTCTCTTTGTCTTCCCCTATCTCTTTTCTCATTCAATCTTACTTGTTGTTACGATATATTCCAACTTTCCTCTTCTCATAACGTGTCCTAAAAGTGGATTGCTTCTTTCTAACTTGTGAAATAAGTTTCCTTTACGCATTGGCCTCTTTCAGGACATCCTCATTACTCTTTTTGACTGTCTATGGAATTTTTAACATTCTTCTGTAAAACTACATCTCTGTGACCTCTGGTGCCTTCCCTACATGTTTACTAATTGTCCACGACTCACTCCCGTATGTCAGAATTGGTTTTATCTAACACTGAAGAACTCTCTTTCTTACTTCCATTGACAAAGATTTGTTGCACTAAATATTCTTTATTTTATAGAATGCTGTTTTTGCCTGAGCTATTCTCCTCTTCACTTCTGGTCTTTGGATTATGAAAAAAAAGATAGACGATAAGACAAAAACAATAGCTTAGTTGCAGTCTATAGCATCTTATAAAGTCAAAATTCACAGTAGTTCTAATCTTTCGATGGCGGCTTTCAGATTTCGCCATTAGTGCAAAGTTTTCGTTTATATTTACTCGACCTCGGTTTAAATTTTGTAATTAGAAAGTAGTCAACAACCAGTCAATCTTCATCTAGATCCTAGGGGATCGTGTGTAGATCATTATGGGGCAGAAGAGGCGTGAAAATGTTCAACCTAAATAAATTGCGTAGCCCCTTTCCTTCCGGCACTTACATGTGCCATGCTTCCAGGTTTAGAGGTACCTTGACAGCATTTTTCAGGGAAAACCTGTTAACTAGTTTAATTTACTTCATTCGTGAAAATGGTAAAAGAGTAAAGGGTCCCGTTACACGCAGACTTGCAGGTAGGATTGGAGATGTACATCTGATTTAGCAATCAGGGCAACATCATCAGGAAATGCCAGCTCTGAAATACAGACCCGTCTCATCTTCCAGTACCCCACTGAATACTTTCTTGTTCTCTCCTTACATGCCTTGATGACATCGTCTATGAGGAGTATGAAACGATAAGGTGACAGGATATCATCGTGTCTTACATTTTTCTGACTTATAGTTTGCCGTCCTCCCATAATTTCTGCAAGACTTGTAGAAGCTCTGTATAGCACGAATTAGAGGTGCTGGAATGTTCTTCCTTGCCAAAGAGTCCCAAAGTTTGCTCCAGGGGACCTTGTCAAATGCCTTTTCCAGATCTAAGAAACAAAGATGGATCTCACTCTTATATTCAAGAGCCTTTTCACTCAGCTGTCTGAGTGTGAAGATTAGGTCTTGAGTACTTCGGTTTGTTTGGAAGCCACACTGGACCTCATCCAATTGTGGCTCAGCTAGGCGTTTGAATCTCTGCTCCAGGATTCTAGAGTAGATTTTATAGGTACGCTGAGAAGGGATATGCCTCTATGGTTTCTACATTGTCGTTTGTCACCCTTTTTTGAAAATCGGTGTTATTATTGCAATCTCCCAGTCCTTTGGTATGGTCTTGTTGCACCAAGCTGCCTGTAGGACACTCAGGAGTAATAGGTCGCCTGATGCTCCCATGTACTTAACCATTTCTGGTGTTATACCATCATCCTCTGCTTCTTTGCCCATCTTGATTTTCTCCAGTGCTGCCTTCAGTTCTTCCATCTTTATGTCATCTTCACCACCACTGTTTTCCTCTTCTGTGCTAGTGGTTATCATTTCTCATGCTTGACCCTGCTCACCATCAAGGAGTTCTGAGAAATATTCTTTCTATCTTTCCATTACTTCCTTAGGGGCAGTAAGCAATTTGCCTTGCTTGTCTTTTATATTTTTAAGAGGGCATTGTTTTTCCTTTTGCATTGTTCTTCAGGGTCTTGTAGAACAATTTCTGGTTTTCATGACCACCTTTTTCTAGCTTTCCTCCAAATTCTTAACAGGACTTCTGTTTTGCAGCTAGCACCTTGTTCTTTGCTTCTGTTCTGAGCATCACATATTCTCTATATTTCTCTGTTTTTCCTGCTGTGTTTTTACCTCGAAAAAAAGAAACTCGAGGTAAATTGAAAAAGGCACATTTTATCTTTTTATATTTTCATTTTGATATGTATAATTTGCTTTTCGATGTACACTATATCAAGGTTTTAGTCCGCCTTGCTCCGCAGTAGTGGTCCAACAATGGCTATATTTAGAGTATAATGATGAGGATATTCAAAGGTCTCAACTTTCGCTCAGACTACTCTTGGCAGAGATATAAATAGACGAATGATGATGCTTCTATTGCAGGGGGCCTTACAGGATTGTGAGAAAATCAAGCATAACAACTGAAATCTTCTAAGGAGTCATGCACTTTGTATCTTCCCGCCCGTTATGTGAAGTAAATTCTGCTTTTTTTTCCTGAGCCCCCAGCTGAAGGTAATTCAGCTATTATTCATTGTATAGTTCTATATGTTTAGGTTATATATATATATATATATATATATATATATATATATATATATATATATATATATTTATTTATTAAGAAAAACTGGCTCATAAGTTTGCTTTCGTACATATAAACTGAATCAACTATTATTGTTTAGTTTAAAATAACATACAACAAATTTAATAGTCAAGTAGTTCAGCAAGTTAAAATAAGGATTAAATGGGGTGAAAGTTATATTAAATTTTTCCGCATTGAGGTTTTGGTAGGGCGTTAATAATGTCCGTATTTTTGCTGTAGCCTGTTACATAAAACTTAGCTCCAGATGAGTCCTGCAGCCGTGGTTTTCGTCACTTCGTGGTGATGAGGGCAGTTCTTCACTCAATTTATCAGATTTCGGCGGCTGGTGGTGATGCTCTTCTCTCGAACAACGACGTTATTACCAAATTCGTCTGGTGGCTTGTAATCACAAACTGTGACAAATAAAAAGAAACAAATGCCTTCTGCTGAGTACATTTGTTCTCCGCAAACTGACAGGCCCATTGTCATGCGCTCCACCCACCAATGTTAACCTCTCAGAAGAATTAAATTCCCCAGCACACAATGTAACCCAGGGAATATGATGAAAATTCACCAATATCCTTCTGGGTATTGACTAGGAAATTGCGTCTGGAGTGCATGAATAATGTGCCTGAATTACAATTAAAAAGGTATATAAATCTCACAAAATGATTCTATACACTTTAGGCATATGTGATGTAATCATCACTTATTACTCGACGCTACTCCCGTCGGGTTCTGGAGTTATCTCTGCTGTCGGGTTTTCCGCACGACTAGTCAGAAACAATCACCAGCTCTTGCAGTAGTGGTTCATGCATATACTTTTTTCATATGTTGAGGTTGCAAGCCTCATATATAACCATTTAGGAAGAAACCTGGGAGCCGCACTAGCGTAGTGGTTACAACACCGCTCTGGCGACCGGGTGATTCAGGATCAAACCCGGGCGACGGCATTTGAGGATTTTTCGTCGACCGGGATTTGGACTGGATTAACTTGAGACCTGGCGAGGACATTTGAAGGAGTGTCGTCGACCAGGGACTGGCGGCTCCTGAGCCGACCCAGCTCTAATGGGTACCTCCGAAAACGGCGAGTATCTGCCTGAATGGCGAGGGACACTTGTCTCTGTACAAGAAAATAGGATACTCACGTAAAAATCAATGTCAGGTTAGACATTAAAAATAACCTGAGATTTCGCCTCGAGTATTAGCGGTCGTACTAAAAAAAAGAAAAAGGAAAAAAAAAAGCAAGAAACCTGTATAATTTACATTAGTAAATAGATTGTTTACACTTACCCCAAAATTGTGGAAATACACACTTCTCCTGGCACAGATTTAGAATGGACCCACAGCCCTTTAGTTAAATGCTGTTCGAACCACTGAGATCTGGAAATATAAGTTAATTCCTCTGACGGCTGGTGTTCTGTAAATTCCTGGCCTGGGAAAACTGTTTGTAGAATTCCTCTTATGACTGGGTCTGGGAAATAAGAGTTAATTCATCTGACGGCTGGTGTTCTATGAATCCTGCCTGGGAAAACTTTTGTTAAAATTCTTCTCTGACTCCTTGTGATAAAACTCCCAAGTTTCCAGTCTTGGATTAAAATTGCGGGTTTACTTGTAAATTCCAAAGTTGCCCATTACTCGATCTGGTACTTATAGTTATGGAATGATAAGTCCTATCCTCTTTACTCTGGCTTTTTTTCGGAGGTGTTTAGTTGACGCTGCGATGCAGTCTGTGCTGTTCTGTGTCTGATTTCTACAGTATATCTCACAATTCTTAGTATCAAATCCCAGCTGTGTTTTCCAATAAATTCATTGTAGCTTCTGGCGAACCAATCAAATCTATCTAGCACTGTTTGAGTGGGGAAGTTTATCATTACTCATCCCACGCGTATTTGAAAATATAAATTTTAATATACACGCGTGGCCTCTTACAACAGTGATGTAAAATCGTTACATAAGACTTCCGGCACATCTCTTTTTATCACAATATTGTGACCCTGTGTTTCTGGCGAAATGACTTCCGCCCAGATGTCTGCCCGACAGATTATCTAATTATCCCCTTTATCTGCATGCCTCCGCCAGACAGATATCTGGTCAAACCGTGTTGCCTTCTTTCATACAAGCTTGTGTCAACACGATCAACAGCTTTCCAATGGGGTCGAATGTTTGACTGACACGTTTCCACAGGTGGTCAGACGGATTATGCGATAAAATATTATCGCTGGCCGGGTCACCAAACCTGGCGAAGCGTAACAACATTCTGGGAGTGAAGTGTGAAACAATAAGATACGAATTACTCCCGTAGCAAATACTGCCATAGGGGAGTGGCATGGTAGAGACTTCACTATGCTATGTCCAGCATAGAGCAAAATATTGAAAATAACGAATGAAAAAGCATGATTTATGCCAAATAAAAGCGATGAGTGAGAAAAATGAAGAAAAAAGAAAGGATACTGCCGGAGGGCTGAAGGTGTGAGAGATCCCACAAAAGAGCATGTTCAGACGTTTTGTCACACATGTCCTCTTGGTTGCTCCGAGTAAGTAGTTCTTGGTTAGTGATAGTATTCGGCCAAAAGATTCGGAGAATTTTCCTTAGGCAGATTGTATGGAAGGAGGACAGTTTCGACATTTCCTTCTCTGTTACTCTTTAGGATTCTGCACCATAGAGAAGCACAGATAGTACCCAGCTCTCATATAATCTTAATTTGGGGTGTTTGTGCTGTACCAGGAAGACTTCCAGATGTTGTTGAGACTAGCAAAGACTATATGTTAAACTCTGATTTCAAACCTTACCATCTCTGCGGAAATATATTTTTAAGGGCAAGGCTTCGGGAGCAAACGCTGAGGATATATCCTAAGTAGGAGTCTCTTTTTTTTTTTTTTTTTTTTTTTTTTCTTAACCAGCGGCACTTGGGCTTTCAGCCCTTCGGCCCAATGACATGTCATTGCGAGGCTGGGGAACCTGAGGACTTTCCTTCCAACCCGGTCAGAAGCTTCGCTCCTTCCCATCCACAGAGGGTTTATCACAGGAGCCGTTCAGGCTATTCAGTCAAATTTCCGGCCGTAAACATTTCTTCAAACGCCGACGCCCGGGTTTGAACCATGAACACCTGGTCGCCAGTACAACACCGAAGCCATTACACCAGCGCGGCTCCCGAGTAGGAGTCTCTAAGGCAGTCTATTGTTGATTAGACATTATTCTGGCAACTCCTACCACGTCTTTGGCACAAATCTGTATCAACTACTGCCAGTTCCTTTGGACTTAAAAAAGGGGGGGGGGGGGGAATGCTGCATGGACAATAGCTTGATCTCCGTATAAATATGCTTTGGAGAGCTCGGGTTCACCCTATGGTGTCGGCACAACGTGGAAAGTAGCAGTTACCGGTTATAATCATCTTGAACAATAGGCGTACGGTACGGTGGCAGGAGCTATTTCGGACAGTGGGAGAGGTTCTAGGATCTAACTGGATAGCTACCGCCTGCTTCATGCTGGGCAGCCCCCAGCCAATTAGGTGCTGTTCCGCCACTGTCAGCTTTGCCCATTCGGTGCATGGGGATTAGGGTCAAACCTGTGAACTACTACTAAATGTTGTAGCCTTAATTTGAAACAAAAACGTCATTGATTCCTCTCTCTCCCAAAACACAAACCCACACATATATATGTGTGTGTGTGTGAGTGATTGTATGTGAGTGTGTGTGTGTTTGTGTGTGTGTGTGTGTGTTTTGCTTTATGGAATGCAATGTTAATATTACCTTTTTACTGTTACAGTTAAGAATGTTTTAATTTAGAAATACTGAGAATTATGTTATTGTAGGGCAGAAATATGAAAAATCCAGTAATGCCGATTTTTTTTTTATCATGATGTAAATGAGATTTTGTTCTCTCGTTCGTTCTTTCTCTCCCCCACCTCTCTCTCTCTCTCTCTCGCTCTCTGCTTATTTTGCTGGCCATTAACATATAACAATGATAAGTACACAAACAGACGTAACGAATAGAAGCGCGCGCTGACTTCACTATAATATCTTAATGAGCCATTTCATTCATTGATTCTAAAACACTTACCCCGCAGCCTCTCTTTGAAATCTGGCGTTCTAGGTAACTAAACTCCCTACAGTGATAAACTAAGTAGGATCAGCATGTGGCGTGTCCGTTGAATATATATATATAAAATATTTGTTTCGAAAATCAATAGTTATTGCAGGAAATAGCGAGTTCATAAAGTTAAAACAATTTACCATGACAAGTAGATCAAGATAACCTTTTTCATTCACGCATTCATGGAGCATAGGTCTTCTACGAACTCATGCCAAGTTCTCCTGCCCTGAACCACCAGTTCTAGACCTTTCCACGTCTTTATCATCATTTTCATTTATGTCGTCAGTTCTCTTCTCGGTGTATTGTTTCGGTTTCCATCTAATCCTAGGGATGACAGAGTAAGGTCATCCTTGTAATGTTATCAACACGTTTCCACAACGTCCGTCCAATCTATCACCAGCGTCTGTCCAATCTCACAACGTCTGTCCAATCTATCACCAGCGTCTGTCCAATCTCACAACGTCTGTCCAATCTATCACCGGCGTCTGTCCAATCTCACAACGTCTGTCCAATCTATCACCGGCGTCTGTCCAATCTCACAACGTCTGTCCAATCTATCACCAGCGTCTGTCCAATCTCACAACGTCTGTCCAATCTATCACCAGCGTCTGTCCAATCTCACAACGTCTGTCCAAACTATCACCGGGTTTTCTTCTCATTTCTTTGTTCAACCGGCACTTGTCTGATTCTTGTCATTATTTCCAAGATTACTATCAGCATTCGCAACATGGAAAAAAAAAGCTACAGACTTTCATAAATGGGTGCTTTCATAGAATAAAAGGATTGAAAAGGCATTAGAAGGTTACCAACGTGGAAGTGATGACAAGAATCAGACAAAAGCCAGTGGAAGAAAAGATAAGAAGCTGGCGATGGATAGGTCACACATTGAGGACAAATGTTGCTATCATTACAAGGCAGTCCTTGATGTGAAAACCCCAGGGTAATAGAGATAGACCAAAAACACATGGAGAAGACAATTGCAGACAGAAGTGTAAATGGTGATGAAGACGTGGAAAGAACATGAGCTGATGGCACGTGACAGGACGACTTGAGCTGATGGCACGTGACAGGACGACTTGAGCTGATGGCACGTGACAGGACGACTTGAGCTGATGGCACGTGACAGGACGACTTGAGCTGATGGCACGTGACAGGACGACTTGAGCTGATGGCACATGACAGGACGACTTGAGCTGATAGCACGTGACAGGACGACTTGAGCTGATGGCACGTGACAGGACGACTTGAGCTGATGGCACGTGACAGGACGACTTGAGCTGATGGCACGTGACAGGAGGACTTGAGCTGATGGCACGTGACAGGAGGACTTGAGCTGATGGCACGTGACAGGACGACGTGAGCTGATGGCACGTGACAGGACGACTTGAGCTGACGGCGTGTGACAGGAGGATTTGGTATGTGTTTGTTTAAAGCCTATGTTCCTTGTGGAGCTATAGTGTATTGATTGATTGATTGATTGTAACATTAAAAAAACAGATTTAAAGAATTTTCAATTGAAACAGTTAACAGAGAATGTATTCATTCATTACCGGCTGGGGTTGGCGATCAATGTTGCTTCATATTCTACATTCTCTAGCGTCATCAAACAGACCCGTTTTTAATCTTTTCCCATGCCAGGTGGCCATTTTGTCGAGGTATTTCTCTCTGTGTATGCCCCTTCTTCTCTGTGAGTTGAATTTACCAGTTGTTACACGATTCTCAAATTGTTCTCTTCTCATGACGCGCTTAGAGAACTTTGACTGTCTTCAACTTATCTTGTTTACAAGTTGACGATGATCTTGTGTTTGTCCATGTTTCTTCTTTTGATTTTCGGACTGTCCAACAACTTATAACTATGTCCTGGCAACCGCGAAAGACGATTCTCTCGCATATCGTAAGGGAACTTAATAAGGCCATTTAACGATCGCCTATATCACAGCGATACTGCAGTCGATGAATCGACAATGCTAAAGCGGGTGCACGGCAATCAGACAGCTGGAGGACATAGTGGGAGCCATTGAATGTAGCTAAGAGAGAGAGAGAGATAATAAGAACATTTAATAATCATCTGATGGAGATGGAACAGTAATCAATGAATCAACAAAGTTAAGATTGCTGGAATTTGGCATCAAACATAAAACTAGCGGGGACTGAAATATGGGAAGATGCATTCGATGTGTATACAACCAATGCGCTACATGAACAGTTAGTATGCATACCCTTCAACATTTGCTGAGGGAGACTGAGCACCTATGGGTTTGCCTGGAGTGCAATGATGTCGATTCTGATTAACAATAACAGTAATGAGAGAAGGTCAAAGGCGACAATTAGGACCCTATCGCATTAATTGTCAGTACAGAGCTATCCAGTCCAGAAAAACCAGGGGTAGATTGACCGTGATTCCCTGCCCTCGGGAGCGAAGGGTTAGTAACAATACACATTCATCCAGTTAATTAAACTGCATTGAGGCCAGGGGAGAGCGTCCTTACTGGTAAGGGGGGGGGGGGAACCTTGGGTACTGCCCGGTTGCTCTACCATTCAATCCGCCGCTGAGAAGAACTAACAATACATTTTAATATTCTGTACACTTCGATGTCCTGACTAAACAAGACTCCAGCACCTCTGAGCGTGATGAAGGCTTTTCAATGCCTCTGCCATCTTAATAACCTACTTAATCCCTGTTCTTCTACCCTGAGCCCTAGAGGTTAGCCAGTGTGTGTGTGTGTGTGTGTGTGTATGAGAGAGAAAGAGAGACCACAGCTGTAGTAGGACACTTGCAGGAAGTATGCACTGAAGCATGTCACGTGGTCTTCCTATTGTAGTTTCTGTAGCTTGCTTGCTTGACATGACGAGGTTGTCTGCCCCATGCACAATCTCATCATTATCGACCTTTATAATATGTCTGATGGAGATGTGGCTTTATTCTCTCTTGATAGTTTCTGAAAACCTCGGACAGTAGGCTATAGTAGTATACAGTATTGTAGTATACAGTATAGTAGTATACAGTATAGTAGTACACATTATAGTAGTATACAGTATAGTAGTACACATTATACTAGTATACAGTATAGTAGTATATAGTATAGTAGTATACATTATAGTAGTATACAGTATAGTAGTACACATTATAGTAGTATACAGTATAGTAGTATACATTATAGTAGTATACAGTATAGTAGTATATAGTATAGTAGTATACATTATAGTAGTATACAGTATAGTAGTACACATTATAGTAGTGTACAGTATAGTAGGATATAGTATAGTAGTATACATTATAGTAGTATACAGTATAGTAGTACACATTATAGTAGTATACAGTATAGTAGTATACATTATAGTAGTATACAGTATAGTAGTATATAGTATAGTAGTATACATTATAGTAGTATACAGTATAGTAGTACACATTATAGTAGTGTACAGTATAGTAGTACACATTATAGTAGTGTACAGTATAGTAGTATATAGTATAGTAGTATACATTATAGTAGTATACAGTATAGTAGTACACATTATAGTAGTATACAGTATAGTAGTATACATTATAGTAGTATACAGTATAGTAGTATATAGTATAGTAGTATACATTATAGTAGTATACAGTATAGTAGTACACATTATAGTAGTATACAGTATAGTAGTATACATTATAGTAGTATACAGTATAGTAGTATATAGTATAGTAGTATACATTATAGTAGTATACAGTATAGTAGTACACATTATAGTAGTATACAGTATAGTAGTATACATTATAGTAGTATACAGTATAGAAGTATACAGTATAGTAGTATACATTATAGTAGTATACAGTATAGTAGTACACATTATAGTAATATACATTATAGTAGTATACAGTATAGTAGTATACGTTATAGTAGTATACAGTATAGTAGTATACAGTATAGTAGTATACATTATAGTAGTATACAGTATAGTAGTACACATCATAGTAGTATACAGTATAGTAGTATATATTATAGTAGTATACAGTATATTAGTATACATTATAGTAGTATACATTATAGTAGTAGACAGTATAGTATTGTACAGTATAGTAGTATACATTATAGTAGTGAACAGTATAGTAGTATACATTATAGAAGTATACAGTATAGTAATATACATTATAGTAGTATACATTATAGTAGTATACATTATAGTAGTATACATTATAGTAGTATACATTATAGTAGTATACATTATAGTAGTATACATTACAGTAGTATACATAATAGTAGTATACATTACAGTAGTATACATTATAGTAGTATACATTATAGTAGTATACATTATAGTAGTATACATTATAGTAGTATACATTATAGTAGTATACATTATAGTAGTATACATTATAGTAGTATACATTATAGTAGTATACATTATAGTAGTATACATTATAGTAGTATACATTATAGTAGTATACATTATAGTAGTATACATAATAGTAGTATACATTATAGTAGTATACATTATAGTAGTATACATTATAGTAGTATACATTACAGTAGTATACATTACAGTAGTATACATAATAGTAGTATACATTATAGTAGTATACATTATAGTAGTATACATTATAGTAGTATACATTATAGTAGTATACATTATAGTAGTATACATTATAGTAGTATACATTATAGTAGTATACAGTACAGTAGTATACATAATAGTAGTATACATTATAGTAGTATACATTATAGTAGTATACAGTACAGTAGTATACATAATAGTAGTATACATTATAGTAGTATACATAATAGTAGTATACATTATAGTAGTATACATTATAGTAGTATACATTATAGTAGTATACATTATAGTAGTATACATTATAGTAGTATACATTATAGTAGTAGTATACATTATAGTAGTATACATTATAGTAGTATACATTATAGTAGTATACATTATAGTAGTATACATTATAGTAGTATACATTATAGTAGTATACATTATAGTAGTATACATTATAGTAGTATACATTATAGTAGTATACATAATAGTAGTATACATTATAGTAGTATACATTATAGTAGTATACATTATAGTAGTATACATTATAGTAGTATACATAATAGTAGTATACATTATAGTAGTATACATTATAGTAGTATACATTATAGTAGTATACATTATAGTGTACAGTATTATAGTAGTATACATTATAGTAGTATACATTATAGTAGTATACATTATAGTAGTATACATTATAGTAGTATACATTATAGTAGTATACATTACAGTAGTATACATTATAGTAGTATACATTATAGTAGTATACATTATAGTAGTATACATTATAGTAGTATACATTATAGTAGTATACATTATAGTAGTATACATTATAGTAGTATACATTACAGTAGTATACATAATAGTAGTATACATTATAGTAGTATACATTATAGTAGTATACATTATAGTAGTATACATTATAGTAGTATACATTATAGTAGTATACATTATAGTATACATTATAGTAGTATACATTATATAGTAAACATATAGTAGTATACATTATAGTAGTATATAGTAGTATACATTATAGTATACATATAGTATACATTACAGTAGTATACATAATAGTAGTATACATTACAGTAGTATACATTATAGTAGTATACATTATAGTAGTATACATTATAGTAGTATACATTATAGTAGTATACATTATAGTAGTATACATAATAGTAGTATACATTATAGTAGTATACATTACAGTAGTAGTATATACATTATAGTAGTATACATTATAGTAGTATACATTAGTAGTATACATTATAGTAGTATACATTATAGTAGTATACATTATAGTAGTATACATTATAGTAGTATACATATATATAGTAGTATACATTTATAGTAGTATACATTATAGTAGTATACATTATAGTAGTTTACATTATAGTAGTATACATTATAGTAGTATACATTATAGTAGTATACATTATAGTAGTATACATATAGTAGTATACATTATAGTACAGTATACATATAGTATACATAATAGTAGTATACATTATAGTAGTATACATTATAGTAGTATACATAATAGTAGTATACATTATAGTAGTATACATTATAGTAGTATACATTATAGTAGTATACATTATAGTAGTATACATTATAGTAGTATACATTATAGTAGTATACATTATAGTAGTATACATTATAGTAGTATACATTATAGTAGTATACATTATAGTAGTATACATTATAGTAGTATACATTATAGTAGTATACATTATAGTAGTATACATTATAGTAGTATACATAATAGTAGTATACATTATAGTAGTATACATTATAGTAGTATACATTATAGTAGTATACATTATAGTAGTATACATTATAGTAGTATACATTATAGTAGTATACATTATAGTAGTATACATTATAGTAGTATACAGTATAGTAGTATACATTATAGTAGTATACATTATACATTATAGTAGTATACATTATAGTAGTATACATTATAGTAGTATACATTATAGTAGTATACATTATAGTAGTATACATTATAGTAGTATACATATAGTAGTATACATTAATAGTAGTATACATTTTTAGTAGTATACATTATAGTAGTATACATTATAGTAGTATACATTATAGTAGTATACATTATAGTAGTATACATTATAGTAGTATACATTATAGTAGTATACATTATAGTAGTATACATTATAGTAGTATACATTATAGTAGTATACATTATAGTAGTATACATTATAGTAGTGAACAGTATAGTAGTATACATTATAGAAGTATACAGTATAGTAATATACATTATAGTAGTATACATTATAGTAGTATACATTATAGTAGTATACATTATAGTAGTATACATTATAGTAGTATACATTATAGTAGTATACATTATAGTAGTATACATTATAGTAGTATACATTATAGTAGTATACAGTATACATTATAGTAGTATACATTATAGTAGTATACATTATAGTAGTATACATTATAGTAGTATACATTATAGTAGTATACATTATAGTAGTATACATTATAGTAGTATACATTACAGTAGTATACATAATAGTATACATTATAGTAGTATACATTATAGTAGTATACATTATAGTAGTATACATTATAGTAGTGAACAGTATAGTAGTATACATTATGGTAGTATACATAATAGTAGTATACATTATAGTAGTATACATTATAGTAGTATACATTATAGTAGTATACATTACAGTAGTATACATAATAGTAGTATACATTATAGTAGTATACATTATAGTAGTATACATTATAGTAGTATACATTATAGTAGTGAACAGTATAGTAGTATACATTATAGAAGTATACAGTATAGTAATATACATTATAGTAGTATACATTATAGTAGTATACATTATAGTAGTATACATTATAGTAGTAGTATACAGTATACATATAGTAGTATACATTATAGTAGTATACATTATAGTAGTATACATTATAGTAGTATACATTATAGTAGTATACATTATAGTAGTATACATTATAGTAGTATACATTATAGTAGTATACATTATAGTAGTATACATTATAGTAGTATACATTATAGTATACATTATAGTAGTATACATTATAGTAGTATACATTATAGTAGTATACATTATAGTAGTATACATTATAGTAGTATACATTATAGTAGTATACATTATAGTAGTATACATTATAGTAGTATACATTATAGTAGTATATACATATAGTAGTATACATTATAGTAGTATACATTATAGTAGTATACATTATAGTAGTATATACATAGTATATACATTATAGTAGTATACATTATAGTAGTATACATTATAGTAGTATACATTATAGTAGTATACATTATAGTAGTACATTATAGTAGTATACATTATAGTAGTATACATTATAGTAGTATACATTATAGTACATTATAGTAGTATACATTATAGTAGTATACATTATAGTAGTATACATTATAGTAGTATACATTATAGTAGTATACATTATAGTAGTATACATTATATAGTATACATTATAGTAGTACATTATAGTAGTATACATTATAGTAGTATACATTATAGTAGTACATTAGTAGTATACATTATAGTAGTATACATTATAGTAGTATACATTATAGTAGTATACATTATAGTAGTATACATTATAGTAGTATACATTATAGTAGTATACATTATAGTAGTATACATAATAGTAGTATACATAATAGTAGTATACATTATAGTAGTATACATTATAGTAGTATACATTATAGTAGTATACATTATAGTAGTAGTATTATAGTAGTATACATTAGTAGTAGTATACATTATAGTAGTTATAGTAGTAGTATACATTATAGTAGTATACATTATAGTAGTATACATTATAGTAGTATACATTATAGTAGTATACATTATAGTAGTATACATTATAGTAGTATACATTATAGTAGTATACATTATAGTAGTATACATTATAGTAGTATACATTATAGTAGTATACATTATAGTAGTATACATTATAGTAGTATACATTATAGTAGCCCCTTCAGTCATGACTGACTTTGGGAATGCACTCCTGAGTTGTTACCACTCAGTTGCTTTTTTTTCTGGTGTTCCTTACTACGTGTTTTTTTTTTCTCTTCTCTTTGTTATGAGAACGTCATTTCGCCCAATCTGAGGTGGTACCGTAGGGAGCATCACTACTTGATGCGATAGGCAACTTCAACCTCCCCGGTTGCTGGATCTATGACCAGTACCTTCAAGTCTCTCTTGTAGACATCTTTGAACCTCAGCTGTGGACGCCTGGCTGTTCTTTTGCCATCTGCTAGTTGTCCGTAGAAGATATCTGTAAGGATGCGACCATCTTCCATGCGGCGGACATGGCCAAGGCAGCGTAGTCTGTTCTGTCTAAGCAGTCCCTAGGGACGAAATACACAAAACAAAACAAAAACATTTACGTAAAAACACACACATATGGGGCTACACCACTGTACAAAATAAAGCATATATATTAGCCAGAACTTTGATACATTCCAATGCACTTTTTTTCTGGTTGAAAAAAAAATATATATATATATATTTTCCTGTACTCTTCAGTCTAAAGAGGAAAACAACATTAACACCATTAACATAAAGACAAAAAAGATCCACTTAAATGAAGTGTACCGGTTAATGGACCTACGATTACGAGCAGACTCCCCAAAATAACAAGTTAATGGATAGATAACGTCAGATAAAAATGTATCAATAAAATTAAAAGCAAGACATACAGAGTCTAAAACAAACAAACCATTGAGAAGTTTCCTGCGTAATAAAGCCAAGTCGGTGATTACAACGGCATAACGTTGAAGTGTTACATGCATGGAAATTCTTTGTATGAAAGTGAATGATGGACTTTGAGCCAGACAATCATTGGAGTTTACACAAGTGCAGTTTGTCAGGCGATAGAATCTTATGAACTGTTTTTAATTAACAAATAGCTAATGCTTACTCGAAGAAAGGTAATAAAGAAATAAATATAGTAATAACAATAATGATTTTCTCAAATGTTAAGAAACTTACTGAAGGCTAGGTTTTTTTAAAATAATAATGTTTGAGAAGTGATAATAAAGAAATAACTATAACAAGAAACAACAAATAAGGATTGCAATGAGATGTTTTGATATTTGTGAGCGGCTTAAGTTTGGTTTCTGCTGGTTTTAAGGACAAATAACCATTGCACACGGACAACTGCCTCAGTGCTCCTATCTTCTCTGTTAGATCACACAAGGAGAATCTCAGCACAGTCCACTAATTCCGTAGCACCGGCGAGGATCCTAATGTGTGTATACAGGAATCACACATTATATAAACATGTGTGTGGTGGATAGATTTCCTAATTTTTTAAATTTTGCCAGGCAACAACGTTATGGCCTACTCTTTACGATTTCCAACTGCCGAGGGATTTTTAACATGCGCAACTAGCATATGGGACCTCCTATTTTTTTCCTCTTATCACAGAAGGCTTGGCATCCGATCTCACTACCCAGGAGATAGGGTGGGGGGTATGACATTATTAGGAACCACTGGTTGTGAAAAACGTCCATCAGTTATATTTCCTAGGCTGAGAGCGAACCCGGTACGTTTAGAGATAGAGGCGGACTTTAAATACCTTGGACCTATCATAGACTGGAAGGGAGGACTTCAAGAAGAGTTGGATACCCGAAAAGCAGCAGCTGGGAGTCTTTTTAATACCATAAATCGAGGATTTGTCAGTAAAAGAGAAGTTGGAATTAATAACGAAGATGGCTGCTTCACCTATGTTCCAGTTTTGACGTATGGATGTGAGTCATGGGCAATGACTCCAACCCACAAAAGCCAGTTCCAAACCTCAGAAACGAGGTATCTGAGGAAGGTGGTTGAAGTAACAAGAAGAGACATGGTCCGCAACCAGACGATACGGCAAGGCCTTAAAACCCAGCCCCTGCAGACCCAAATAGAACAGTCATTATTACGATGATTTGGCCATGTCTGTAGAATGGGAGAAGATCGGCTACCACGGCAGGCGTGGTAAATCCAAGAATCGGGGATCCAGACCTCCAGGATGACCCAGATTTCCCTGGAAGGACATCATTAGACAATCTCTGAATGACCGAGGACTAGACTGAAACAAGGCCAGGAGGAAGACAGCTGATAGGATAGTATGGCGATCTCTCAGGCAACACGCTACACCTCGGGGTAGAAGAGGAACAATTAAGTAAGAAAGTAAGTGGACGGCTAGTATTAACAAAGAAATACTGCTTGAATAGAGGTAATAAACAAAGAAATATAGCAACAAAGATGATGTGGCCATGCGTGCTGATAGTTATGTTGATCGTATTAGTGGAAATTCGTATCACTGCCGTTCAGCAGACAGGTTATGTTTATGGAGATGGTATGACTGTCTAAGCCCACAACAAAAGCAACAGCTCACAAACACTGATGGGTGATGACTCAAGCCGGCGAGTGACTCCACACTGACAGCAATGACTGCGAAAATTCAAAACGTTTATTTAGTTTCCAAACATTTGTGGGATTGCGACTCATCTCCATCCTTTTAGTCTATGTCTCTGTCGCTGTCTATCTGCATCTAAGTGCTGTCTTTAACTTTTGCCTAGGTTGGTCATAACTGCAGAACAATTGTTGTCGATAACCGTTATTCTGTCCTTGAAAACTCTTCATATCTATAATTACTGTCTTCAATAGTGGACATTTCTTTTCCTACTCTGTTTTGTTCTCACTTTGTTAGTAGGTACTATTATGGCGTATCCTGGAAAGACTGGACTAAACCGCCAGAGGTGGAAATTTCTGTTACGGGCCGCTTCTATCGCCAGATATTAGAAGCCCGTTGGACGTGAGTTATTGAGTTGCTCTTCAATAATTCTTTAGGTATTATATTCATCTCTACCATTTCGGCTTACAGTTCAATTGCAGATTTAGAGCCGATATTGTGTGATTCAATATTATTATTTAATTCAGTGTCGTTCATTACTTCGTATTAATTCTCCAGCACTGTTGTATTATTTTTATGATTAAACTTGTATATAATGTGATAGTCTGTACTGACCTTGCACGGGTTATCTCAACAGTCACAGCACATTAGTAAACTTGAATAATTAAGGCAATTAAAACAAGTTCCTTTGACGACTGAATATTTAATACATGTCCTTTTTCCAAATGAATACAGAACGATTTCACACAACTAATATTGGCATTAAAACATAGTTTTTAGGATCTACTCAATGTTCATCCTACAGACATTGCACGTCTGTGTTAACCGTTAATTCTATAGCGTCCTTGAGTCTGCAACCAACTCTTTCAAATCCGTTTTAGTGGAATTATTATCATTACGAAATGATATCCTTATTTCATATTCACGTATTCTGTCTATGTCCACTTATTCAATACTTTGGCTTTCCTAGCCAGGCTTTAACTGCCATAAATATAATATCCTTGCGAATCGTATCCTACGCTATTCGCGATTATCCTTTAGACACTCTGGTCCTATACTTTGACTTGATTAGCTTTTCCAGCATAATCTACACGGAGTTCTACGCTATTTATAATTCACAGTGGGTATACCACTTTATACATATTCCTCATCAGTGGCCATGCCACATATATTATACACATTCCATAAATGGCTCTGCCACACATTTGAAACTGCCGGACGGCTCTATGGCCATACATAGACTGCGGTTACTAGGCTTGACGCGCCATACATCGATTTGCGCGATTTCTAGTATTAATTCAATTGTGGTGGTTCGTGGTGCAACCATGCGAATGTTTGCAACCATCCACATGTTTGCAAACCCCGAAAAAATCCTCAACAATTTCCACCTATGTCTATGTTCCTTACTGACACGTTGGTAACTGTCCATAAGCTGCACTTTGGACTATACAGGTTAACGCTGCTGCTTTTTTCACATATCTGTTAGACTTGTAGTCTTGAAACTTGATAACGAAATCTTTAACTGGCAACATTGTACGAGTATATCTTGACTTTATATACTCAAACGTGTCTAACTTCTAGAATGGTGGCGTACGAGCGATTTGCTGGTTCGGCAAACACCTTGGTATAATACTGTAACCACAGCACTAACCACCTTCAGCGGCTTGTTCGCCAGAATGAGCCATCAAATAGCGCTCGCCACTACACAACTTTAATAATTGCAATTCCCTGCAACCTACGCTAAGCGCGTTCAGAATCTGACTGACTATATTATTTTTACCGATTTATTAACACAATTTTGTTCGAAGCTTCTCGATTATCATCGCTCACTCCCTACTACAAAAGTCTCGTGCAACCTGTTTCGTTTCCCTGGTCCGGACTCACAAAAATCCCAAAGGGACGTAATAATAATTTTTCTCCCTTTGCTAACTAAGTCAAAAACCCTGTCTCCCACTCTATTCGTAGTATTTTTACTAGCGGATGCAAAATTCTAAAACCATAACCACCGACATCTCAACAATCTACTAGCCAAATTCACGACCTTTTCTTTTGGCGCCCCACCAAAGATTTACCTCCCTTAGTCCTAAAACCAAAACCTTTTAATGTTATCTCCCATATAGAAAAATCTGAAAGTGCGTTACTACAGTACGCACATTTTCTAAACTAGATTTTCCTACTCAACCTTATATTTTTATTTAGACCTCAAACCTCTATTACAATGGAGTTTTTCACCCGGATACTTTTTTTCTCCTACGGCGCTCTTCACGGGAAGATAGCAATATATTAAAACTAACGTCCTTTTTAGGGCGTACGCAGAAGACCAAATGCCAGCCAAAAAGAAGAATGTGTATAAAAGCAAGACTGCCCCAAGTACTCTTGCCGGGACCCGCCCTTCTCAAAAGCCGAAAAATGCAACTCTTGACACAACGACGGAGATAACTGTGAAGTGTGTCGGCCCGACTCCTGACGAGGCAGAAGAGGGGGCAGATGCAAACGTCCCTGGCTTAGATGATGAAGACCCTGAACGTGAAGACATGATGAGATCGTTACAACAGATGCTGGAAAGAAGAGATCAAAGAAGACAGGAGCTTATAACCAAGTGGCCACCACCATACGTTCCCGAATCGACAGCAGAAACCTTGTCTATCTCAGAGAAGCTGCACCAAACCCCGATGACAAGCCAGAATATAGAAAAAGGTCAGAAATCTACATCACCTACGACCCAGAAAACATCCCCGAAGCCACCACCACACGATGCCGAGGCGACAGCTGTGGCTACCCCAGGGAAGCTGCTCCAAACTCCGAAGACGATAAAATCACCACCAAAGCAAGACGTCATAGTAAAGGCTCCAGTTTGTAGTGATCAGGCAACAACTACAGAACGTGATCAGAAGCAGTCAACAAAATAGAACGTGAGACGACCGTCCCACACACCACACACTCTAACGCAGACGGAAATCAGAGCGTGTCACCTGCGCAAGCCAAGCAATGCCGGTTCTCACAAGGCACTACAGGAGAGGTTTGTTAAGATCATGCAGATGTCTGGAGGTGAGGCCTCAATCAGGGCCCTACCAGATGACAAAGTAATCAGTATCCTAGAGGCAATAACTGGCAGGAAAGGCATCTCTAAGGTACAGAGCCACGAAAAGGGAGTCGTGCTTTCGCTCAACAGCACGGATAAAACAACTTCGCTGATGACAGAACTGGAGGCCGGACCGAAAGAATTCATGCTGCCTCACCAGATAAAAGTAGTGATGGAGACCAGCAAGACAACAAAGAAGTTGGTGCTAAGAGGGGTGGATACAAGATGGTCCGCTAACAAAGTCCAAAGTTGTCTACAAACTGAAAACACAAATTCTCAAAATCATACAAGTCTAAAGGTTAAAGACATGGAATAAAAAAGATTACAATCTGGTGGTAGTTACTATTGAAGGAGTGACAAGACCTGAAAGACTGACACTCAAAGATACATCAAAAAGAACAGAAGCCTATATCCCTCCGGTGATGCAGTGCTCCAACTGCCATCAGTTTTCACACACAAAGAAAACGTGCAGGAGAGATGCAATCTGTCGATATTGCGCGGGAAGCCACCAATATGGCGACTGCCCCAGGACGAAGGAGGACCACAATTACAAAGCGATTAACACAAACCGTACCTGTGCAAACTGCCTCGGAAACCATGGGGCAAGATACCGAGGCTGCCCAGGAAACAAAGAGCATACTGAAGGAAGCGGTTTCCAAAAAAATCTCCTTCAGAGAGGCAAAACATAAAGTGACAGTTGAGGTCGCGAACAGACAGCGCACAACAGAAAGAAGACAGCTACATCAGCTGACCGCTGAAGTCAAAGAAATAAAACTAAAACTCCAGGGAGAGAGCAGAAGCAGGCAGACTCCAGAAGATAAAACCGACAGTGGTGAAGACGTGATAGACCTACAGAGCGTTAGAAATGTGATGGAAAACATGAAAAAAATTCAGCAGCAGGTAGAAGCAGAGGTCAAGAAGCTGACAGAGCTGACAGAGCTGACAGAGCTGAAAGAAGAAAACACAGCAATACTAAAAAAAATAGAAGCAGAACGAAGAGCCGTAGAGGAAATTACATCTAACACACGGGAAACAAATACGAACAACCAAACAGACGAAGAAGTCATCGAGGAAACACCAGAAATACTACTACCAGCAATCATAGAAAAAGCGCTATTTCAGATACAGGTGAAAAGAAAGACACAAGAATCAGAAACGAGGAGGGCAAACACCAACAGAACCACACAAGCCAGACAATAAAACACGCCACAGCACCACGAAAAGACAAGCAACGAAGAGGAATCCAGACAGCCAGCTAGTGGTCCTTTTTAGGACTAGTCCTTTTCAGGACTAACATTCGACTAGCATAGAAGAACCTAACGCACAATATACCCCAATTATAACCATTTTTCAGGTTGAACAGGGTATAAGAGCAACATAGTAGACAAACGAACAAACGAACGAACTATTACAATGAAGAGTAGGTATTGGTTTTTAATCGTACATATGATGAGAACATGTTACATCAAAAGAGGTTAAATAAAACAAAAACAGAAGGCACTAGAAGTCCACAGAACAACGAAAATTGACATTTTGATTTTATGGCAACGAAAGAAATTTAAAAAAATATAACTGAAAATGAACATTAATTATAGAGATTCGTCTAAAATCGCGATTGCTTACGTCATAACAGCTGCCGGTTTATTAAAACATCTTAGGTTGCTATGCATGGTGGCAAATCTGGAGTCATCCTTATATGACCACCAGCTAAGCACAATGCTATAGTATACATATGTGGAAGTGAACCTCTGTCTGCGAAGCTAATTACACCCTCATTGACTTTTGAAATCATCCACACATTTCCAGTGGTTGCCCCTGTCGTGAAACATGTTGAGAACACAGCATTGCACACTAATCTTGGATAAGTAACTTATACCCTAGACATAGCTCTGACTTTTATCCGGCTGGCTTCGTGCAGGAGGATTTATCTATGGACCCATGATATGTAGGAGGAGCTGAGAAGTGGCTTTGTAAAGGACGTGACAATTCCTTGGAAGAGCCCAGAACCAGAGCGAAATATTTTAGCTCTGCATATTTGGAGTCCACTTGGATGGCGGGGAATGCACAGTATAACACGCACTTCTTCCTCCTAGCATGGGACCAGATGTGATGATCCACTAAATGCAAGACACGCTGGAGAAACTGGAGATCATAACTTCAACTCAACACGTTCTGGGATAGCAAAAAAGCCACAGGAAAAGCCTAGATCTACAGTGAAGATAAAACCAAGAAGTCTTCAACTTGGTATCGGCTGCTAAAGAGCGAGAAGCTCAGTAACCCTATTTCAACAACAACAACAACAACAACAACAACAACGATTCTCAGGTTGCTAGAGATCTTTCTGTTTATCTGTTTGTTGGTTTGTTTGTTGTTTTAACCGAATATAAATCTCTAAAGACATTTGATACAACTTGGCTACCATCGATAACTCATCATTCTTGTCCTGTCCACTCCTTATGGAGCATGGAGCTACAACTGCACCTGGTCCGCTAGCAGGAAGCCTGCACCAAGTCTTCACATGCTTATGCAGCAGTGGTTCCTATGGCAATTTGTTTAACATGATGATGTTGACAGCCATATACAACATCTTATATTATTCTTATTGTACGACTTGCATGAGCTTACAGTAGCCGTATTATTTCTTTGTCTCTTCAAAGACCGCGGGAAACTACACGGGGATCCAGCGATAATTCTATATATAAAATCGCAGCTTTTTCTGTCAGTGCGTAACGCTAAAGGATGCAACTTTGTTGAAAGTTAGACATTAATTGTATTGTTTCCCTTATATGTACTCACTTTCCCGAAAATAGTAACAGTTACCAAAGAAGAATGCGCAAATGACGGTGTGCACAAAAATATATTTATAGAATGTGTGATCCCGTATACACACATTGGGATCCTCGCTGCTGCTACGTAGTTCGTGTACTGTGCTGATATTTAAATACTTTTGAATAAGTAAAATTGCCGTTAGGTGTTGGTGCTTTTGAATTTAATTTTCGTCTTATGACGGGCTTTTACAATAGTTAAAAATATAATACACACCTACAGTAAACAGAAGACAGCAGGAAAAAAAAAACACACACAAAAACAAATATTCAGGAAGCCGTATCATGATGGAATTTTCTGAAAACATAGCATGGGACGCTTTTTGTTCCTACAATTTATCAGCGAAAAAAAAAGCCGAATAAAGAGAAAGTAGAGTACGAGAGAACAATTATCGTACGAACGTCAAAATAACGTATAAGTGATGGTAAAGAGCATGCAAGCGCCAATGGAACAATTGATGAGAAGAAAACGCTGAAGATAGGATACACACTGAGGGAACCTGTTGATAGCATTACAAGACAGTCCTTGGTCTGTGATCCCCATATTAAAAGAGGGAGAGGAAAACTAAACGAGACATGGAGAAGAGAACTAAAGACAAATATGAAAATGATGAATGTCAAGTGCTAAGCTGTGTTAGCACGTGACACACATTGTGACATTACAGTTAGAGCAACAACATGGCTTGTTATTGACATCTAATAGTTACGGTACTCAATAAACTCGAACACGTTCGTACGATATCCGATGCCTTTATATAACAAATCTTCAGTACAACAGAAATAACACCAGTAGACTAAACTTTAGCCGTGAATCACAAGAATACTACAATGCATCATGTACATCATCGAAACAATATTCGCATCGAACAATCTCACTATATTTTGCTGATATCTCAACCTGCACTATCTGCTTTCCATAATACAATTCCCCCCTTCTCACTCGACGTAACCTTTACTCGCTCGAATCTCTCTCGAGACTGCCCGCTACAACACATGACCCTTTCACCCCTGACCAGCAGTCTTAAGATACCACTTCGCTCATAACAGCTCATTCACACCGGTGAACTTAACAACACTAGTCGACTGCTAATAATACCATTCGTGAACACACTCAAGCTTAACATTAACCTCACTTCAACTCACAACTTACATAAACCCATTTAGCTCCAGACAAAGCTTAAGTACTGACATACGTTCTACAATCAGTTCTTGACAATGAGGAAGACACAAACAGAACTTGAGCTGATCTATTCATTCAACGACCAACCCTGTTTTCTGTATCCCCTTAGTGTCAGTCTAAATGCCTCATCCACGTGATTTTGGTCTGTGTTTCTATTACCCTGAGAATTCCAGAACAAGGGCTGCCTCTTAATGCTGTCGGTTCATGTACATAACCTAAAAATCAAAGATTTTAAGTGATGCGTTTCTGAAAATGTTGTATTTAAAGAAGGGATCAGTATCCTTCACTGGACAATCAACGTGGTCCATGATACAAACTGGGTGAAGAAGCCCTGGTCTAAAGGTAAAGGCAGTCCCATATCAAGCACTGCCGTAAGGGAGTAAAGGGTTAGATACTTCATTTTATACTAGGTCAAAGCTTTATGAGGTCGACAAGTTCCTTTCCTCACAATCTTTGCTTTCCCTAACTCTAGAGCAGAGCCAGGAACCTATTTACACGGGTATAACATAAATAAGCCGATAGGAATCCTGGCGCTCTCTCTTCCAAACCTCTACACCTCACGGTAGAAGGGGAACGACTAATAAGTAAGTATAACATAAATAAAATAATGATAATTCTGTGACAGTTATGAGCACTTCAAGATGAAATATATTGTCAGAGAATTCTAAGTGTCAGCTAAGGCTGCAGTAGTATATCACTAGGGACAATATTTTCATTATGAATTGTGTCACATAATTGGGTTCGCTCTCTTGTCCTTTCCGGCATCATGGTTATTTTAGAGTCATTGTTTGCACTTCTTCTCCGTAATAATTCGTCTTGTCTGTTTACCTGACCATCACCTAAAAGACAGAATGGTGTAATAACTTCCGGACAGAAGTGTTACTGTCACGGCGCTATTTCGCTGTACGGATCACCGTTTGTTCGTATATCGAGAAAGTCATTCGGAAGCCACCGTTTGGCTGACGAAAGTTGACAAACGACTGAGGTCATGTAACCGGTGGGAAATTTAGGCGCCAACGGAGTCGCAAAAGATTGCGGGCTCATCTGTCCTCCTGGATGGACGTTCGCTACTAGCCAACTTGTGTCTACCCTGTGTCGTAGATTTTTGATAGGAGAATTAAGACTTGGGTTGGTCCCTTCTGAATAGATTAGAATAAGTGATAGTCACAGTGAGAAGTAGTAATAGCAATAGATTTTTACGAGTGAGATGGTAGAAATGTGGTAGAGGCTGTCTCTGAAATCAAGAAAATCTTCTCTCTTTCACCTATCTTCTACGACAGATTTAAAGTGAGTCAGACAGTCTACACACATATATATGAAATATATATATATCCACTTACATACATACACAACTAAGACGACAGTTAGACGTGCAGACGTGGGAAAAACTATGACAATGATTATATGAATAGTTTGGGAAAACGAACTGACCGACACGCTGGAATAAATTTTATGAGTAGTTTATTTATCAAGACTAAACTTCTCTCACAACATAGCAAATCACATCAAGCATATACAAAAACAAATCATAAACAAAAATTCAAGAAATGCTACAAGAATGATAGACCCGTTGGTATGATCCTTCCCTAAATGTATAGCCCACAGTCCCGTTAGAAGAAAGTGATAACCCAAAGAGTCACAGATACATATGATTTAGTCTAAAATTCTTCCCCCTTTAAGGTATGAACAGACTGGATACTCTGATCTAGTATAAGGGAATATATAGATATATAGTTAGCAATACCTTGCATAAAGAAATGTTATGACAGCAAAAATGAATGGGTGTCAAAATACCACCATAAAGGGATCGCTCAGTCCTGCATTCACTCTATTCATTCAAGTGTGCTCACGTGCATTTTTCAACAACAACAACAAAAATATTTTTAGGACTTGCCCATACAGAATCTTCAATGGTAATCTTGGCCAAGAAAACCCCAGGTCCAAAAAGACGGGTTGAATTCACTACTTCCGGGACCGTTCTCTTGGGAATACTATTGTTTTGGATGTCTGTTTAAGTCACATAAAATTGTCCAGGCACGAGCGTTTATAGCTAGCACCGTGTCAACATCTTAGATTTCAAACGAATGAGGAATGTCAGGTCGGCACCTTTTCTCAATATAGGAATTTAGTTGGTAACACCACCACTTGTCAACAGTGTCAAGAAATTTACTGATTGAAATATATTACTTGCCACCAAGGCGGAAAAATGACTGAGTTTTCTCAGGAAGAATCAAATCAGGCTCGATGACCCTTTACTTCTTTAACCTCTTAAAGTTCTTGTAAAAGTTATACATCAAATCTTTAAGGTAAGCATGTTTGTTGTTTTCTTCACAGATTTATCTCTTTTACTCAAACGCTGGCAAAGTTTGGGTACCACAGTTTCACTATATATAAATGGAAAAAAACACATATCAAATAATTATACATACTATAACTCGGATATACCTGATAATTTTAAATTTTAATTTGACTTATCATTTAAATTTTCGCGTGAAATAAGTTATATTTAAAAATCATCTATCCTCATGAATTAGGAATACGTGCGTATTCCGTCAACGCTCATGAGGCTTCTAGCATTATAAGTTAGTTTAGAAAGTTTATTCTCGTCTGATTATTTCAGCAGTTAACTTAAATTCATTATCGCTACATTGTTGTTTAAGCTAGAAATTATAATTGATTCTGTTTTCCACTGAAACACGTCACTAGAAAATAATACAGACTTATGTATTAAGCACTCTGCCCCAAATCTAACTAGTGAAATAAAATAAGCGATTTTAACACTTTAAACACTTCACAAAATACATTAATAATATATGAAATTTTACCTCCAAACAGAATTACAGTTTCACAACGACTAGGATAATTCACTAGATAGGTATTTAGAAGCTCGGCAACATTTGACGAGAAACTAATGACTTCGCTATACAAGCTTCATTCAAGAGCACGAGTGATTCTGTCTACTGCAAGTTGGAGAATGAAAAGAAAGTTTCAAACTCTGGTTAATATCTATTTCCAGACAAAGAGGCAAACGTTTAATTTCGCAAAACGAAGTTCTCTCCCCTTTCCCGTCTTCAACGCTTACGTTTAACACCCAAACGAATGCCGTAACTGCCACCTTGCGTCTCTGACACCTCCGTCTAAGAAACGGCCGAAGCGCTACGTGTCAGATGCAAATGTAGACAACCAGTCTGCACTGCAGGGGCAGTTTTTGCACCTACCCCGAGAAACTCATCCTGAGAACCATAACTGACACTTTGCTTTCTCGCACCTTACGCCAACTCTGGCCGTGGAGCGTGAGTGTCATATCACCTGACACTGAGAATCTACCTTGGAAACTACATGTCAGATGCAAATTACCAGACAAATGTCTCCTCCTCATGTCTGACGGAGTGAATTCTCACACTTCAGGCCCAGAAACGTAGCCGACTGTAGACAGCTGTCTGCCCCCCTGTCTGACGGAATGCATTCTAACACTCTGCGTCTCGGGTAGGGCTGACACGTTACGTCATAACTGCGTTTTCAGTTTAATCAGCAATGAAATGCGTTTCTAAATGAGAAACGAAACTGGCGAAAGTGAGAATGGGAAAAAATAATATATTTTTCGCAAACGAATGGATGCGAAAAATACAGAAAAAAGGTAAAGAGAGATAATAAATAGAGGATACGGGTGAAAGAAAAAGAAGAGGATATAGGCAATTTAATGATCATAAAATCTATGTGACACCCTGGGATGGAGTTTTTTCGGAAGACAGTGTTTCGCCATGAGTGCCTTGTCCTGTGCCAATAGTTGAGAGTTAGTTAGTCTCTCTGGTGTATTTTTGTGACTGGCAGTTTGTAAGTCCGATCGATTTTCGGTATTTATTAATAGTCTTTATGACTTAGCCTTATTTTCGCTGCTAATGCGAGTGGGACTCACATTGGAGTAGTTCGGCGCCATTTTGCCTGAAGTTGTACTAAGGTTTCGCTAGTAGTGATTATGTATTCATTCATTATGTATTCCCATGGTCGTGTTTTGGCCAAGTGGTCTTGTGATTTAATAAAAGGGATTGTAGCTGTTATGCTACATTATGTCATTATGTCAGCCAGTGTGCGTGTGGTCATCCTCTAGCATATACGAGTCAGCTTTATAGTAAATACACACGGCAGTGGCATAGCCCTACGAGTGGGGGTAGCCAGCTAGCACCTTCTCCCACCCGGTTAGAGGTTCTGACAGTTACAATGACATTATTTGTGATAATGTAGGGAGCTGTAGTGCAATCATTACCGCGAGTCGACAGATTTAACAACTCCTTATATGGAAAATGACCTTTTATATAACATGCAGAATTTTCCTATGAGGAACTTTTTTGAATCGACGCCATCAAACCACGCGTGATTGTAACTATTGGCCGGCATTCGAGATGAAAACATAACATTTCTTATTGGAGCCTGGTCTAAGAGTAAACATCAACGTGCGTGGGACGAAAATTGTAATATAACCTGACACTTTCGCTGGGGTAGAGCACGGTGAAAATTCACCTCGTCAAGAAAACAACTAGACCTGCCAGAGTTAAGAACAGAATCAGAGTCCATTTATCAGATCGGACTTGTTTGAGCCTCATGAGGACATAAAAGCCCAGGAAAACTCTACCATTATTAACAAGGAAAACTGGAATCTGAGGAATCTGAAACACGGAGTCAAACTTGGAGCTTATTTTAAAGTAAAAACCCCAGAACACGTGTAAGAGGCATCTTCAACAAGTTGCCGTAACTATTTCTCTGAGCCAGAAGTCAGTCATTGATCCCAAAAACATTTTGCGGTAAGTTGTATATCTATAATTCTATGTTTGCTTTACTAACACGTGAAATAATATGTATATTTTGACATGTGAAAATTAATATGTCCAAGTGATTTGAGGGTGGCAACCTTAGCACATAGAAAGATGATTTCACGAACCACCACTGCAAGGGCTGGTGACTGCTTCATGTGAGTTTCTTATAGAGAACTAAAAGCAGAGGTAGCCCCAAGTTCCATATGGAGCAAGGAGGGAACGATGAGAAAATGATGTTCATACTTATTATATTATTAACATTTTCAACCAGTGTAATTGTAAATGTAAACATATTCACTCTAAAAGTAATGACAGTTTTCAAACTTCTCAACCAATGTAAAGATAAATATAAATCTATTCAACCTGAATGTAATGAGGCTTTTTCCGCTCAATGAGATTAATATTAATTCTCAGCGAGGGTAACAGTTCAGAGGTAGATGGGATGGTGGAATGAAAAGAGGGGGCACATGAGTATGTGTGAGGAAAACACAATACTCAAGAGGGTATTTGTTCTCTTCTTTTGTGACACTAGCCAGTGGTACCAACTGAGGGTACTAACTCTGGAACAAGTGAGAGTATAAGGGGCCTGAAGTCGACGCTAGACACCATCATCAGACGGGTCTTAGAGATGCAGGACCAGCTTGGTAGTTACTCCCTGACACTTCTTGGAACGTGCTACAACTTTCAGACTTGACTAATGACGATTGTGATCCAGTCTTCTATCTGCAAAGTGTGACAGTATGGACTACTACGTCGGATTAGCACTAAAATTCTGCCACTTATTAGAGTTAGGGTAAGAATACTTAAGCAAGATTTAAACACTTAGTATTTGAGCGTGTCTAGTTAGTAAATAAAGACTAGCTACAAAACAATGAGTAATTCAATCATAGTGTTCAGAAATGACGTCATCAGAAATTGGGGTAGAAGCGATACGAGTCAGGACGGAAGTGATTGTTTTTTTTTTTTTTTGAAGGGAGTTAGGTGAGTTGTTTTTGAGCACGGGACGAGAGCGGCAGTTTTTAGTGACCATCTTGTAAGTAAGATTGCTGTGTGATATTTCATGGAATGACCGGTTTGTATATCACATAAGAACATGTACTCGTGAACCCGTTTGAAGTTATCAGAGTGTGTAGACATTAAATAAAGGTATTCATTTATATTTTATACCAGCTTGATCTTATTTCCTGAGCGTCAGTAGCAAGTGACCCTTGTTTACATCAGGTAATCGAGAATAGAATGCTACCAAATTTACAACGATCTTACAGCCTACATCATAAAAACAGTACGAGTCTCCTAAGAACACCTGGGTTATATTACAATTCATATCTGTAATCACCATTGTTACGTGCAGTCTTTGATATCTTACAATATTATACATTGGTATACTTGTTATGTTCGCAAATATTTTGTAAACAAAATAGTGCTTAAGGAAAAGTCATTATTGAGTTACTTCCCTTGAAAGTTGTGTCGGCTCTTTCGATCGAACTCCGCGGATAAATCCAGTTTTCTGCGATTTATTCTTTGTTTGGGTAGTAATAGATTGTTCTTGCTTCAGAATATCTATGGCCTGAATTTATGTGTATTGTTTGTCTGAGTAGGACGAGTCTGTCTTATATCTGTATATCTTTACATATCTAAGTCGAACTATATGTTCTGTTGTCTCTAGAGAGGTCAAAGGCTATTCGGCGGATGTGTCGCTAGAGTGTGGTGTGATTTGGCTTCGTCCTGATAGGGACTGTGTCTTCTATGTCGGCTTGTCGCCGGGGAAAAAAAGTGATCTCAGTATTTGTGGGGAAAGTGATAGTCGTCTAGACCTATCGTGTATGCTTTACCCCAGTGTGTATTCGTATTGCCAAGGAATGGCAGAATCATATTTCTGATACCAAGGTAATAATAGACACTCTTATGAACTCTCGTACGAAGCCACCATTTTCGATAGGTACGATTTGAATGTCTAAGAGAATATATTTGACTCGATGAAAACGACTTCGATTCCTAGCAGCACTATATCCTGTAGATTGCAGTCAATTGTTCATGATCAAATCTACAGAGCAATGAAATGTTTTATGAATGACTAACTTTAGGACAGATTCATTATCTGTATCCAAACGTGAGTGACAGCTCACGAGTGAAGCCATCTGGAACCAAACATGTAGTGACTTTCAAGAAGAGAAAAGGGATGCCCGTATTATCGCTTGTTTAGTCCAGAGATCACTGCTACACATGAGAACCCGTTATTAGCGGTTCAATATTATTATATGAAAAAAAATGAATACTTCATTACACAAGGGAAAGCCCTTGATAAGACTGGTCAACAATTAGAACAATGGGCTGTTGCTCAATATGACAAAGCATTAGCTGCAGAAGAAAGAAAAGCTATGGCGGAAGAGAAAAGATTAGAAAGAGAAGCTGAGGCTGCTGCTGAACAAAAGAAATTGCAGATGCAGGTGGAGGAAAGGAGATTTGAAGCTGAACAAAAAAATTAGAAAGAGAAGCTGCGGCTGAACAAAAAAGATTAGACAGTGAAGCTGAACAAAAAAGATTAGACAGGGAAGCTGAACAAAAAAGATTAGACAGGGAAGCTGAACAAAAAAGATTAGACAGGGAGGCTGAACAAAAAAGATTAGATGCTGAAGAGAAAAAAGCAATAAGAGAACATGAATTTGAGTTGGAGAAATTGAGATTGACAAGTATGAGTAATGTTAATCAGGCATCTAGTGGTAATGGTAAACCTTCTACTTACAAGGTTAAGGTTCCACCGTTCAATCAGTCCAGTGACGATATTACATTCTGGCTGGATAGATTTGAACGTTCTTGTCGTACACATAATGTGGATAAATCACAATACGCTAATCAATTATCAGAAAACTTGAAAGGTGAATCTTTGACTAGATTATGCCTTGTAGGAGAAGCAGATAAGGATAATTATGATGTCATTAGGGCGGCTTTGATAAAAAAATATCAGCTAAGTGAGGAAGGCTATCGCCTTTTATTTAAAACGATGGTGCCTGAGACGGGTGTAGAATTCTCAGAATTCACTGCAAAGGCACGTCTCACAGTTGATCGTTGGATTGAGCTTTCCGAAACAGAAAAAACGTATGAAGGACTTATGGATTTGTTGCTCAGAGATAAGATTATGTCATGTGTGAACAAACCTTTCCTTGAATTTATACATGAGCGTAAACCCAAATCTCTAAAAGAAATGGAAGAATATTGTTCCCAATATGTCACTGCACACCCCGACGTGACTTTTGGCAACACTAAGATTAAGGAGAGTATGCCAGTTGCTTCAGCAACACCATACAATCCCAATTATTCACACAGATTTCAGGGACCTCAAAACAGATTTGATAAAAAAGGTAACCATAATAGTTATCAAAACCAAGGTAACCAATCATTTCAGGGTTCTTCTTCAAAGAACTGGAGACGAGCTGATAGCTCTCGACACAGGGGTGGTCATAATTATAGGAATTTCCGTAGAGGAAGTAATTATAGAAACTATCAGGGTTATCCGTCTTGGAGTCAACAAGATCATAATTACAGAGATACTCATTATAATGAATATGATAATGGTAACCAAGGGAACTATGACTCAAACCCAAATAGGGGTTACAATAGAGGTAACAATAACTACAGAGGTGATAATAACCGAGGTAGATCTCAAAACAAAAGACATAAACCACATTTTCAGGCAAACTCGGTACAACAAGAGTCCCATGAAGCCTATAAACAGAGTAAAGATAATAATGATGCTAGTAATATGGCATGTGCCGCTTTTGATTTTGGGAGAGCATCTCAGTGCCCCCAATGCAAAACGTTATTTGAGCCAACCACAGTGTCTACTTTAAGCTGTGGCCATCCTCTTCCTGCTCTTCCGGCATCAGTCGCGCATGATGGAAGAGGTTCTCTTGTCTTACATAAGGGTTTAGTGAATAACAATCCAGTCTCTGTGCTATTTGATTCTGGATGCACCACAATTGGTG
Organism: Oreohelix idahoensis; assembly: GCA_024509875.1. Classification (NCBI taxonomy): domain Eukaryota; kingdom Metazoa; phylum Mollusca; class Gastropoda; order Stylommatophora; family Oreohelicidae; genus Oreohelix; species Oreohelix idahoensis. The sequence continues at coordinate 1,416,433 of JAMPIV010001088.1, forward strand.
TTAGGCAGTCACTCGTAGATCCTTCCCGCGCCACTGGACAAGTAGTCAAATGTGTAACATTTGGCGGCACATTAGAGAAATACTCTACTGCTATCATTAGGATTGCTACTCCTTTCTTTATAGGAGATGTACACGCATGTCTTCTTCCGAATCCGATCGCTGACCTCATCATCGGTCGCATTCATGGAGTCAAGGAATGCACTCCGCAACAAATTTCCACGTGGGAAAGGCAAAACATGCAGATTGCTAACGCTGTAGTCACTAGAGCTCAGGCTCTTAATATGCCTCAAACTTCATCTACTGAAGATAATGAAGTGCATAACCAAGATAATCCCTTGGTAATTTCTCGTGACTCGTTTATAAAACAGCAAGAAGATGATCACACTCTGAAGAAATTCTTCATTCTTGCAACTAAAGGTGATCCGAATAAAGACACAAGTCGTAAATCGTGGATTACAAAGAAGAATGGCGTACTTGTACGTATGGTTCAAGACTCCATTACGTCAAGTCATTCTCAAATCCTGGTTCCCAAGAATTTGAGAGTTAAAATTTTGCAGCACGCTCACGACTCTCAGTGTGCTGGACACATGGGTTTTTCCCGTACTAAGTCAAGAGTCCTTGCGGCTTTCTTTTGGCCATTGGTAAACAAGGACATACGGATTTATTGTCGATCTTGTAAAGTATGTCAGGAAGTTAAATCCAAAGGTCCACGGCATGCTGCACCCATTCAGGCGGCGGACATTCCTATTCGGCCGTTTCAAAAAAATGGCCATAGACATTATTGGTCCATTTAAGATCAAGTCTGCCAGAGGACATCAGTTTATCTTGACGTGTGTTGATATGTGCACACGTTGGCCAGAGGCTATTCCTCTGAAGAGCATTACTACTGCTGATATTGCAGATGCTCTTTGGCTTATATTTTCTCGTCTGGGGTTCCCCGGAGAGATATTGTCAGACCATGGCACCCAACTAATATCAGATACCATGTCTCAAGTAATGTCTACTCTGCAGATAGATAGATCTTTAAGTAGTATCTACCATCCAATGTCTAATGGTATGGTCGAACGCCTTAATAGAACACTTAAAAACTTACTGGGGAAGATAACTGAGGATCATCCTCAAGACTGGGACAGAGTTTTACCTGCGGCCCTCTTCGCTTACAGAGAGGTACCCAATGAACATACAGGAGTTTGTCCCTTTGAACTCGTCTTTGGCGCGCGTCCGCGTGGCCCTATTTCGTTGCTTCACGATCTCATTACATCTGACAATATTGACGATGACACAAAGTCATCCTACGAATATGTCATCGCGTTGAGACAAAAAATTATCGAAGCATGCAAATTAGCAACTTCTTCTTCTGAATTTGCGAAACAGAAGGCAAGGCAGTTTGCCAATAAGAAGAGATGCTTACGACAACTTTGTCCTGGTGACAAAGCATTTGTATTACTACCTTGTAGGGAAAACAGATTACTTATTTCTTGGAAAGGTCCGTACGATATAATATCGAAAATTTCCGATGTCGACTATATTGTCGATATTGATGGGAAGCATAAAACCTTCCACATCAATATGCTTACTGAATTCCATGAACGTCCGGATTATTTGCAACCCATTTTCCAAGCAACGGACAATTCTCCAGTACAACATGGTCATTACTCATCACTGTCCGTGATACAGGATGAGGAAACAAGTTTTTCAGATGTAAATCTTCCTCTTCCAATGATCCCACTTCATTCCAGTGAATCATGGAAGAACGTTACTGTCTCTCCTGATTTGTCTCTAGGAGAACAGCGACAAGTTTCAACTATGTTGCAAACATTTCAGGATGTACTCACTGACATCCCTGGACAAACGCATGTCATTGAACATGACATTGTTCTAACTGACCATACTCCTATTAGGGTTAGACCTTATCCTATACCTATACATTTTCAAGCACAGGTCGAGAAAGAGTTGGATGAGATGATAGATTTGAAAATAATCGAACCATCCACCTCTGCATATTCTTCGCCGATGGTTATTGTGCGTAAAAAAGACAATAACATACGTCTTTGCGTTGACTATCGAAAATTGAATCAAGTAACGAAGTTCGATGCCGAACCTATGCCTTTACTGGAAGAGCTACTTACTCGACTCTCCAAATCTCATTTTTTCACTAAACTTGATTTGTCTAAAGGATATTGGCAAGTTCCTTTATCTGAACGCGCCAAACCTCTCACGGCTTTTTTAACTCCTAGAGGTTTGTTCCAATGGAATTTTATGCCTTTCGGTCTTATGAACGCACCAGCTACATTCGTACGCATGATGCGCCGAATCCTATCTTATCGGTCAGATGTCATTGCATATCTAGACGACATCTGTCTTTTCAGCGATACTTGGGAAGATCACTATTCAGGGTTAGATGAATTGCTGTCTACTTTGCGTGAGCACAACCTGACAGCGAAACCCTCTAAAGCCTATATTGGTTTTAGCGAAATTTCTTTCCTAGGCCACCGAGTTGGTCATGGTTTCCTAAAGACAGAGGACCATAATACTAGTAAGATACTTAACATCTCAATCCCTAAGACTAAAAAAACAGGTGAGAAGTCTGTTAGGTCTTATTCAATTTTATGGCAGATTCATTCAGAATCTATCCTCTATCATGGCACCTCTCTCAACACTTCTAAAGAAAGGTTCGCCTAATGTGGTCCACTGGTCTCAGGAATGCCAATGCTCTCTGGATAAGATTAAAACACTGTTTTCAACACCACCTATTTTAGTGCTACCCACTAAAGATAAGACATTCGTTCTTCGTAGTGACGCTTCATCCACTGGGATTGGAGCGGCACTAATGCAAGAGTACTCTGGAAACTCTGCATCCTGTAATGTATATTTCCAGAAAACTTAATGCGGCAGAAAGGAATTATTCGGTTTTAGACCGTGAGCTATTAGCTATGGTTTGGTCGATCCTCAAACTACAGAGATTCCTTCTAGGCGCACATTTCATAGTAGAAACCGACCAAAAAGCTCTTACTGCTATACAGAGTAAGAATTGAAGAGCTCGAGGTCTACTCGATATGCAATTGCTCTTCAACCTTTTCATTTCTCTGTGCGAGCTATTCGTGGATCAGATAATGTGATGGCAGACATTCTGTCAAGATGCCCACATGATTCCACATAACTATTAGGGCTTAGACTTCTTGATATGTCTAGTTCTATAGTAGTTCCTTTTCTATATCATGATAGATACACATTTGTAATTTAATAATATAATGATTGTATCACTACATAGCGGTTCATTGATGTTAATTCACCGCTGTGCTTTGATGATTTTTTCTTCATAAATCATAAATTTAAGATATCTAATACGAAATGATGATATGAATTTTTTAGGCATTGTGTAATTGCCAGAATTGTATTATACTTTGATGACACCTTCCTGGAAAAATATACTTGTAGAGAAATAATTTCTCTCAGTTTATGAGACACATTCTCACCAGTCGCTCCATAAGTCGACTTAGCCTCATATTAGGCGTTATAGGTATTCCTGATATTTTCATCTGCGCATTATTCATGCGTTGTGAGCCTATTGTACGTTGCTCCTAGATGTATTTCAAAAAAAAAATGTTCCATTTTTTTTCCCGGGAGGTGTGGTAAGACTGTTACGTGCAGTCTTTGATATCTTACAATATTATACATTGGTATACTTGTTATGTTCGCAAATATTTTGTAAACAAAATAGTGCTTAAGGAAAAGTCATTATTGAGTTACTTCCCTTGAAAGTTGTGTCGGCTCTTTCGATCGAACTCCGCGGATAAATCCAGTTTTCTGCGATTTATTCTTTGTTTGGGTAGTAATAGATTGTTCTTGCTTCAGAATATCTATGGCCTGAATTTATGTGTATTGTTTGTCTGAGTAGGACGAGTCTGTCTTATATCTGTATATCTTTACATATCTAAGTCGAACTATATGTTCTGTTGTCTCTAGAGAGGTCAAAGGCTATTCGGCGGATGTGTCGCTAGAGTGTGGTGTGATTTGGCTTCGTCCTGATAGGGACTGTGTCTTCTATGTCGGCTTGTCGCCGGGAAAAAAGTGATCTCAGTATTTGTGGGGAAAGTGATAGTCGTCTAGACCTATCGTGTATGCTTTACCCCAGTGTGTATTCGTATTGCCAAGGAATGGCAGAATCATATTTCTGATACCAAGGTAATAATAGACACTCTTATGAACTCTCGTACGAAGCCACCATTTTCGATAGGTACGATTTGAATGTCTAAGAGAATATATTTGACTCGATGAAAACGACTTCGATTCCTAGCAGCACTATATCCTGTAGATTGCAGTCAATTGTTCATGATCAAATCTACAGAGCAATGAAATGTTTTATGAATGACTAACTTTAGGACAGATTCATTATCTGTATCCAAACGTGAGTGACAGCTCACGAGTGAAGCCATCTTGGAACCAAACATGTAGTGACTTTCAAGAAGAGAAAAGGGATGCCCGTATTATCGCTTGATTAGTCCAGAGATCACTGCTACACATGAGAACCCTTTATTAGCGGTTCAATATTATTATATGAAAAAAATGAATACTTCATTACACAAGGGAAAGCCCTTGATAAGACTGGTCAACAATTAGAACAATGGGCTGTTGCTCAATATGACAAAGCATTAGCTGCAGAAGAAAGAAAAGCTATGGCGGAAGAGAAAAGATTAGAAAGAGAAGCTGAGGCTGCTGCTGAACAAAAGAAATTGCAGATGCAGGTGGAGGAAAGGAGATTTGAAGCTGAACAAAAAAAATTAGAAAGAGAAGCTGCGGCTGAACAAAAAAGATTAGACAGTGAAGCTGAACAAAAAAGATTAGACAGGGAAGCTGAACAAAAAAGATTAGACAGGGAAGCTGAACAAAAAAGATTAGACAGGGAGGCTGAACAAAAAAGATTAGATGCTGAAGAGAAAAAAGCAATAAGAGAACATGAATTTGAGTTGGAGAAATTGAGATTGACAAGTATGAGTAATGTTAATCAGGCATCTAGTGGTAATGGTAAACCTTCTACTTACAAGGTTAAGGTTCCACCGTTCAATCAGTCCAGTGACGATATTACATTCTGGCTGGATAGATTTGAACGTTCTTGTCGTACACATAATGTGGATAAATCACAATACGCTAATCAATTATCAGAAAACTTGAAAGGTGAATCTTTGACTAGATTATGCCTTGTAGGAGAAGCAGATAAGGATAATTATGATGTCATTAGGGCGGCTTTGATAAAAAAATATCAGCTAAGTGAGGAAGGCTATCGCCTTTTATTTAAAACGATGGTGCCTGAGACGGGTGTAGAATTCTCAGAATTCACTGCAAAGGCACGTCTCACAGTTGATCGTTGGATTGAGCTTTCCGAAACAGAAAAAAACGTATGAAGGACTTATGGATTTGTTGCTCAGAGATAAGATTATGTCATGTGTGAACAAACCTTTCCTTGAATTTATACATGAGCGTAAACCCAAATCTCTAAAAGAAATGGAAGAATATTGTTCCCAATATGTCACTGCACACCCCGACGTGACTTTTGGCAACACTAAGATTAAGGAGAGTATGCCAGTTGCTTCAGCAACACCATACAATCCCAATTATTCACACAGATTTCAGGGACCTCAAAACAGATTTGATAAAAAAGGTAACCATAATAGTTATCAAAACCAAGGTAACCAATCATTTCAGGGTTCTTCTTCAAAGAACTGGAGACGAGCTGATAGCTCTCGACACAGGGGTGGTCATAATTATAGGAATTTCCGTAGAGGAAGTAATTATAGAAACTATCAGGGTTATCCGTCTTGGAGTCAACAAGATCATAATTACAGAGATACTCATTATAATGAATATGATAATGGTAACCAAGGGAACTATGACTCAAACCCAAATAGGGGTTACAATAGAGGTAACAATAACTACAGAGGTGATAATAACCGAGGTAGATCTCAAAACAAAAGACATAAACCACATTTTCAGGCAAACTCGGTACAACAAGAGTCCCATGAAGCCTATAAACAGAGTAAAGATAATAATGATGCTAGTAATATGGCATGTGCCGCTTTTGATTTTGGGAGAGCATCTCAGTGCCCCCAATGCAAAACGTTATTTGAGCCAACCACAGTGTCTACTTTAAGCTGTGGCCATCCTCTTCCTGCTCTTCCAGCATCAGTCGCGCATGATGGAAGAGGTTCTCTTGTCTTACATAAGGGTTTAGTGAATAACAATCCAGTCTCTGTGCTATTTGATTCTGGATGCACCACAATTGGTGTTAGGCAGTCACTCGTAGATCCTTCCCGCGCCACTGGACAAGTAGTCAAATGTGTAACATTTGGCGGCACATTAGAGAAATACTCTACTGCTATCATTAGGATTGCTACTCCTTTCTTTATAGGAGATGTACACGCATGTCTTCTTCCGAATCCGATCGCTGACCTCATCATCGGTCGCATTCATGGAGTCAAGGAATGCACTCCGCAACAAATTTCCACGTGGGAAAGGCAAAACATGCAGATTGCTAACGCTGTAGTCACTAGAGCTCAGGCTCTTAATATGCCTCAAACTTCATCTACTGAAGATAATGAAGTGCATAACCAAGATAATCCCTTGGTAATTTCTCGTGACTCGTTTATAAAACAGCAAGAAGATGATCACACTCTGAAGAAATTCTTCATTCTTGCAACTAAAGGTGATCCGAATAAAGACACAAGTCGTAAATCGTGGATTACAAAGAAGAATGGCGTACTTGTACGTATGGTTCAAGACTCCATTACGTCAAGTCATTCTCAAATCCTGGTTCCCAAGAATTTGAGAGTTAAAATTTTGCAGCACGCTCACGACTCTCAGTGTGCTGGACACATGGGTTTTTTCCCGTACTAAGTCAAGAGTCCTTGCGGCTTTCTTTTGGCCATTGGTAAACAAGGACATACGGATTTATTGTCGATCTTGTAAAGTATGTCAGGAAGTTAAATCCAAAGGTCCACGGCATGCTGCACCCATTCAGGCGGCGGACATTCCTATTCGGCCGTTTCAAAAAATGGCCATAGACATTATTGGTCCATTTAAGATCAAGTCTGCCAGAGGACATCAGTTTATCTTGACGTGTGTTGATATGTGCACACGTTGGCCAGAGGCTATTCCTCTGAAGAGCATTACTACTGCTGATATTGCAGATGCTCTTTGGCTTATATTTTCTCGTCTGGGGTTCCCCGGAGAGATATTGTCAGACCATGGCACCCAACTAATATCAGATACCATGTCTCAAGTAATGTCTACTCTGCAGATAGATAGATCTTTAAGTAGTATCTACCATCCAATGTCTAATGGTATGGTCGAACGCCTTAATAGAACACTTAAAAACTTACTGGGGAAGATAACTGAGGATCATCCTCAAGACTGGGACAGAGTTTTACCTGCGGCCCTCTTCGCTTACAGAGAGGTACCCAATGAACATACAGGAGTTTGTCCCTTTGAACTCGTCTTTGGCGCGCGTCCGCGTGGCCCTATTTCGTTGCTTCACGATCTCATTACATCTGACAATATTGACGATGACACAAAGTCATCCTACGAATATGTCATCGCGTTGAGACAAAAAATTATCGAAGCATGCAAATTAGCAACTTCTTCTTCTGAATTTGCGAAACAGAAGGCAAGGCAGTTTGCCAATAAGAAGAGATGCTTACAACAACTTTGTCCTGGTGACAAAGCATTTGTATTACTACCTTGTAGGGAAAACAGATTACTTATTTCTTGGAAAGGTCCGTACGATATAATATCGAAAATTTCCGATGTCGACTATATTGTCGATATTGATGGGAAGCATAAAACCTTCCACATCAATATGCTTACTGAATTCCATGAACGTCCGGATTATTTGCAACCCATTTTCCAAGCAACGGACAATTCTCCAGTACAACATGGTCATTACTCATCACTGTCCGTGATACAGGATGAGGAAACAAGTTTTTCAGATGTAAATCTTCCTCTTCCAATGATCCCACTTCATTCCAGTGAATCATGGAAGAACGTTACTGTCTCTCCTGATTTGTCTCTAGGAGAACAGCGACAAGTTTCAACTATGTTGCAAACATTTCAGGATGTACTCACTGACATCCCTGGACAAACGCATGTCATTGAACATGACATTGTTCTAACTGACCATACTCCTATTAGGGTTAGACCTTATCCTATACCTATACATTTTCAAGCACAGGTCGAGAAAGAGTTGGATGAGATGATAGATTTGAAAATAATCGAACCATCCACCTCTGCATATTCTTCGCCGATGGTTATTGTGCGTAAAAAAGACAATAACATACGTCTTTGCGTTGACTATCGAAAATTGAATCAAGTAAACGAAGTTCGATGCCGAACCTATGCCTTTACTGGAAGAGCTACTTACTCGACTCTCCAAATCTCATTTTTTCACTAAACTTGATTTGTCTAAAGGATATTGGCAAGTTCCTTTATCTGAACGCGCCAAACCTCTCACGGCTTTTTTCAACACCTAGAGGTTTGTTCCAATGGAATTTTATGCCTTTCGGTCTTATGAACGCACCAGCTACATTCGTACGCATGATGCGCCGAATCCTATCTTATCGGTCAGATGTCATTGCATATCTAGACGACATCTGTCTTTTCAGCGATACTTGGGAAGATCACTATTCAGGGTTAGATGAATTGCTGTCTACTTTGCGTGAGCACAACCTGACAGCGAAACCCTCTAAAGCCTATATTGGTTTTAGCGAAATTTCTTTCCTAGGCCACCGAGTTGGTCATGGTTTCCTAAAGACAGAGGACCATAATACTAGTAAGATACTTAACATCTCAATCCCTAAGACTAAAAAACAGGTGAGAAGTCTGTTAGGTCTTATTCAATTTTATGGCAGATTCATTCAGAATCTATCCTCTATCATGGCACCTCTCTCAACACTTCTAAAGAAAGGTTCGCCTAATGTGGTCCACTGGTCTCAGGAATGCCAATGCTCTCTGGATAAGATTAAAACACTGTTTTCAACACCACCTATTTTAGTGCTACCCACTAAAGATAAGACATTCGTTCTTCGTAGTGACGCTTCATCCACTGGGATTGGAGCGGCACTAATGCAAGAGTACTCTGGAACTCTGCATCCTGTAATGTATATTTCCAGAAAACTTAATGCGGCAGAAAGGAATTATTCGGTTTTAGACCGTGAGCTATTAGCTATGGTTTGGTCGATCCTCAAACTACAGAGATTCCTTCTAGGCGCACATTTCATAGTAGAAACCGACCAAAAAGCTCTTACTGCTATACAGAGTAAGAATTGAAGAGCTCGAGGTCTACTCGATATGCAATTGCTCTTCAACCTTTTCATTTCTCTGTGCGAGCTATTCGTGGATCAGATAATGTGATGGCAGACATTCTGTCAAGATGCCCACATGATTCCACATAACTATTAGGGCTTAGACTTCTTGATATGTCTAGTTCTATAGTAGTTCCTTTTCTATATCATGATAGATACACATTTGTAATTTAATAATATAATGATTGTATCACTACATAGCGGTTCATTGATGTTTATTCACCGCTGTGCTTTGATGATTGTTTCTTCATAAATCATAAATTTAAGATATCTAATACGAAATGATGATATGAATTTTTTTAGGCATTGTGTAATTGCCAGAATTGTATTATACTTTGATGACACCTTCCTGGAAAAATATACTTGTAGAGAAATAATTTCTCTCAGTTTATGAGACACATTCTCACCAGTCGCTCCATAAGTCGACTTAGCCTCATATTAGGCGTTATAGGTATTCCTGATATTTTCATCTGCGCATTATTCATGCGTTGTGAGCCTATTGTACGTTGCTCCTAGATGTATTTCAAAAAAAAATGTTCCATTTTTTTTTCCCGGGAGGTGTGGTAAGACTGTTACGTGCAGTCTTTGATATTTTGTAAACAAAATAGTGCTTAAGGAAAAGTCATTATTGAGTTACTTCCCTTGAAAGTTGTGTCGGCTCTTTCGATCGAACTCCGCGGATAAATCCAGTTTTCTGCGATTTATTCTTTGTTTGGGTAGTAATAGATTGTTCTTGCTTCAGAATATCTATGGCCTGAATTTATGTGTATTGTTTGTCTGAGTAGGACGAGTCTGTCTTATATCTGTATATCTTTACATATCTAAGTCGATCTATATGTTCTGTTGTCTCTAGAGAGGTCAAAGGCTATTCGGCGGATGTGTCGCTAGAGTGTGGTGTGATTTGGCTTCGTCCTGATAGGGACTGTGTCTTCTATGTCGGCTTGTCGCCGGGGAAAAAAGTGATCTCAGTATTTGTGGGGAAAGTGATAGTCGTCTAGACCTATCGTGTATGCTTTACCCCAGTGTGTATTCGTATTGCCAAGGAATGGCAGAATCATATTTCTGATACCAAGGTAATAATAGACACTCTTATGAACTCTCGTACGAAGCCACCATTTTCGATAGGTACGATTTGAATGTCTAAGAGAATATATTTGACTCGATGAAAACGACTTCGATTCCTAGCAGCACTATATCCTGTAGATTGCAGTCAATTGTTCATGATCAAATCTACAGAGCAATGAAATGTTTTATGAATGACTAACTTTAGGACAGATTCATTATCTGTATCCAAACGTGAGTGACAGCTCACGAGTGAAGCCATCTTGGAACCAAACATGTAGTGACTTTCAAGAAGAGAAAAGGGATGCCCGTATTATCGCTTGATTAGTCCAGAGATCACTGCTACACATGAGAACCCTTTATTAGCGGTTCAATATTATTATATGAAAAAAATATGTGCTGAACATTATGTTGGAGAATCGTCGCTAAACGAGATTAGGTTTAGAAGCCATCTGAAATATTGTTTATAAGCTGACGTGCTCAGTCAGTGAAGTCAGATGATATATATGTATGGGCAATACTGGGTGCTTGGCTACTGACAGTCCATTATAATATTATTCTACATGAGTGCCCATGTAACATAACATTGCAAGACCAGTTATCCACTGTACCATGATGTATTATGCCAACCTGTGATTTGTCACTATCTGTGCTGTCGAGTGTGTACGTCCAATTAAACTTTAGTAAAGGTACACAGTCGTTGGTGTCGATGACTTCCAGCCATACATGAGTGTGAGAAAAGAACATTTGTCAACACCACGAACCCTTATTATCATTCGCACATTATACACTCAATCCATGTCTACACACCACTGCGTAGGTCAAGTTGACATTCCATACACTACAGTGGAGCAAACAACACCATAGAGATCTTATTAACTGATGATGATGATGTCTGCTTCCATCCACTTATATTTATCCTTTTGGTGGATATCATTAACGGGAATAAAATAACAACTTTATCAACCATCTCTGGCGGTCGCCAGTAACACAACAGAAGAATATTGATAAAAGATACTGCCACAAAATTCACCCTGTCACATAACGTTTTATTTATCCCTTTGTCACCCGGTCACACAAGACTTGATTTGGTGCAGTGACACAGCCTTCCCCTCCCCCTGTCACAGAAGAACCAAACATCATCTGGAGCAGAACCTGATTGGCAGCTAAGAACACATAAAAGCTGCAAAGAGAACTCTTACCCAATACTCCATAACATCACTCGATGATGATTATTGTTTGTTAAAGAAATATTCATTTTTTAAACTGTTAACTATAATTGATTATTAAATTTGTTACTCGTATAAAGACAAATCTAAAATTTATTTAATCATTTTGAAAGTACTACATCCGTATGTTTCAGACAATTTCTTAAATACCCTTTAACAGACCTATACAACAATAATAATAGGAATTTCGCTGAACTAACTCAGCTGAGGCTTGAACGAGCTAACGAATTATAAGATAACCCTACCCTTCACAAAAGTTGACGGCATATAATAGAGTTAACATTTGCTCAGCCTCAATCAGCATTGTTCTCGCTTTCTGAATATCTTGTTGATTCTCCCTTGAGGTAGAAGCAGCATTATCCTTCTACCTACAACTCTTCCAAGAGTAATTGTGTGCGAAGGTAGACACATTTGAAGACCCACATCAGTTTCCCTTGAGTTTTGGCCACTTTTGGACCACTATTGCAGAACTAAGGGATGGCAACACGTGACTAATTGCACAAAAGAAAACAGGGTGTTTCAAAATTATGTAAACGCACTTTAGAAATCGGTATTTCGTGAACAACACACACAATTTTTTTTTTTTTTTTAAATCATATTTTAAAGCTAAGAGATAGACAATTTTGTTGTCACAAGAGAGTAATTTTCTTTTATTTGTTCGATTCATGAAAAATGACGGAGAATTCTCAATTACGTTTTAAAGACAGTAAGACCATTCTAAAAGAATTGTAGATTAGTTGGTGAGACATGTCGCTCTATTCGTGCTGATGATGGGTGTCACGAGACAATAAGGTGCTTACACGCACACCTTTGTCTCTGACAGCAGCGACACTATCGCTGTTACCACTCATCTAACACAATCAGCAACAACAACAACGTCAACGTAGTCTAGCGGACACGTTTCCACACTGTATATAGCAATACATAAATGAACTCAAAGACTGTGTCAATCTCGACAAAATATAATCATAACTAGTACATGACATATTTATGAGGTACTTAAAAAAGCAAAAGAAATTACCAGTCTATCTCGACAACCTACGAGTATCCAAATAATAGTAATATCATTTCTGGGACTACGACAACTTCCAAGATCATATATAACATCGATCCTAGCAACAACTAAAACCACACAGCAAACACCAGCTCTTCTACACAAGAGCAACAACTGGACACGTCCGTTCCCTTCTACAACGTCTGTCAACTCCCGTTGGACAACCTTGTAACCTTTTCACCTTCCATACCTCAGGCTAACTCTAGCCAATAATAACTACTACTTTAGTCACATGTCATAACAATCAAAGTTCAGCTGCTCGTACAAACATCACATGCAACTCACAAACGTTTAACTCGACTTACATTGCAATCACGTTAGCCACAACAATGTACCTAATAAACCTTTCTCACCCAGGAGCATACAACCATAGTGATAAGTATGTTTTGTGGCTATCGCATTGATAAAGTCATTTCTTTGCTGTGATGTTCCTGCTTTCATAGGGTCATACTGGACGCGTAGATGAAAGGTCAACTCGTTCCGACACAGTGCTGACATCGAGTGAGAATGTAGATGTAAAGTACGCGAATGTGTGTATAGTTCTGTTGAGTTGACAAGTCACTTACTCAATCATAAGCAGAAGTCAATAAAGGGCAGACTACTGGCGACGTTTCATACATTTATTAATGGACATACACTTCGACTTCACAGGTACAGTCATTTGAACATGTTGGCACAACAATCATCGTATATTTGAAAATGGGTGACAATATCAGATGTATAGTTATGTGGTACATCAATATAAAGGAACGATAGAAGGGAAACACTCCATCTCCTGGTTGTCTATCGTCTTAAGTTCTAACTGACTGATCGCGTCAGTTAAGGTGGATACATACAACATCAACAATAATGGTTCACTGTCCGAACCTTCTCCTGGCTAAGACTCTCAAGCCGAAAGTTCATCCAATGGTTATGACGACCATGTTAAACCACAGTAATGGGTTTCATATTATCTAGCTTCCTGTACCATCATCAGGTAGTAAGACATTTTCTGTTCTCCGATGATAGTCTTACGATGGCGGGAATCAAAAATGGCTCCTCCTCCGTGAGCTTCGCTCACCTGGGATGGAGAAGTGTGAAGCAGAATTACTTCGATATATAATCATAAATGTCCTCATTGCTTCTATCTATTTCTGCTATCAATAAGCTGGTTACTGGAGTAATCTGGTGCTGCTAAATTACATGTCATCTTCATTTGTATGGCATATTTTGTTCATGAGTTATATATTTTTAATGTGTATATACTAAAGTTTGAAGAACACTGTGTGTATATATATATATATATATATTATATATATATATATATATTATATATATATATATATATATATATATATATATAATATATATATATATATATATATATATATATATATATATATATATATATATATACTGAATGAAAAAAATTGCCTAGAAAAATCACAAACAGCCAATAAAAGCTGGGGTTGATTGCCACGTCCTGTAAAGGATAAGCAACTAACTTTAACTTATATATATATATATATATATATATATATATATATATATATATATATATATATATATATATATATATTATATATATATATATATATATATATATATATATATATATATATATATAATAAATATATACGAGGGGCGTTCAGAAAGTAATGCACCACATAGTTTTTCTCAGCTAATAATGAAGATAAGATAGAAGAATGAAATTGTGCACACTTAAAATATGGCATATGCCAATTGTGTGCACCAAATTGCACCGCAACCGGCCAAATAATACGGCTGTCCTAAACCGTTGAAATGGAGCGTGTTAGTGTCACAGAGAGTTTTATGATCATTAAATTTTCTATATTATTCTTTCTTTCTTCCACCCGTATCCTCTATTTTATTATCACTCTCTATCCTTTTCCTGTATTTTTCGCATTTGTTCGTTTGCGAGAAATATTTTCTTTCCCATTTTCACTTTGCCGGTTTCGTTTTCTCATCTAGAAACGCATTAGATTACCTAACGCGTCAGTCCCTGGCACGAGATAATTTTAGGTGGGATTTCAGTCCATCAGACATGATGAGCAGACAAATTGTCTACATTTGCACCTGTCACGCGAGTTTTACGGCTAAGTTGCTCGGTGAAGTGTGGTAACTGCCACCTAAGGGGACGTACCGTCTACATTTTCACCGGACACAGCGTTTCTTCAGGCTAGTCGCTCGGAGTGAAGTGTGATATGACACTCATGCAGCGTGCTGGAATGAGAGATATAGTCTGGGTTTTTCCATGACACTCACGCATTCGGTCAGAAGGGCCATTTTCTTGACGTAGGTGTCAAAGACGCACTGCTGGCAGTTACGGCATGCGTCTAAGGTACGTAGGTGTTAAGGAGAAGGGGAGATTATTTCGTTTTGCGAAATAAGTTGGGACCACTTTGTCCTGGTTTAAGATATTAACCGGAGTTTGAAACTAGATTTTCATTCATTCTCCTAATTCGCAGTAGACAGGTCGTTCGTGAATAGAATAAGCTGTATAGCGAAGCTCCTAGTTTGTTCGGAAATTGGCCGAGCTCTAGACTTCTAATAAATATATCAGCGTATAATTCTAAAGTGTGCGATTACCTGTAGTTCTGTGTTGAGGTAAATATATTATATTATCTTTAAAGTGATAATCGCTTATTTAATATTTCACTATATAGATTTAGTGCAGAGTGCTTAATTTATATAGTCTGTATTATTTTATAGTGACGAGTTACAGTGGAAAAAAATAATTATAATTTCTAGCTTAAACTCAGTCGGCTATTAAGGAATTTAATTTTACTGCTAAATAATCAGACGAGAATAATTTTTCTAAACTAACTTATAAATGCTAGATACCTCATGAGTGTTGACGGAATACGTAGGTATTCCTAATTCATGATGATTGATTTTTATATAACTTATTTTACGGGAAGTTTTAAATGATAAGTCAAGCTGTACGCTTGCAGTTTAAAAATGTAAGTTATAACGAGTACCTAGTATGTATATTTATTTTATATGTGTTTTTTCCTTTTTTCAGTGAATACTGGGGCTAACCCTAAATTTGCCAGCGTTAAGTACTGATGAGTGATATCTGTGAAGAACTAAAACATTTTCCCTGAAAGCCTTGGTGCATAATCTTTACAAGTACCCTATAGGTTAAATGAAGTAACAGGCCTATCGCGCTATATTTAATTCTTCCTGAGAAACAACTCAAGTACATTTTTAGCCTATGTGGCAAGTAACATATTAACGTCAGTAACATTCCGACAGAGTTTTGACTAGTGGTGTGGTGACCGAATAAAGTCCTAACCAGAAAAAAAGTAGACACCGATCTGACATTCCTCATTTCTAGAAACCTAAGCTATCGACCCTGTGCTCGTTGTTAATGTTCGTGCCTGGACAATTTTAATGTGACCTAAACAGACATCCGAAAAATAAGAACACCCAAGGAATCGTTCCCAGAAGCACAGAATTCAACCCGTCTTTTTGGAACTGGGGATTTCTTGGTCAAAGACTGCCATTGACGATTCTGTATGTTAATGTCCTAAAAATTATGTTTCCAGATGCTGTTAACAAAGCTGTAAGTATGCAAGAGTGCACGTGGCCACGGCTGAGTAAATAGAGTGAATGCAGGTCTGAGTGTTTCTTTATTGTTGTAATTTGGCACTCATTTTGCTGTCTTAACTTTCTTTATGCAAGTATTGCTAACCATATTTCCCTTAAAATAGAGCAGAGATATCAAGTCTGTCCATACCTTAAAAGGGGGAAATATTAGACCAAATCATATGTATCTGTGACTCTTTGGGCTATCATCTTTCTCCTAACGGGACTGTGGGCTATACATCGAGGAAAAAGATCATACTGTGGGTCTATCATTTTTTGTAGCATTTGTATTGACTGCATGACTATTTGTATATGCTTTGATGTAATTTCTATGTGTTGGATGAAATTTTAGATGATAATTAAAATTTCTTTTTTTGAAATTAATCAGCGCGTTGGTCAGCTCGTTCCAAAATATCTATTTAATCATTCGTTATATGTTTCCCACGTCTGTACGTCTAACTGCCGCCTTGTATGTGCGTGCACGTGAGTGGATAGAAATATATATGATATATATATATATGTGTGTTTAGACTGTCTGGCTCCTCTAAAATCTGTCGTAGAAGATAGGTGAATAAGAGAATATTTCTCGATTTCAGAGACAGCCTCTATCACAGTCTACCATCTCACTCATGGAAATCTATTGCTATTACTATCTATCACTGTGACTATCACTTATTCAAATCTAATCAGAAGGGACCAACCCAAGTCTTAATTCTCCTATCAAAAATCTACGACAGTTAGCAACATGCGTTATAAACAGCGAATTGTGATAGAATTTCTCGTTGCAGAGAAGGAAACTGTTGTGAATATTCACAAGCGTCTATGTGATGTGTATGGAAGTTTTGCAGTCGACAGGAGTACAGTCAGTCGCTGGGTTCAGAGAATTAAAGAATCAGGAAATGGTGATACGGAGCTGCTTGATCGGCCGCGCTGTGGACGTCCTGCCACAGCCACCAACGCAGAAATGTTGAAATGCGCTGACGGCATTATTCTTACTGATGGACAAATCACTACTCAACAATTGGCCTTACAGCTGTCAGTCAGCATTGGTAGTGCAAATGCAGTTATAAAAACTCTCGGATTTTCTAAGGTTTGCGCAAGATGGGTTCCCCGAAGTCTCACAAATGACCACCGATTGCAAAGGAAAGCAATTTCTTTTGAATTGTTGGAGCGTTTCAATGCTGATGGAGAGAACTTTTTTGCTAAGATCGTTACAGGTGACAAAACCTGGGCACATCTTTTTGAACCTGAGACAAAAAGACAGTCAATGGAGTGGTATCATCCGCAATCACCAAGAAGAAAGAAATTCAAGACAATTCCTTCAGCTGGAAAGGTCATGATCACTGTCTTTTGGGACATTGAAGGTGAGATTCTTGTGGACGTTATGCCAAGAGGAGAGACAATCAATTCGCAAACTTACATTAAGACATTGAAAAAACTCAATCAACGTTTTCGCAGAGTTAGGCCTCACAATATATATATATATATTTATACTAGTAGACTCCTCTAGACATCTGACCATGGAGAAATTACATTTGAAGTTACAGTTCCTTCATGACTGTCTCGCACATCTTTGAATCTCAGTAGTGATCGTCCGGCTGTTCTTGTGCCATCTGCCAGTTGTCCATTGACAATATCTTTGAGGATGCGATCATCTTCCACGCGGCGAACACGGCCAAGCCAGCTCTATCTGCGCTGTCTAAGCAAGGCATACATGCTGTTCGTGGTATCGCGGCAGAGCGCCTCGAGATTTGTCACTCTGTCCATCCAAGAAATACCAAAGGTGTAACACAGACACTATAGGTGAAACATATAGAGCTTTTTTTCTTGATTAGAATAAGTTGTCCATGTATTGCAGCCGTAATATAGCGTTCTGCTGGCGCTGGCTTCATATACCACAGCTATGTGACTTTTGAGTTCTCCCAGACGCGTGGGAAGTTGGCAAATATAAAAGTGTTGAAAGTCGAAACTTATAACATAACTCACTCAAGAGACAATTATTGTGTTAGTAAACATAATGTCAGGTTTGCACGACAATTGTGCTGTCATGAAAGTCTGGCACTTGAAAAATGGCACAATTCTGGCAGGTCGAATTCGCTTCGCCATTTTCACAACCGCTAATGTGTCTGGCAGGGGGTCGGTCACCCACACGCGCTGCTATCTTATTGATATTGATATCTTTGTTAAAACGCCTCACTCCATCCCTCTTTGGTTTTCTCTCTCTATCTTATTCTCTTCTGTACTCTCTATTTCTTTGTTCCATACTCTATTGCATCTTCTCTTTCTGTCTATCTTTTACATTTTGTCAGTCTCTCTACTTTTCTCTTTCATTTTACTCCGTCATTTGTTTCTTACATATACTCTATTTCTGCACCCACCCATTTCTCTCTCTCTCTCTCTCTCTCTCTGTCTGTCTGTCTGTCTGTCTGTCTGTCTCTCTCTCTCTCTCTCTCTCTCTCTCGCTTTGTCTGTTATTATCTGTCAACCTTGTTAGTCTCTCCATTCACCCCTCTTTCTCTCACTCTTTCTTTAACGTTCCGTAAGAACCTTTATTTTTCTCATTCATTCTATCTCTTCCATTCGTACTCTCTCCTTTTTTTTCATAGAGACTCAATATTTCTCCATGCCACTCTTTCTACTTTTTTTTCGTTTTTATCTCTGTGAGTCTCTCTACTTCTCCTTAATTTCTCTATGTTGAATTCTTTTTCATCTCTCAATATCTTAATTTCTTCGTCATCTTTTTTAATCTGTCCGTTTCTCCCCCTACCCCCCACTTCTCTCTCTCTCTCTCTCTCTCTCTCTCTCTCGTCCACTATATTTTTTACGCTACGTCAGTCAGTGTGTAGCTCTTCTTTCGTTCTCTTTATTTCTTTCACTCTCCTTTGTCTCTTTTAGACACTCCCTATTCAACTCTATTTTCCCCTGACTGTCTATTCGCCTGTTAGTCTCTTCATGTGGCTTGTTGTTCGTGGAAATTCATTTTTTTGTAAAGTGTAAATTCAAACGCAATCGGTGGTTGTGGAAACGTGTTCACATTTAAAAAAAAAAAAAACGTAAATTGAGACATTTCTGAGGCTTTGTGAATGTGTTTAAATTTTTTTTAAGTACGTAAATTCAGTCACGATCTTTACGGGGATTCAAATAGCCTCAAACTGACTACTGCTTTCTTTGAGAACATTCAAATGGACGTCTGAGAGTGTACGAAGAAGAAGAAGAAGAAGTCACGATCTGTGGCTTTGTGAATTTGTTTAAATTGTTGCATGACATGATCGCTATTGTGTGCATGAAGACATGATCGCCAATGTGTACATGATGACAAGATCGCTAATGTGTACATGATGACAAGATCGCTATTGTGTACATGATGACAATATCGCTAATGTGTACATGATGACAAGATCGATAATGTGTGCATGATGACAAGATCGCTAATGTGTACATGATGACAAGATAGCTAATGTGTACATGATGATAAGATCGCTAATGTGTACATGATGACATGATCGCTAATGTGTACATGGTGACAAGATCGATAATGTGTACATGATGACAAGATCGATAATTTGTACATGATGACAAAATCGCTAATGTGTACATGATGACACGATCGCTAATGTGTACATGATGACAAGATCGCTAATGTGTACATGATGACAAGAACCAGACAAACGTCAGTGGAACAAGATCAGAAGTAGACACTGGAAATGAATAGGAAACACATTAAGGAAGCTGACTGGTAGAAATAACCTGGCAGTTCTTGTTGTGGGATCCCATGGTAAAAGAGGTACAGGTATACCAAAGAACACACGGAGAAAAGAACTGAAGACAGGCTTGAAGGGGATGAAGAAGACTCTGAACTGATGGCAGGAGATAGAGAAAATAAAACATTTGTTGAAGAACTATACAACTAGTGAGTTGATAGATGATAATGATGATGACCACGATGAACGTATTTTTTTTTCTTAACCAGCGGCACTTGGGCCCAATGACATGTCAATGTGAGGCATGGGGAGCCTGTGGACTTTCCTTCCAACCCGGTCAGAAGCTTCGCTCCTTCCCATCCACAGAGGGTTTATCTCAGGAGCCGTTCAGGTTATTTCAGTCAAAATCCCGGTCGATGACACTCTTTCAAATGCCCACGCCCGGGCTTGAACATTGAACACCTGATCACCAGCGCAATGTGGTAACCATTACACCAGCGCGGCTCCCATGAACGTATTTCAATATATTTTTTAATATAAATTCACTCGTGATCGGTATTTCCTGAACATTTAAACAAATTAGAAATCACGTAAATTCACGCGTGGTCGGTACTGTGTCACTTGTTTCCATTATGTTAAATATTTTTTAAATTCACCCTTTTTAAAATGTAAGTTTACACGTGACCGATCTTGCATTAAGTTGTTTTAAATAATGTTTTTCAGTTCAATGTTCACTCATGATTGGTGATGTATAAAATACATCAAGAGATTTTTTTTCTTCAGGAAATCTTACATTCTTGCATGAGTGGTCTATTGGGTACAAGACATATACATAAGAAATGAACAGAGACTCAGATCAATTATTATTAAGTGGTCTCCGACACTTAAAAAAAACAAAATCATCTGTGATTGTTTTTATGTTAACCTTTGAGTATCGACCGGTCTCAAACATCTTTACCGCTGCTCAGAATTTTGTATTTTTCATTGACCTAATTTTTGTATTTGCAGAATTTATTCCCTCTGCGTTGAGATTCATATTAAATTCATGTTTCTCGTATTAATAAATTAATTAATTCATAACCATTAAGCTCGTGGGGGTCTGAGTGGTTCAGACGTATAGCATCCGCCTCTAATTCTGAAGGTACTGAGTTCACTCCTAGCACAGGGAATTGATGGAAATTTGTTTTCAGAATCAGTGGTTCTTAATGATGTCATACTGCCCCTGATCACGTGAGTAGTGTGATCGGATGCCTAGCCTTCTAGGATAAGAGCGAAAAAATATGAGGTCCCGTGTGCAAGTTGCGCACGTTAAAAACCCCTCGGCAGTTGGAAATCGAAAAGAGTAGGACATACGGGCGCTGCCCTAGTAAAATTTAAAAATTATAAAAACTACCCACCACAAAAATATTTATAGAATGATTGATTCCTGTAAACACACACTGGGATCCTCGCCAGTGCTACGGAGTTCGTGCACTGTGCTGAGATCCTCCTTGTGTGATCTAAGGCAGGAAATTGGAACACTGATGGAGTTGTCCGTGTGCAGTGACGATAGTCCTTACAAACCAAACCTTAAGTTCTCTGTGGAGCACAGACCTTCAACAAACGTAGGCCAAGCTTTCCTGTCCTGTACCATCCATCCAAGCTCTTTCTGTCTTCTTTATTCATGTCCTGTCTGCCCCCAGTTCTCTTCTCCACGTGTTTTTAGTCTCTTTTTTTCTCTTAATCAAGCATAGCTAGAATTGCCCTTGACTGGAACCCACAGGGGAAAAGAAGAGTGGGAAGGCCAAAGAGAACTTGGAGAAGAAAAGTTGAAGAGGAGGCTAGGGAAATTGGAATGACTTGGGCACAGCTGAAAAAGACAGCCCAGAATAGAAATTGATGGAGAGCAACTGTTTCTGCCCTATGTTCCACAGGGAATGAAAAGGAATGATGATGATTTCTCTTAATCCAGGGTTTCCAGACCAAGCAGTGCCTTGTATCGCTAACAGCCGTTTCGTTAATGCCTACCCAATCTAAAGCTAGCATCTTCTCCTCACCTGTTTGTTTTGCGTCTTGTTTTTTTTTAAATTATTGTGACGGTATTGCCTCCCCTGCTCTGCCGGGTGGTCCAACAGTGGCCAAAACTCAAAAATATCTAATATGGGCTTCAAAGGTATCTACCTTCGCACAAGATTACTCTTGGCAGAGATGTAGATAGAACGTTAATGATACTTCTATTACAAAGGGAGTCTTCACAAGATTTTCAGAAAAGCGGAAACAATGCTGCTTTGGCTGAGCACGTTAATTCTAGAATCTGCCGACCACTTTTGTGAAGGAATTAAGCACTTATTAATTTCAGCTCGAGCAAGCCCCTACCCCTGATTTACTCAGTGGAATTCTTACTATTCTGGTATAGCTGTGTTTAGAGTGTGTGTAGTAAATTGGTTGAGACAAACATGCAGTAACTTTAAAGTGTTTAAATCGAAGTTAACTTTGTAACATTACAAATAACATGGAGCCGCGCTAGCGTAGTGGTTACAACACCGCTCTGGCGACCGGATGATTCAGGATCAAACCCGGGCTACGGCATTTGAGGATTTTTCGTCGACCGGGATTTGGACTGGATTAACTAGAGACCTGGCGACCACATTTGAAGGAGTGTCGTCGACCAGGGATTGGCGGCTCCTGAGCCGACCCAGCTCTAATGGGTACCTCCGAAATCGGCGAGTATCTGCCTGAATGGCGAGGGACACCTGTCTCTGTACAAGAAAAAAAGGGATACTCACGTAAAATCAATGTCAGGTTAGACATTAATAATAACCTGAGATTTCGCCTCGAGTATTAGCGGGGGTACAAAAAAAAAAAAAAAAACAAATAACAAAATTTAATAATCACTTTAGGTTTTAACAGTTTGAAAATTCTTTGAATAGTTTAGAAGAAAAGTTTCATCATTGATTTATAGTATAGATGATGGGGGAAAATTCACTTTGGCAGCGAATATTTTGCACTTAGCTGCCAATAGTAGTTTCTGCTCCCGCTGATGGGTTGGTTCTTTTATACTGCTCACAATCGTCGCTGGTCAAGGTTAAAGGCGCTGCACGTTCCTAGAGCGTCAAGGAGTAACGGCCAAGCTGGTCCTGCGTCTGTCTATAAGACCCTCTTTTGATGTCGTCTCGCACAACGTCAGTTCACTTCTACCTTCACTTGGTTCCAGAGATAGTACATTCTGCTGGTACCTCCAATAAGCCAATCCTGGCTCACAGACTTTTTGCTCGAATGAATAAAAAGAGACTTATATCGACCTCTAACACGCGTCTGGGGGGTCGTTAATTTAATAAGTTCACTCTCTGACTTCGTGTGTGGTCCTTCAGTTTCCTTAGTCCCGGTTTTCTTATTTAACATGAAGGAGATTTCATGGGCTTTGAAAGTCCGTCCTAAATTCTCCAATAAAAGGTGTCCGGTATGTTAAGAAAGAATTCTGAATTCTAGGGCTTCACTCTAGAAAGGTCTGGTATCTTGGCAAGCGATCTTCACAGTGGAATAACACTGAAACGTGTCAGGTTACATTCCCGGTGTCACAGAACATTTTCATGAGTATGAATGATGATAGTGGTTGGTGTTAAGGGTCACTGAACTGTTGTAAACACTTGTTTAAGTGTAACTCAGCTACATGAGTTAATGTCTGACTTTATGTCAACATGGTGTGACTTGTTCATGCGTTGAGAGAAAGCATGTAGTGAACACAAGTCTGGTGTGACTGGATTATTCTGTGTTTGACCGCTGAGTTGAGCGGGGTATTCTGTGATTTGGAAACCGGGCTGTAAGCTCGTATTTTGTGACTGAGAGGATCTGTTTTTGTGACTATGATATTTATGCTGTGATAGATTCTATCTAGTTATTTATTAATGGCGATATGTTTGTCGCCTGGAGACGCTCCTGTTGGAGCCAGAATTTCATGTTCACGGAGAACATTATAAGGTTAGGATTTTCCACCTTGGAGCTACGAAGGAGTCAGGCGACGCGTTTCCCGCCTGGTAGATATAAAGTACAGGCGAAGTGTATTTTCCCGCCTGGAGAGGATTCTTGGAATCTATTTGGCGATGTTCATGCCGCCCATCACAAATGATATGTGATATACACCTGGAGGGTGTTGTATTAGTGCGAGGGTGTTTTTCCGCACGTAAAGTTGTTTGAAGAAGTTGTGCGAAGAGTGTATACCGCACCAAGGACAGTCTGTACATTGTTATTGTGTAGTCGGAGAGACTGTGTATGAAGACTGTAGGTCGTTGTGCCTTACAGGCAGTGTTAACCCAAGTAGGTAGTTCAGTATGTTGACTAGATGTGTGATATCCAGGACATGTATGTGAACGTTCTATTAAATGTCAGGGAACTGTAACCAGTGGCGTTGGGTTGATTTGTGCGAGCCAGGGTTTATCACCATCTTCATCTACACCCACGCCACACCCCACCATAATAATATTGTTCCTCACAAGTGGGGACTTTCATCGTCTAAACAGTTATTCTGACATACTGGGGCTCTATACCCCAGTCCCTGACACCCGGTCTCCCACGCATCTGTTGTTTATGTAGTTAAATAAACGCTCCAATCATTTTCAAACAATCGGGGTAGAGTGTGGTACTTTCAAAATAGTCCACGTAAAGCAAAAGGTCACGTATTACCTTATATGGCAATAAGTCATACGATGCCTTGCGTACAGACTCGCGAATATGTCATTAACCTCATATGACAACGTGTTCCAAAAGTAACAATTCATTACTTTATCAGAAAGTAATCTCTTATCTGTGTATGTCCATCAGTTGTCTCCCCGTATTCCAAGCTTTGGTGATGCGCGCACCCGTCTTATCGGTGATTAGGCAGAAAGCGCTGGGCAATGTACGTGTTAATCTGCCCCGGCCAAGCTTGGTACAAGGGAATTTTACTAACCTGCCTCTCGTAATATTATCTCTACCTCTCCTTGCAAATGTGACGGGTTTATCATCCACTAGGAGTGTCAGATAACAGACAAGACACAATATACTGAAAGTAGAGAAAGAATACTTGAAAATATAAACTATCTGCTACATAGTATAGCAAGAAAGAAAGAAAGTGCGACAATTGAAAGCACGCAATAAAATCAGTACCACAAATGCACCGATTACTTCCTGAGTCAAAGAGATATTGAGAGGGGTCGCCCCATTCTTTCCCTCAATTATGCATTGTTCTTGGTCATTATGAAGTGACCACACCTGGTCTTGTTTTATAAAACTTAAATCAGCATATAATCAGTTGCCATCTCCGAAACGAAGGTTGGTTGTAATGGGCCTCCAACAGCTTCTGTCTCTTGTCTTGATGGTGCACTCAGATAGACTCTTTCCTGTCCCATCTCTTGATGTTATCTTCCCACTTATAGCGCTGTCTTCCTCTTGCACGTTCGCCTTAAACATAAATAAGGTCTTTATTTTTCCCTTAACCTTGTCGATGTTAGAACAAGGACTGTCATGTGATCTTCTTCTTTCTTCTTTGATCCTTAGCCACTGACTGTCAAAGCACTCAGTGGTCATCACGTCTGGTGGCGTCTTGTAGGGCAGCAACAAACTGCTTCCACTTTGTTCGGTCGGCGGCCATCCTTCGTACAGCGTCCCAGCTCTGGTTCATTCTTTGTATCTCAGCCTCAACAGTTGTTTTTGGTCGGTTTCTCTTTCACTTTCCTTCGGGGTTCCATAGCATATCTGTCAGCCATTTTCTTCTGTGTCAATCTTATCCAGCACTACGATCTTTTCCTCACCTCTTTTCTTCAAGTATGGCTCCATTAATTATACATTGTCCCATGTCCATGTCATGTTGTAGACGAGACCACAACTAGTCTTGTGTCATAAAGCATAAGTGAAGAAAGATCAGGTATTCATGTTAAGCCACGGTTAAACGTATTGTTAATTCACAGAAAGTTTTTTTTTTTTTTTTTTAAATTTAAAAGCGGAAAAGCCCAGATAATGAGGTCATAATTATATTTTAAACGAATTTTTCTCCGGATGTTGCTATTGGGATCCCCTTTCAAGCTACTTCGGAACTCTGATGCAAGTTTGATGAGAACGGAAACTGAATACTATTGTTTGCGTCCTCCGCTTACGTCATGGAAAGAAAAAGCGTGAGGCTGTACACTGGTGTAATGCAGTATTTCTCAAAACGTTATTTGCAGACCACTAGTTGGCTACAAAACAGATTCCTAACGGTTCATTAATTAACACATTGGAAATGGTGTAGAGGTTTGGAAGAGAGAGTGCCATACTATCTTATCTGCTGTCTTCCTGCTGGCCTGGTTCCATTCTAGTCCTCAGTCCTTCAAAGATTGTCTAATGGTGTCCTCCCAGCGGACTCTGGGTCGTCCTGGAGATCTGGATCCCCGGCTCTTAGCTTCCCATGCTTGTCGTGAAAGCCGATCTTCTCACATTCTGCAGACGTGGCCAAACCATCTTAGTTGGGATTGTTCTACTTAGGTCTGCATGGGTTGGGTGTTTAGGCCTTGACGTATCGTCTATTTCTTCTTGATACTTCAACCACCTTCATAAGATACCTCATTTCTGAGATTTGGATCTGGCTTTTGAGGGTTGTAGTCATTGCCCACGACTCGCATCCATACGTCAAGACTGGGACTAAGATGGAGCGGTTGACATACCAATAACAATTAAGTTATTTAGCAAAAAGTAGAATAAGCATACTCGTACATACACGAAACACGCCCACATTAGCTAAGAGAGTTACAATAATGGAGTATAATCAAACGTCTCGTACAAAACATTACAAACTTTCATAAATGAATGCTTGAGTAGAATAGAAGGATTGAGATGGTGTGAAGATGACATCACTGTTTAACTAATGACAAGAACCAGACAAGTGCACGTGGAACAAGAGATGAGAAGAAGACCCTGGCGATGGATAAGGCACATATTAAGAAAACTTGCTGATAGCCTTACAAGGCAGCCTCTCTTCTAGAACCTCTAAGGTGAGATGGTTGAAGGACACCGAGCAAACATGCAGAGAAGAGAGCTGGATACACAAATTAAAGAGATAAAGAAGAATGGAATAATCCTGAAGGGATGGTACAGTAGAGAAAGACCTGACATTTATGTGTTGAAAAGCTATGTTCCCTGAGGAGCTAAAGCGTTACGACGAAAATGATACTGATCAAACGTCTTTCCTACACTATAAAATATTTAATCAAACGTCTTTCGTAGCTAAATAAAATATTTAATCAAACGTCTTTTTCACTAAATAAAATACTTAATCAAACGTCTTTCTCACTAAATAAAATATTTAATCAAACGTCTTTACTACTAAAAAAAAAATAGTTAATCAAACATTTTTTCTACTAAATAAAATATTTAATCAAACGTCTTTTTTACACAATAAAATATCTAATCAAACGTCTTTCTCTCACAATAAAATATGAAATAAAACGTCTTTCACACACAAGTTTATTAAATCAAACGTATTTCACACACACTAACAATAAATAAAACGTCTCACACACAATAACATATTAAGTCCAACGTCTTTCACACACAATAACATATTAAATTAAACGTCCTTTCCATACAATACCATATTAAATCAGACCTATTTCCCACACAATAAAATATTAAAGCTTAATCAAACGTCTCTCGCGCGCAGAAATAGTAAATTATTCTGGAAGATTAAGGAAGAAAGAAAATGGTCGACCCACATCAATAATCTGAGACCTAGTATGTCTCTAACATTTCACGATCCTAGGCTGTATGTTCTATATGACTCCCTTATGTTCTATATGACTCCCTTTACATTTTAGTTCCCGTGGTCCCTGGGGAGACAATGAGCAAAAAATAGATCTACTTGTATTTCTCCCTCAATCACCTCGTAGGCGGAGGCTAGCATGAAGCTATGCATGGAGTTGGTACCACATTGCTAAAGAATCCACCGCTGCTATAGGACATAAATGGCTTAGAGCAGGCTTCCTGCAAATGAACTCGCCGCTGCGGTGATTTCATACTCCTCAGGGAAGGAAAACGAAAATGATATTCAAATCACAGAAAACTATCCTCAGTTGTCAACTACAAAACATACGACGACTTTTGAGCTTGGCACAAACGCTCCGCCATCGTATGAACTTCCAGGCGTATATAAAAGTATTTCCAATAAAAGACAGACGCATTATGGTGCCAGCGGCGTCGCTGAGTGTCCTCACGCTGCTGGAAGAACCGTTGCCTCTTTGAGCTACAGACATAAGTAGTAAAACCATAAAAGGAAGGTGCCCCAGTGAGTTCCATATAGTCAGAATGATTAGAGTAACTGCTACAGAACGATCCCGTGATTGTCTTCGAAAACCGTGACTCGTTGGTCTTTTTATGTGATTGGCACTGTCTGAAATATGTTCAGGTAAAACGCCTTCAAATCGTACCTGCTTTGTGGAATTTTTGGGATTCTCTTCCTGAATGATAGGACCCAATGAACGTTTTGTAGGAAACTTGAGATAAAATTTGCTCACAAATCGCTTTTTAGACTTTTCTAGATCAGATGAGCTAACATTGTGGTTGGATGCGAGCGATTTCTTGGTTGGAGAAGCAGGTGAGAGGGTGTTCTCTTCAGGTATCGTGAACACTGAAGAACCTGACGGCATTTCTGAAAATGTGGAAGCCAGGTTTTGATTATCCATCTGCGTGTCCGTGTGGACGGTTGAAGGTGTCGCTCCAGAGTTTATCGGATAGACTTTAAATTTACCCCACATCTGGATCTAAGAATCTCCAGCTGTCACTGTTACATTTTTTAAGCTCACTGTTACAGTATAATTTGAGGTGACAATTTCCGAAGGTAAAACCATTTTGTTTACGTCGCACAGATATCCAAACACTGTTATAGTTATTACTGTCAAGTCTGCTTACTTAGATAAATTTTCGTTAGTTGAAAACATCAAAAACACAATAAAGTAAGCTAGAATTAGACGGGCTAGTCCTAAGAAGAAATGAACTTTTTAAGCGTGACAACTTAATAAAGTTCCATGTCTTGCAAAAACCAATTTATAAATATATATATTTTAATAATTTAGCATCTTCGAAATCGTGATACAGCCAGGCTTGTGTCTCATTGTTGTGAAGGTAAATTGTCTGCCGCCAATTTGAGATTTGCTGTAAGCTGGCTTTCGTTGACACTGTTGGTCGCTCAAATACCAGCAGGGAAGATGATTGAATACGCAGTCCGGTATGAATTATACAGCTAGCAGATCACCTGGGAATAGAATAACAGAGTTGAAAACAAAAATCGAAACATGGGGAAATGGCGTATGCCACTCAGGTTGAAATGTCAACCCAGAAAATATTCATTTATTTCCTCAGGATGTCAACCAACATTGTATAACTGCATTTCTGACGCCCCATCAAGTTTTAATTCCTGCGTCATTTGCTGAATCGTTCAACCATAAACTGCCGGAAAAGCAAATGTCTGGGTGTTTATCTTACGTAATATAAAGACTGTTTTTTTTTTTTTGAAGAATGTATGACGTTTGAAAGTTTTATAAGGCAGGTTGTGCCTAAGGGTGCACTTAACTAATACATTCTTTAATGAGAAAAATATTAAAGTATGAAGTTACGAAAAAGGTAAGATTAAGATACAAGTAGGTTCATAGTAGATACTGCTACATTGGAGTAAGTGTTAGAGATGCACCTTCATCGCTGCCTTTGCCTTCCATAACTCAAGAGCAGCGTCATGTGCCCATTTACATTTGGGTAAACTGGAGCGTGAAGCAACCAGTTTTCTATCTCAAAACCTGGTAACTTTGCTGGGGGATACAAGCGTTCTAACCACTCAGCCAAACGGACGTGGTATGAAGAAATAAATGCACAAGACGTACATGTTTGATTGAATTTAAAATTTGTTTTTATTTCCTGTTTTAGACAAAAATAAATATCTGTCATCATATGCAATAATATGTCGCTCCATACGAAGCATGGAGACACAAGAAGCTGGTCACATTTACAGAAACCTTTGACGAAGCTCATGCTGAAGCAGCGGGGGTTTTTGTAGCTACTTGTTATAAGTGATGAGGCGTGAATAATTTTAGAAAATAATCTTATTTGTATAAGTAAACAACTTTACCAGTTACTCTGTGTGAGAGCATGCATTAGGCACAGAGCAGTGGCCTCTCGCAGCAAAGGTATGGGGTTCAAAACATCGTGTTGTCACGTTCCAATCTACCTGATTCTGCTCTTGAGTAAGGGAAGGCAAAGCCAACGAGATAGGAAACTGTTCACCCCACCTCTCCACGTTCTTAATCCAGCCCTGTGCCGGACGGCCTACTTCCTGCAATTCCATAAACAAAGGTGGATAAAAATAAGAGTGAATGATATTTTAACTAATGAACTATTGACTTCAGATAAAACATTGCGTACCTCTATCAAGAAGTTCACAATTAAAGTGAGTACTTGTAAGGTAGCTTATGAGTTTTTCAATGGGAACACGGAAAACTTACGTTTAATCTTGAGGATACTTCTTCTTCTTCATTCACTCTCTGACGTCAACTTTAATATGTTCAAAGAAACCAGTGGTCAGCTTGAGGCTATTTATATCTCCATAGAGCTTTTCCGGGAATGGTACTGGTGATGGCCACATGTTCTTTCTCTGCTTCTCATATGTTGGGCATCTTTGAAGCAAATGTTCAGCATCATTTCAGTAATTTTATCGGTGCCACAGTCACACTCAGCGGTAAAGTCTTTAGCTTGTTGAATAGCTGGTATCTCAGTCTGTTGTGGCCTGTGCGGAGTCTGAAGATTATCACTTGTTCTCTTCTGTTGAGCTGGTAAAATGCATCATTTTCTGTGTGGCCTGGATGTTCTGCTTCCCATTTATTTCTGTATCTGCTTCTGATAAAACTCTTTGCCTCTTCAAAAGTTATACTTGTATCAGGCTGAGGTAACTTTCCACCTTTCTTTGCCAGTCTGTCAGCTTCTTCATTACCGGAGATGTTGCACTGAGATGGGATCCACTGTACTACAATTCGTTTGAATTGGTGGCTCAGTTTAATCTTAAGGAAACAACGCGCTTAAATGCCAGTCGTAGAAGGCTGGTCCGACATCTCCATAGCTGTAAAATTATTTCTCTTTCTTCCCTCCGTTACCTAGAGATATACAAATTCATCAAATGTGTTCTACCGATAGATCGAGGTCTACCGTCGATCCGCTTTTTAAGAAGTGCCTTGTACCTAGGTAATGTCAGCTTTTCCCACCGAATTCACAATCTTTTCATGACGCATTTTTTTCGGAAAATTACTGTGTGGAAACTAAATTGCGTGTCTATTGAAATAACACAGGTGAATTAGTTCCGGCATTCAGAACATGCAGTAGAAAGAGAGCAGTATAATTATTTCCTACCATGTTTTGGCTGGCGGGACCCAAAGATGCAGCAATAGAGAATGCAGTTAGCGACCCATAGCTTGACTGCTTGCGTCAGGGTCAGCGAACCAGAGCTGACCAAGACCCTACTCCACCTCCACGTAGTGGTCCTGGAAACAGGCTGCATCACTGCAGTCTGGCTGAGAGAGTAGGGATCGAAGAGAGAAGGCAAACCTGGTCCCAAAAAATGCCGTGCTGAAGTCGGATGTGTCGTCCGAAAGGCGCAGATATCGCAGCTCCGGCGTAAACAGACACAACGCAACCAACGTCCTTTTCAGGACGAACGAGGAAGAGGAAGTTTTGGCGGGCGACTTACTAGTACAATACTAACATCTGACGCAGCGGAGTCCCCCCAAAACTCCCCCTGATGAGCCTAACCGCAAGTTTGAATTTAGTACGTACGCCTCTGTCAATAGTTGTGCACTTTTCAGTACCAAAATTACTGAGAATGAAACAAAATAAAACGTCTGAACATAAGTGATGCCTATTTTTAGAAATCACGCCGCCGACCAACTTGGAAAAATAGTGCGGCAGGATCCAAATATTTTCTACAATTTGTTTGTCAAAAGATACACAGATTAAAAAAAACCGTTTTCGGAAAGCTAGGGTAATACAACTACAGCTCAAGAAAATCAATGCAGTAACTAGGCAATTCAGTTACGTAGAAAATGCCTCCAATTTTCTAAAATTGTCATAGAATTCAAAGAAATGCAAAAAAAAAAAAAAAAAAAAAAATGAATTTTTCAAGAAAGTGGATCATCGGAAAACATACCAAATATGAGTAAGTCACCCGCCAAAACACAATGTGAGAGAGAGAGAGAGAGAGAGAGAGAGAGAGAGAGAGAGAGAGAGAGAAGGGGGGGGGAAGGGTATAATTATGGTGTGTTCTTTCTGCTGCATGGCCTCGTAATAATAATAATAGGCCCCTTCAGTCTGGACTAACTATGGGAATGTGCCCCTGAAGTGACGGCCCCTCAGCTGCTTATTTTCTTGGTGTTCCTTTCGACGTTTTCACCTCTTTTCTGCTTGCCGTGAGAGCTTCTTTTCGCCCTATTTGTGGTGACGCCGTAGATTGCATCGCCACTTGGTGCGATCGGCCAGCTTCTGCTAAAGGAACATGACGTTATCGATAAGACAATTAGAATATAAGGGAATGGTAGCACAGGACGTGAACAATAAAGACATTTATTAGTTTAGACATTTGTGTAGCAAGCCAAAAATACACGAACATGTGACTGTCTTTGCTGGTGAAGTTTTAGCTGGTTTTGCTTGGTTATAAGGTCCATCTGCATTGCACACCGACACATTCATAAGTGCTCCGATCTTCTCTCTTAGATTACACAATGAGGATCTCAGCACAGCGCACGAACTCCGTACCACCGTCGAGGATCCCAATGTGTATAAATAGGAATCACACATTCTATAAATATTTTGGTGGTGGTTAGGTTTTCTAATTTTTAAATTTTGCCAGGGCAGCGGCGGTATGGCCTGCTCTTTACGATTTCCAACTAACCGAGGGATTAATAACGTGCGCAACGTATCTGCGAAGGATAGGTATCCAATTTCATAACCCAGGAGATCAAGGGGGAGAATGACATCATTAGGAACCGCTGGGTCTGAAAAAGTTTCCATCAGTTATATTCTCTATGCTGGGATCGAACCCGGTACCTTTAGAATTAGAGGCGGACGCCATACCTCTGAGCCAAGCTGACCCCGAAAGTTATATATGCAGATGAATTAACTGATATGGGGGGGGAGGGGGGGGGGGGGGGGGGGGGGGGGGGGGGGGGGGGGGGGGGGGGGTGGTGTGGGGGGGGGGGAAATAGCGATATCAACTTAATTTCGTCTTAAAAATGTCTAGGTAAAGTAAGTAACCCAAGGCTGCCTGATGGATTTTTCCTAGGTGAAACGAGGTCTTGTGATAGCAATCCCCCCTGACCACCTCCCCAGCTGTACTGTATTGTACGCATACGAGACTCAAATTCATGCTATTGAGTTGGACTAGTTTTAAATTTTCACAGGCATTGTTCACTGTAGTATTTTACCCACCCCCCCCCCCCCCCCCCCCCCACACCCCCGCGCCACCCCCCCACCCCCCCCCCCCCCCCCCCCCCCCCTCCCCAAAAAAAAGAATAAAATAATACGCGTCTGTTTTTTTTTAATTTTACGGTATACATTTAAAAAGGAAATTCATACATAAGTACAGATGGCCGCTCGATGCGCCTTCTTTTAGGAAATGAAATCAATGCAAAAAAAATTATTCGTAACTTAAAATCTGAACCAACCCGGTTTCAATCGTTCTGTTTAAATATAAATGATTTTTTTTTTCAACATTTCAGCACCGCTCATCAAGACCGCGCCCACATTAAGACAGCGCCTTGTGATGGTACCACAGGGAACTATGATATCTGTAAGGAACTATGATATCTCAGAACAATTCCTCAAAATTGTCTTCACGAAATAAAATTAAAAAATCACCCATGTCTGATCTGTTGTCTATTTAATGGTGCTTGTAGATGCTTTCTTTATCTGTGCTTTGTTATACTTGTGTTTTATTTGTGTTGAAACTACGTACCGTAACGTAGTAAATTCCCCCCTCAAGAAATAGACATATAATGCCGTCCCTACACAAGTTCTTTTCTCGAATAAACACATGTCGTAAATATAAATCAGTTCTCTTATTTTATTTGTGAAAAAATGTGTGTAATTCCCCCCCTTTTCCCCCATCCCAATTTATGTTAGGTAGTTCAGGTATGTATGAATAAATGTCTCCATCATATATTTTATATTCAGCCAGTGAAGCCTCTTTGCTCATCAAAGAAAAAGCTTCATTGTTTTCGTGCCACCCTGTTTCCGTACTTCTGAAGCTAAATGAAAATACATGAAATGACAACAGGAGAATTTAGTGCCGTCACCAGGGCATGGGGTAGCGCAGTGGTTAGTGCATTTGATTCCTAGCTCGGTGGTCCATGGTTCGATCCCCAGTTGAGGTGGGATTTTTTAGACCGTAAACGGTTCAGGAATCGACCCAGCCTCATGAATTGGGTACCAGAGCAACTCTGGCAAAGCTAAGGCTGCCGGCGTGATGCTGACTACATCACCCCTAGTGTGCCGATGGTCATGACAATATTGGCCTACAACCCTTTTGCCGATATGTCTCAATGGGCTTGTAACGGGATCCCTCCCCTCCCCATCAGGGCATGCAGGAGAGTGACTTAGCTGTTTCCCGCCATATTTTGGCAGGTGACTTACTCGTGTCTCAATAAACAATCTTGTCACTAACACAAGAAAATGAGTTCTGAAATGTTACATCGAACACATATTATTGTGTGGAAGGGAATCCTAGAAATCGAGGGGGGGGGGGGGAAGTAATTATAAACATCCCTATATTACTAATTTTCTGCATCAAGTTTGTAACCAGTGAAACAATCGCATCCCCTTTTCATAAAAATATGAAAACAGCGCGCATTGCACTGTGCTTTCAGTGAACATTATGTTAAGTACCTTTAATAATCATTCCATATAGAGGACAACGGTCTACTTTGTTGCAATTCTACCATTCTCTTGGCAAGCAACCGGTCAAGAAATGGCTGTGACGGAAAAGTTTAATAATTTAGTTTCATAATAAAAGAGTCACCCAATACCTATTCATGGTTTTTTTTTTTAAGTTTAACATTGTGTTTAAACTAACAACAGTGAACTGATTTTTTTGCGTGTGTTAAATTCTAACAATCATCACAATCAGTAATAACGTGGATGAGTTTTCATTCCACGCAGTACTGAAGAGTTAAACGATGCAAGCTTTCTTGTCATGCTGAGATGTCGCCAGGTTTCTGTGATTTTAGCTGCTATCATGACAATCAACAAAATACAGGGACAATCATTTGATCATGCAGGTGTACACCTACACGATCCAGTCTTTGCTCATGGTCAGCTTTATGTAACGCTCACGGGTGGAAGGAACCCAGACAGTCTTAGAGTATATGTTCAGGACACATGCTACCAAAGCAAAAAATTTAAAGATAACTGTATATTTTGAACAACAAAAATGTTGTGGTTAAAGAAACGTTATGTAATTATCCATATTACACTTTATTTACATATTACAGTCTTCTAAATGTGCTGCAAACGAAGAAAGTTTAAGATGCTGGTTTTAATTCTTCTCCCGTCTTTACTTTGATCAGTACTCGAGCTCGTGATTGTAGTGTAATATAAGAATGTATAACCAAACTTCATTGGACATGGGAACGAACGAACGAACTTTATTTTTAAAAGGTATAGAATTTGGCTATGCAGACCCGTCTAACATTCTGCTCTCTCTCTCTCTCTCTCTCTCTCTCTCTCTCTCTCTCTCTCTCTCTCTCTCTCTCTCATCTTGCATAATGTATCCTTTAATTTGCACATTTACTTTGAGCATTACTGATTTAACAAGAAACATTTTAAAACATCGTGAACACGAGACAAATAGAGGAAAAACGATGTACATGAAGACAGAGACAACAGAAGTGGTTTAACCTGTCACTGTGACAACGGAAGAGAACAAGAACGGAACTGATAAAGTATATTAAAAGAATCAATATCTACAGGGTGTTTGAAACATACGTCACTTTCTATTTTTAAATTGTCATCTCTTCACTCCTATACAACTCATGTATATGAAACAATGTCAAGATAAAGACAATTGAATGCCATTTTAAACATAATAAGCTATGTAACATTAACAAACATTACTGAGGGAGCGGAGTGGCTAAGAGGTATGGCATCCGCCTCAAATTCTAGAGGTAGCGTGTTTGATTCTCAGAAGAGGGAATATAATGTTTGTAAATTTTTTCCCGAAACTTTTGGCCAAATACCATCACTAACCAATGTAGCAAAGTTAGATTTTGCTGGGGAGGTTATGATGGTATCCAAAAAGAATGAAATCAGTGTATGTATTAACCGTGTGAGGTCAAGCACATGTAGGCCCCTGACTCTATAAATGATGATGATGAATTATGTGCAGGGAACCTAACGCTACCTCCCTAGATCTCACACGGTCACTATGTTGGCTCTAGTGTCTGGTGTATGATGTACCTAGTGTCTAGGGGAGAAATGAAATGATGGTACACAACACAAAAACACTTTAAGTTACTATGAGGAAGTGAATAAAACCTGTGGTTAAGTTTTTCTTTAAATTAATTTTTTTGGTACAATTTATTTTGCCTGTCCAGTCAAATCGTTTGGACAGGTCTTTGAAAATGAGGACAAGATTGTTTACATAAAAAGATTAACTAAAATTGTGTGGACAATCTGCCCAAATACTACAATGTTATTATATGTATTTCCTATTTGAATGTTCACAGCTTAAATTTATTCTTCTAAGAGAGAGAGTCACTGTGTATGAGGGGCTGTAATGTCATCATACCCCACAAAAGTCCTGAGTATGACTTGAATTACCAAGGTTTATTTAAACTGAAACTGTCAGATGTACCCAGGTCCTTAACATTTCCTTTTATATATTTTTCTCATCTTTTTCTTTTTTAATATGAATGCTTCCGGCATGTTGAACAGTGTTCATTGAACACAGAGGCTTACTAATATGCTCTAATACAATAATATTCAAACATAATCATGACAACATACATTAGTTAGATACATTTCAACGTGAGGACTCAACAATGTCTGCTCCCGGCACGTCCTTCACTTTTTCCCAATAGCAGTATCTAACTTTGGTAATGGGATTAAACATATTAAATTCATAAAGCCTCCTTACCACAAATCAAGAAATATAAACAAATGACGCTGACTTTGCAAAGAAATGGCCTCAGTTTCTTCTGCTCCGTCCAGACTGTGAAATACTCATGTATTTATTTAATTTACTTTTTAAATTTATCACAGCTGTTCTCAGCGTATTTGAATCAAAAATACAGTTCAACTGGCAATGAATAGTGAAAGCTTTTTGCTAATATTTAGTAGCACTGGCCAATCGAAAGCTTGCGACTACCAGAATTCAAATGCAGTTTTTGAAAAAAACAAGAATAATTCCAAACATACTCTGCGTCTGGTAGTTGATTGGCCAGTCCGCTTTAGTTATGCTAATGCAAAACGATGTTAGTTTTTGGTAACAATTTTCCTACCGCTCCCCTCTCCTCCTATACTCTTGTTAACCAAGCGAATTTTGGATTTCCTCAATGCCTCTCTTCTAAGCCGGTGTCCCCACTAACGTTAAGAAAAAAAAACAAGCAGGAACAACAGTCTGTCTGGTCGTGCGTTCGTAGACATTTAGTATTTTCTCAACAATTTGGGTAATACTGGGACTATCATATTATTTAAAACACATTCTTGCTCAGTGAATTCTAAGCTATACTACCATATATTTTTTATGTTCAGTTTCATTATGGTTTTAGATTTTCAGTTTTGTCACCGGTCATCGTCAAATAAATATTTTACACCGTGGAATCGTTCTATAGGCTTTAGCACTGCACAAAAGGCAGCGTTGCTGGCGTGTGAGAGCATCACCGTCAGACACAATAGGGCTGTTTTATTATATTATCATTTTATGACTAAAATCTTACTGAAATGAGCGATTATTCTCGCAGATTTTACTACAACCAAGATCAGCTTACTCGTAGCAAGCAAGAGGACATGCACACCATCATAGCTGGCAGACGCTGGAGCTGGGTTGGTCATGTCCTCAGAAGAGACCCCGATGCCATCACAAGAACAGCTATGCTTTGGACCCCTGAAGGAAAACGAAAGAGAGGCCGACCAAAAACAACTTGGCGGAGGACTGTGGAGGCTGAAATGCAAAGAATGAACCAGAGTTGGGGCACTGTACGAAGGATGGCCACCGACCGAGCAAAGTGGAATCAATTTGTTGTTGCCCTACAAGACGCCAATAGGCGTGATGGCCACTGACTGCTTTGACGGTCGGCGGCTAAGGATCAAAGAAGAAGAAGAAGAAGAAATTTTTTTCCCGAACCAGTGGTCCTAATGATGTCACACTCCCCCTTGTTCTCCTAGGTAGTGACATCGGATGCCTAACCTTCTCGGATGTGGGCGAAAAAATAGTAGGCCATTAGGCCGCTGCCCTGGCAAAATTTAAAAATTTGAAACCTACCCACCACAAAAAATATTTATAGAATGTGTGATTTCTATATACACACATTGGGATTCTCGCCCGTGCTACGGAGTTCGTGCACTGTGCTCAGATCCTCCTTGCGTGATCTAACTGAGGAGATCGGAACACTGATTGAGTTGTCCGTGTGCAATTTTAAAACCAAAACAAAACTAAACATTAACGGTATAGCTTAGTATGGAATGTGAACTGTTCAACTTAAGCCTCATATTGTAACGTCGGTTTATGGCCAGTTAAAACATTTTGTTTCGTTCCCGGGAAAAAAAACAAGTGAAAATAAATCTTATATATCAAATAACAGTTATTGCTCCGTGTTTTTAAATTGTTTCCATGTAAATTTAAACGGTTCAAGTGAGGATATAAAAATATGAAGTGACTTTTCAAAAACGTTGGTCACAGGAACATGATTGCTTATTATTCAATGCACGGTACCTGACGCCACTTCTAAATGTACAGGTATAACTCGGAGATATTGCGGGTTCGGTTCCAAACCACTGTAATAAAGCGAATATCGCAATAAAGCGGGTCACACAATTTTTTTTTTTTTTTTTTTTTTTTTTGGGCTTGGTAGTGCATATAAAAGCCTAAAATCGTGTTTACACGATGTAAGTGCGCAATAGAGCTAGGTATAAAAAGAACAATGTATTGTAAAATTTAAAATACCTTATTGCTTAAAAAAAGGGCTAATCTTCATCATCTGAGCCTTCAACGTATCGTAATCTTTTTGCTGGTGGAGTGCCAAAAATCTATCGGAAGAAGAAGGCACGTTTTAATAAATAAACATGAATAATTTGAAGAAAAGCGCAATATCTGAGAAGTGCAATAAATCGAAGCGCAATAAAGCGAGGTATGCGTGTACATAATACATCTATACCTACCTCTATACACACACATACACACCACACAAGTTCAACTTACCGCTGTGTACTAAAGATACAAAACAAAAAAATATTAATTTCCACCTCACGTTGTGAGGTTGCGCAATTTAAAGTTGACTGGGTGTTATTTGATTACAAACATTTAAACAGGAACTCATGCAGTCATCTACGATGATGAAAAATTTATTGCATCCGATCCATCTTTATATGTGTTGTCCGTCTCTGATTGGTGCGAAGAAATCTTTTCAAGACGAGGTTTTATCAGACGTCCTTTTAAACAAATCCTTGTCAGCACAAAAACGTGTACATGTCAGTTTTAATTGATTTACAAATATCGTCGTCACTATCATTAACCTTCAGCTCACTGAGGAGCATAGGCCTTCAACACATTTATGTAAAGTTTTGCTGTACAGTGCCATCCGTTTCTTTTCTGTTCAAGCCTTCTTTATCTCTCACATGTTAGTCTCCCCCTCTAGTCTACGTTATGTTTTTCGGCCCCCTCCTCTACCTCACTGGACTCCCGAGCAAGAACTGTCTGATAATGCTGTTAACATGTGTCAATAAAGTGTGTCATATTCATCGCCAGCATCATCTTCTCGTCTCTTATTTCACTGGCTCTTGTCTGGGTCTTGTCTTCAGTTCCACATTAACGATCTTGTCTTCAGTTCCATATTAATGATCTTGTCTTCAGTTCCACATTAATGATCTAGTCATCATTTCTACATTACTGATCTTGACATCAGCTCCACATTAATGATCTTGTCATCAGTTCCACATTAATGATCTTATCATCAGTTCCACATTAATTATCTTGTCACCAGTTACACATTGATTTTCTTGTCACCAGTACCACATTAGTGATCTTGTCATCAGTTCCACATTAGTGATCTTGTCATCAGTTCCACATTAATGACCTTGTCATCAGTTCCACATTAATGATCATTTAATCAGTTAAACAGTAATTATCTTGTCACCAGTACTACATTAGTGATCTTGTCATCAGTTAAACATTAATGATCTTGTCACCAGTACTACATTAGTGATCTTGTCATCAGTTCCACATTAGTGATCTTCTCATCAGTTCCACATTAATTATCTTGTCACCAGTTCCACATTAATGATCTTGTCACCAGTACCACATTACTCATCAGTTAAACATTAATGATCTTGTTATATCACTTCAATCAGTCTACTCTACGAAAGATTCCATTTATGAAAGTCTGTAGCTTTTATTCATAAACACACTAAGGCAAAACGTAAAGAAAAACGTTAATTATAATCTATAATTAGAGTATCATACATATAAAAAATCGTCTCATCAATGAAAGCAACCTCCACGGCGAATGCCTGGTTGAAATGCAATGATCCAAGAGAATCAAAGTGTATTGATTGACTGATTGATACAGAAAAACGTGATACAATTATTTGGTTTCTTTTCAAGTTTGTTAACGTCCAGTCTACGATAACCGTTAACACAGTGTAATGTGAGCCTGGTCGGAATGAAACAGGTAGTATAAATAATTCGCAGGAAAACGCTGTATATATATATACATTACCTTTCAGGAAGCGTACACCACCGATGACGCTGCAGTTGAAATTATAGTCACTCAAGTCTTCCCCCTTTTTTTCCAGCGGAGCTCGTATTTCCGACATAAATTGATCCCTTAATGTATGGAAGCCACAATTTGCACTAAAAATCTTGCTGAATGAGAGAGCTGCTCGTGTTATATTGAACTAACATGTATAATATATTCGTGACATTTTGTGAACAAAGTAAGTAAGAAAGAGGGGAAAAAAGGTCGGAATCAGTTATTATTTTCAGAACAGATCAGTTGCCATCTCCGCAACGAAACGTCGGCTGCAATGAAGCTTCTGTCTCTTGTCTTGATGGAACACTCTGATAGGCTCTCTTCTGTCCATCTGTTGATGTTATCTTCCCACTAGCAACGTTGTCTTTCTCTGACTTGTTTGGTTTAATCTTTCCACAAGGCGTTATGTTTCAGAATATCTTGTATGTCACATTTTTTTTCTTCTTCATAATTTCTCTTTTCATTCCTAGCTTATCTTTGTGATTTCTTCTTTTGTTTTCTTTTCTCTTTCCATAAGAAACGCCCTTGTCGTCAACATATTTACATGTTGATGTACTCAACTCTGTCTTCTAATTCATTGTTTCGTGCATATCCAATAGATACAAC
This sequence comes from Oreohelix idahoensis, assembly GCA_024509875.1. NCBI lineage: Eukaryota > Metazoa > Mollusca > Gastropoda > Stylommatophora > Oreohelicidae > Oreohelix > Oreohelix idahoensis. The sequence goes on from JAMPIV010001088.1 coordinate 1,458,007, forward strand.
TCATCATCATCTCAACCCATAACCCGTCATCGGTCGTAGGGGTGCCATGGTGGAAGCATCAGCAGACAGGGTCCTCCACTGCTCTCTATCCTCAGCAATGTGTACAAGTGTGGAAAAACCGTGTCCTGCCCATTCTTTGATGTTATCAGCCCAGGATTTTCTTTGCCTTCCTCTTCTCCGTTTACCTTCGACTGTTCCCTGGAGGATCGTTTTCGAAAGGAAGTCATGACGAGTTACATGCCCAAACCAGGCAAGCTTTCGACGTTTCACTACTGACAAAAGTGGTTCTTGGTGGCCTGCATAGGTGTTTATCTTCTCTCTAACATAGACATTTGTTTTTTGCTCTTCATAGCAAATGCGCAAAATTCTTCTATAACATTTATACTTGAAAGCCTGAATCCTTCGCTCCATATCTGCAGTGAGTCATTATAGATACAACTGAGGATATACAAATATAGAAATAGTAAGTGATTCTTCTATCAATTGTTAGAGGAACATGATCGCCTACTCCTCAAGGCAAGGTTCCTAACTTGACTTCTGAATGTACATAAACCATCTCTACGTACCTCTAAACACACACACATTGGATACAAAGGGGTACCGACGAGGCTATCGCCCATCCATTGGGACTTAGAAAACCTTTATTTCACATCAACAACTCAGTTGTTTTAACCCCGCTTGGGACTTAAATGTAAGTAATCATTAGGTGGACGGACGAATTAAAACATGTTTGGTACTGGACAATTGTAAATACCCTAAAGATTACGAACGTAGTTTACAAGTAATTCTACGTGGCGGGAATATGAAAGACAATAAAGGAAACCACTATACAACAATAAGACAAATGTCGGCGCCAGGCAGGATACATCAACGGGACTTCACTCGAGCAATTTAAAGTTAGCCGTGTGTTATTTAATTAAAATAATTTAAATGACAACTTACAGGGTTCTCTGGGATGAAGATACATTTATTTCATCCAATCCAGCTTAATAAGTTGTGTCTGCTTCTGATTGGTGGAAAGAAAGCTTTTCAAAACGAAGTTTTATCTGACGTCCTTTCAAACAAATTCTTGTATGAAGAGTTACGTATACATGTAAATTGTAATATGTTTACGTATACATGTAAATTGTAATATGTTTACGTATACATGTAAATTGTAATATGTTTACGTATACATGTAAATTCTAATATGTTTAGAAACATATAATTAACATTCATGCTTCAAGAGGAACTTAAGCCTTCAAAATATTTATGCCAAGCCATTCTGTACTGTGTCATCCTTTCCTTTTCTTTTAAAGACTATCTCTCACTTATTTGTCTTCAGCTCTTTCCCCGTATGTGTTTCGGTCTCTCTCCATTTACCTCTCTGACTTTGTGGATTCCAGGAGAAGAACTGTCTTGTAAGGTTATTAACAGGTGCCCATAATGTGGGGTCAGTGTCTTTTCTAATCTCTTGTTCCATTGTCCCGTGTCTGGTTCTTGTCACCAGTTCCACCGTAATGATCTTGTTGCACGATTTCGGTGTCTCATAATCAGGGGTTCATGCACCTCCGGGGGGTGCGAGACCCACAATCAGGGGGTGCGAGACCCACAATCAGGGGGTGCGAGACCCACAATCAGGGGGTGCGAGGCATGCCAAATATTTAAGTAGGCGAATTATCATAAACTCTCAGAATATATAATACTCAGAACTCAACTAATGTGTACAAAATTGATCATTGACAACAATTAGATGCCGAAGCTTAGACACATTTTGTAAACAATATTTTCTCACTACGTACTTTTATCTTTTTCTTGTGTGCTAGAAGATAATGGGGCGCGAGGCTTCTTAGTGTACTGTAATGAAAGAACGAACTAACGAACGACATTTTTATTTCATCAGCGTAAAGAAATAGGCACAATTGCCTCTTTACATTTCTGCGCTGCAATACAATTCTCAATGTTTTTACAGTTTAAAACAAAAATATTAATAACTTCAATCACAGTTAATCAATTAATCATCAAATTCAGTTACTGAGCACACACAAGTACATTTACTCAGTTATTCGTGCACACAGAGAAGAGAGAGGGATAGAGATAAAGAGAGAGAGAGAGAGAGAGAGAGAGAGAGATAGTGAGTGAGAGAGAGACACACACACAGACAGAGAGAAAGCGAGGTCAAGGAATAAAGCTACTTTATATTTAAAGTTCAAATTAAAATTGAAAATATTACATTGACAAGTAAATGCTCATGGAAACGTTGTAATAACTGAAACAGAATTGTCGTTAAATGTGTGTACAAGATTAGATGACATGTGAATACAGATGTCTTTTGAATGTGGTGTAATTATCAGTTTTGACAGACTTGGGTAAAGCTTTCCACTATAAAGGGTGCAAGACTTCTTAAGATGCTATGAAGGGGTGCGTGGCATCTAAAGAGCTAAGAAGCACTGTTCGATTTCAATCCTTCTACTCTACGAAAAACAGCCATTTATGAAAGTCTGTTGCTTTTATTCAGAAATACACAAAGATTAAACGCAAAAAGTTAATTAACACTATCCCTATAACATCATATATTAAAAAATCGTTGCTTACAATAAACGCAACCACCACGGATGATGTCTGATCGGAAAGCTATCATCCAGAAGAATCAAAATGTATTGATTGATTAATTGATTGATATTGAAAATAAGCACGAAACAATTATTATTATTTTTTTTTTTTTTCAAGTTTGTTAACATCCAGTATACGATAACACAGTTTATTGTTAGCCAGGTCTGAATGAAACAGGTAGTATGAATTATCAGCAAGGAAACTTTCTACATATATGCATTACCTATCAAGAAGTGCGCTCCACAGATGGCGCTGTAGTTGAAACTCTTCAGTTGCGGAAGCATTTTTTTTTTCCCAGCCTAGCTCGTATTCCCGGTATACATTGATCCCTTAAATAGACGCCACACTTTGCACCAACAAAAAATGCTGAATGAGAGAGCTGGTCGTGTTTATTGACCTGATGTATATATTCTCGCGACATTTGACCACAAAAACAAAAAAAAAAAGTCAGTAAAAAGAGAAACAGGAATGAATCAGTTAAAATTTTCAAATCATATCAGCAGCCATCTCCACATGGAAGGGAGGCTGTAATTGATCACAACGTCTCTTGTCTTGATAGTACACTCTGGTAGACTTTTTCTTATGGATCTCTTGATATTATTCTCCCACTAGTAACGCTGCCTTCTGCTTGCTAGTTTGCTTTCAACTTTTCAGTCTTGTATGACTTTCAACTTTGTATCATCAGCTGGTCTTGTCTGTAATCGAGTATGACCTGGGAATACTCACGCTGTCAATATCACAATGCGAACGACTGGAACGCATTCAAAACGAAGGGATGAGTATAGTTACTGATGCCATTTGTGTACACTGATGGGTTTGTAATCCACGATAATAAATCAGGATGAGGCTTCTCTGCTAGAAGAAAGGGCAGAACCGTCGCTGAACATAGCGGGGCTTACATGATAACAACCTCCAGCATGAGAATGGAGGTAGAGGCAGTTACTGCTGCCTTAAGATGGCTGTCTGAGACTTTATTAACAAAGACAGTTATTGTACCAGACTCACAATCCATGTTTCGAAAGGTCAAAAATGGATGGCTCCGACATGAATGGAAAACCTCCATAGAAACATCGAATCTCCAAGAACTGGATATGGATCTACTCTCCTGGTCCTGCAGTGGTACGCAACAATGAAAGCTTCAAGAGCACCCATAGAAGGTGAACTGAACATGGATATTAGAGAAATACTGAAGGCAATTCATGATCACCTATTAGAGAATGACACTGCAATAGATGAATCATCAAGGCTAAGACTGCTGGAATTTGGCATCAAACGTAAGACCAGCAGGGATGGACGTATGGGAGGACGCATCTGGCGTGTATACAACCAGTGCGCAACAGGAACAATTAGCATTCGTACTCTTCAACATTTGCTAAGGGAGACTGAGCACCTATGGGTTTGCCAGGAGTGCAATGACATCGATTCTGATTAACATTAACATTAACTTTTCCGTCTGTTATGACGTTCAACATTTGTCTGTTATGACTTTTCAATCTGTTATGACTGTCAACTTTTCAGTCTGTTGTGACTTTCAACTTTTCAATCTGTTATGACTCAACTTTTCAGTCTGTTATGACGTTCAACTTTTCAGTATTTTATGACTTTCAACTTTTCAGTCTGTTATGACGTTCAACTTTTCAGTCAATTTTGACTTTCAACTTTTCAGTCTTTTATGACTTTCAACTTTTGAGTCTGTTATGACGTTCAACTTTTCAGTCTGTTATGACATTCAACTTTTCAGTCTGTTATGACTGTCAACTTTTCAGTCTGTTATGACTTTCAACTTTTTAGTCTGTTATGACTTTCAACTGTTCAGTCTGTTATGACTTTCAACTTTTCAGTCTTTTATGACTTTCAACTGTTCAGTCTGTTATGACGTTCAACTTTTCAGTCATTTGTGACTTTCAACTTTTCAGTCTGTTATGACAGTTAACTTTTCAGTCATTTATGAGTTTCAACTTTTCAGTCTGTTATGACGTTCAACTTTTCAGTCTGTTATGACAATCAACTTGTCAGTCATTTATGACTTTCAACTTTTCAGTCTGCTATGACTTTCAACTTTTTAGTATTTTATGACTTTTAACTTTTTAGTCTGTTATGACGCTCAACTTTTCAGTATTTTATTACTTTCAACTTTTCAGTCTGTTATGACTTTCAACTTTTCAGTCTGCTATGACGTTGAACATTTCAGTCTGTTACGACTTTCAACTTTTCAGTCCGTTATGACTTTCAACTGTTCAGTCTGTTATGACGTTCAACTTTTCAGTCATTTGTGACTTTCAACTTTTCAGTCTGTTATGACATTTAAATTTCAGTCATTTATGAGTTTAAACTTTTCAGTCTGTTATGACTTTCAACTTTTCAGTCTGTTATGACTGTCAACTTTTCTGTATTTTATGACTTTCAACTTTTCAGTCTGTTATGACGTTCAACTTTTCAGTATTTTATGACTTTCAACTTTTCAGTCTGTTATGACTTTCAACTTGTCAGTCTGCTATGACGTTCAACATTTAAGTCTGTTACCACTTTCAACTTTTCAGTCCATTATGACTTTCAACTGTTCAGTCTGTTATGACGTTTAACTTTTCAGTCATTTGTGACTTTCAACTTTTCAGTCTGTTATGACATTTAACTTTTAAGTCATTTATGAGTTTACGCTTTTCAGTCTGTTATGACTTTCAACTTTTCAGTCTGTTATGACTTTCAGCTTTTCAGTATTTTATGACTTTCAACTTTTCATTCTGTTATGACGTTCAACTTTTCAGTAGTTTATGACTTTCACCTTTTCATTCTGTTATGACGTTCAACTTTTCAGTATTTTATGACTTTCACCTTTTCAGTCTGTTATGACGTTCATCTTTTCAATCTGTTATGACTGTCAAGTTTTCAATCTGTTATGACTTTCAACTTTTCAATCTGTTATGACTTTCATCTTTTCAATCTGTTATGACTTTTTACTTTTCAGTCTGTTATGACTTTCAACTGTTCAGTCTGTTATGACGTTCAACTTTTCAGTCATTTTTGACTTTCAACTTTTCAGTCTGTTATGACGTTCAACTTTTCAGTCTGTTATGACGTTCAACTTTTATGTCTGTTATGACTTTCAACTGTTCAGTCTGTTATGAAGTTCAACTTTTCAGTCATTTTTGACTTTCAACTTTTCAGTCTATTATGACTTTCAGCTTTTCAGTCTGTTATGTCATTCAACTTTTCAGTTATTTTTGACTTTCATCTTTTCAGTCTGTTATGACATTCAACTTTTCAGACATTTATGACTTATTTTTTCAGTCTGTTACGACTTTCAACTTTTCAGTATTTTATGACTTTCAACTTTTCAGTCTGTTATGACGTTCAACTTTTTAGTATTTTATGACTTTCAACTTTTCAGTCTGTTATGACGTTCAACTTTTCAATCTGTTATGACTGTCAAGTTTTCATCCTGTTATGACTTTCAACTTTTCAGTCTGTTATGACGTTCAACTTTTCAGTCATTTATGACTTTCGACTTTTCAGTCTGTGATGACTGTTAAGGTCAAAGGGAAGAAAATCTTAGTATGTTGTGGGACAGATTGAATTTTTGAATTATGGTACTTGCTTGCCGATTAGGAATCGATTTGTTAAAAAATATCTTCTCCTAGAGTCATGAGACAGAGTACAAGAAAAGCGTGAAGAACGCTGTTTATCTCTAGTGTTGAGATATATTTATCTTGTAGTGTTTTGAGCCGGGGGTGATTAGCTCTCGCGGCTAAGCGGCATGTATTGTGAGTGGTGTTCTAAAAACAACTGAGTCTCATGACAGGGGTTCACAGGGTGTGCCCTGTGAGTGTGCTGTCAGAATAGTGTGTTTTTGGGCGTAGACCGGTGTGGTCGCAAGCCCTGTGTTTTCTAAGTGTATGGCGGTGTTTTCCTAAGGGAATGCCTGATCAGGGCTGTAGAAATGTGCAAGGCCATAATTAACATAACTGCCGTGTTGTGCAGTCTTTGAGGAGTTTGAGACATGTAGAGATTTGTAAGGCCATAATTAATATAACTGCCGTGTTGTGCAGTCTTTGAAGTGTTTGAGACATGTAGAGATTTGTAAGGCCATAATTAATATAACTGCCGTGTTGTGCAGTCTTTGAGGAGTTTGAGACATGTAGAGATTTGTAAGGCCATAATTAATATAACTGCCGTGTTGTGCAGTCTTTGAGGAGTTTGAGACATATAGAGATTTGTAAGGCCATAATTAATATAACTGCCGTGTTGTGCAGTCTTTGAGGAGTTTGAGACATGTAGAGATGTGTAAGGCCATAATTAATATAACTGCCGTGTTGTGCAGTCTTTGAGGAGTTTGAGACATGTAGAGATTTGTAAGGCCATAATTAATATAACTGCCGTGTTGTGCAGTCTTTGAGGAGTTTGAGACATGTAGAGATTTGTAAGGCCATAATTAATATAACTGCCGTGTTGTGCAGTCTTTGAAGTGTTTGAGACATGTAGAGATTTGTAAGGCCATAATTAATATAACTGCCGTGTTGTGCAGTCTTTGAGGAGTTTGAGACATGTAGAGATTTGTAAGGCCATAATTAATATAACTGCCGTGTTGTGCAGTCTTTAAGGAGTTTGAGACATGTAGAGATTTGTAAGGCCATAATTAATATAACTGCCGTGTTGTGCAGTCTTTGAGGAGTTTGAGACAGGTGGAGAATTTGTATGCCAGATGCATTTGAGTTATCATGAATTGTGTCTTTGTTGATGTCATCGTGACTTCGTTGTGTGTTGTAACGTAATAAACAGTATCGAACTGTTCCAGGCGTTTACAACCTTTATTGACATCCATGACTCGTACGTGAGCTGTGTGGTGAGTGACAGTGCACACAGTATTCAACAATCACGTTTGCAACAGTGGTGATAATAACATTCCTCAATACCAATGACCCACACTCAATGCACAAGCATAAATGATTTATCAACAATATCGACCATCCAATTACGCTGGTATCAGTTGGTGGACCAAACCAACGGGTCGTAACATCCACGGAACATTCGCGTTGAAAATTATTACTACGAGAACTCAACGAATTCATAAAATAGCCTTGTGTAGGCGTGGCCTAAATATCATGTGCTTCAGAAATCTTGACCTGGTTAGCGTTTTGCCTGAGTGGCGCAGTTAAGAAAGCACGCACGCCTCATCCGTGCTAGTATTTCATGCCTGTAGACCAAAACAACGTCTGCAGTGGTCACGAAAGTTCAAGTACACTGTAACACTATTTCTACCAACATTTGTACGAGTTGTGACTGATTCCTGCGATAATCGGCTTACCTGTGCCAGTTATCACGATCTCAAGTTCAAGATGTCATGATACACGGTGTGCCGTGTACATCTACGACTACAGAGGAGTCAAGACTTGCGGTGTATGCTGTATATCGGTTCCTGTCATGTTGTGCATTGTTGAGCACACATCATATTGAAGCGAGTACCTGGAGGGAAAAGAAGTTCCTGTGCCTTCCCGCAGTGGAGTGTTTTATCTGAAATCTTTGTGATATCCAGTGTCTTGGCGGAAAGGATCAGGGTCATTTTCAGAAGATAAGTGGTTTATATTGTGTGAATTGTGTTGCTTCATGTATGCCGTCGAGTCTTCTTGAATTTCACATTACCTATTCTATTGATATCTGTTGTTGTTATTGTCGATATCTATATCGATAGATTATAGGATTTGATGCATGAGTAATTTATGGCTTTACGACATATAGACTTTCCTGATAATGATATGACTTGAAAAAAGGTACAATAAGAAAAAGGAATTGGTGATACAGAATTGAGAAATAATCTCATTTCTTGACAAATAGTTAGCTTTGTGAGCTGGAAAGGTAATTGTCCAACCTCAATAATATGTATAGGTGATTACATATACAGTGAACTCGATAGATAAGTCACTATGGATCTAGATATTGATAGGGATCCTGATGATATGATGCCTATATTGGAATATTTATTGAAGGAAGCTAGAGATGATGATAATTTTACAGGCCCAGCCCTTGAAGCCGAAGTAATGGACAAATTTTTGATTAATGTGTCAAGAGCCCTAAGATATTTTGCTAGGGACAATTTTCAGTCTCATCCTCATTTAAGAATGGCAGAGGATTTGGCATGGTTATTAACTTACCTTCGTTCATTTGCATACCACTATATGAATGTTAAACATGATCATATAGTAAGAAATATACACACGTTAATTTTCTACGGCATCTCTGACAATCAGGGAAAAAAGTTAGAAGATGAGGAAGTAAGAGTCAACAGACAGGAAAGAAAAAAGTGTTCAAAGAATATTGCTGAAGAGAGTAAACTTCAGAAAAAATTGGCTAAGCTCACAGATGATTTGGATAAATCAAACTCGGAACTTGCTGGGGTGCACGCAAGTTTGAAGTCTGCAGTAAGCGAAATCAAAGAGTTGAAAACTCAGTTGGAAGATAAGAGGCAACTTGAAAAGTCCTATAATAAAACACTTGTTGGTCTATTAAACTATAACATTGTCCTCGGTCGCCAACTTAAAGAAAAGAATGCGGTATTACCAGAAAGGGTTATTGAGCTTATAAATAGCCAGGATAGTGAAACCAAGGCACTACAGATAGAGTTGACACAGAGGAGAACAAATAAAGAAGTCAATGAGGAAAAGAGATTAAAAGAGTTAAAGGCTGAGAAAGAGAAGATGGCTAGAATTCAGAATTTGAATAAGAAGCTTAGTGATGAAATTTCACATAAACAGGTTGAAATAACAAATCTTAGAAGGAGAGTAGATGGTCTTCTTGATATTTTCTTAGATAAGAACAGGTGTTCTACTGTGCATGTTGACAGCGATAGACAGAAAATTGTTTTTCAACAAGCCACTACTGCAAAAAGTCCGCCACATACACTTTTTGCTGACAGACAGGTCAGACAAAATGGACAACGATCCTTTCGTGGGAAATATAATTTCACACGAATTTATGACAACATTGCTGTTAATGCTGATTCTTGGCGTCAGAATAACCAAGATAAGTCTACAGAAACAGTTGATCATGAAAAGAAAGGTCATAAAATTCGGGTCAAAACTCTTAAGAGCAAACATTTATCTGCTGATGGAAATTTTCATAGGTTGACAGCAGAAAATAAAACTATTAACACCCGTCCTAAAAAGGAGGACCATAATGTGCAGAGCAATAAAGATACTGTCAGTCCTACTACTTGTCAAACTCAGCTCAGTCAGTTTGACGCAATTAGTAAGCATATTCCAACAGAGAAAAATAAAAAACAGTCTTCATAAGAGAAATAACCCTGAGGTCGAAAAGTACAAAGGGAATTCAGCAAATAATAATTTTTGTCCTCAAAGATATAAGAGGCAATTTAACAGATCAAACAATTTTGAATGTAAGAATTTTGGAAAAACTAAAGAGTCTTACAGTAATTTTTCTGGAAGAAAACAAGGCCCATTTGATAGATATATATGTCAAAGGAAAAAGAGTAATAAAAACAATGCTAACTTGATTCATAAAAATAACAATGATCACAATAGAGGAAATGGCAATGTTGTTTATAAACAGAATGAATTCCCAAATTTCACTTCACATCGCCAGAGTGACTTTCCTCAGCGGAAGCTTAGGATGTTTTATAAGCAGGGTAATAAGAATAATAATCGTCTATTGAATGGTACTGCTTATTCTAATTTTTGATGTCGAGATAGCATCTCGTTGTGTTAAGTGTAAAAGTTTATTACAGAATACAGCAGGGACGACCTCCAGTTATTGTCAGGTTGTTCCTAAGCATCCCATGTTGAGTACCAGTGATGATGGAAGAGTTGATGGTGTCGTGAAGAAACCAGAGGTTCACAACCACAGAGTTGGGTAATCGTGTGATTGAATTTCCGTTTACCCTAATTAAATCTCACAAGTGATTAAAAGGGATATTTTCATTTGTATTTATTCACAGCTTTACGGTAAAACTCAGCGCTCCCCATGTTTACGGTAGCTGTCAAGAAAGTAGGTCGCCTTCGCGCTCAGGTGTAGCTGTTCAAGCGGAACCTGTCCCCGTGCTAACTACGCAAGGGATATGTTACTTGTTGGCGTGATGACATGTTTACAAGTCCGCTGGAGATTTTTTTTTTTTTTTTTGTTTAAGTTTTTTTTAGAACAGTAAATATTATTGTATTGTATAGCATAGTATTTTATGCGATTGTATTCGAATATCATGTGTTTTCTTATGAAGATGTTCTGATGTCTTATTATTAGATTTTTCTTGTGATTCTTATATTATTGTATTTTGATGAATATTGTACGTGTTATGATTGAAATAATGTGTAACATAACAGTTTGTACCGACTTATTCTTAACCTGATGATGTAAGCGGTGGATTATGATATCTCCACATTTAAGTCATAAGACTATGTATATTTGGTCCATATTATTTATTTTTGTACTACTGTGTTGAACTTGGAATTTTTGCAGCTGTGTTTTTTAGATAATTTTTTTTAATGCATGAGATTGCCAGCCAATGCACAAACTCATTAGTTAATATGGTGCGGTAGTCATCTTCAGAGAAGTCTCTGGTTAACTTTTTTCTCGAGTGTTGTTCCCATAATTGGTTAATATATTAGTACACTCTGATAATAAACAGTAAACATTACAGTTAAATGTAATTTTGGAAACGTTACTTGATTGTATTATTGAAAATTTTGTATTTGAATTTGATAATGTAGTCCGAAACACTGATTTTTCTAGAACGATACCTGAATCTAGACAGATAATTATATCACATACTCTATTTAAATTATGTTGTACTTATATATTTATAACTTTGTATGTAGTTAACAGTATGTTGTCCATGTGATTTTTCTATGACGTATTTTTTAGAAGAAAAAAAAAGAGAAAAAAAAAAAGAACGTACGTGTATTGATTGGTGTTTACATAGAGATAGAGATTTTTTTTTTAAATGTCAATTAATTTTGTTGGAAATAATTTCTTTATTAGTTTATTAATTATAGCTCTAATTTACTTAAATATGAAATGCTATTCGGTGTAACTTATCGTTGCGAAATATTTTTACATTGTACTTTTTTGGGAAAAATTGATTTTTTTGTTTTCAAACATTTAATAATTTTTCTGGTCCCAACGCTTGACTGTGCGTTATGGTTGATTGTGTGCATTGACATTGGTTCTCTAATAAGTTTTTTTTGTTGTTTGTTGATATTATGATGTATTCTTTATCTATCGCGTGACTATACGTCAGCCAAAACTTTTTGATAGCGTTAACATTTTTTGTTTGCGTGATGTCTAGATCAATTTATTGTTAGTTATGAATAATTTTAACTTAGTTAAATTACTTATTATGCTGTATTTAGTTATAGCTTTCTTCTATGTTTTGTATACATATATACATTAATTTTTTTTTTCTTTCTTCGATGCTTTTCTGTTATGATTGTATTTATTGATTACAATACCTTGTTTGATTGAGACTGTTATTAGTATGTATTGTTATTGACTTTCTCTTCATTCGTGTCTTTGCTTTCTGTCTGCCTTTGCCGGTTATTCTTCATTTCGTTCCATCTTTTCTGTTATCTTTTCGGTATTGGTTAATGTCTTGTTTATGCTCCCATGTGTCATATTCGCTTCACTTGTTTCTATTTATGCACTTCTTCTTCTTTCGACATTTATACTTTTATTCTTTGTATTGTTAAGTTAATTACATGGTGTGATATAATGTATCCAGATGTAATGGTGGTATTTATTTTATATGTGTAGAGTTGTTTGACTTAATTGTTAACACGTGGTATTTTTTATTTTTTTCCACTCATATTCTGATTTCTTACTTTACTGCATTATAGATCATTCTTCTTTTGCTTGATCTTGTCCTTTCTCTTGCTATTGATTGTTTCCTGTTTTCATTTGGGTCCAATATACGTAACTTGGTTTTGTATTAGATTAATTCTGATGTACTTAGACGATTACGTTGGATGCTCCATTTTCTATTTTTTTCATTTAATGTTGATATTTTATGTAGGTATATTCTTTTCCCTTAACATAAGTTAATTTTTGTAGGTATGTATTAGAGTTTTGCTCTCCCTTGATTTTTTGTTGATGTAACTGTTTTAGAAAAAAATGATAGAATCATTTTTTTCCCCAGGGGCGGTGTAAATGTTAAGGTCAAAGGGAAGACAATCTTAGTATGTTGTGGGACAGATTGAATTTTTGAATTATGGTACTTGCTTGCCGATTAGGAATCGATTTGTTAAAAAATATCTTCTCCTAGAGTCATGAGACAGAGTACAAGAAAAGCGTGAAGAACGCTGTTTATCTCTAGTGTTGAGATATATTTATCTTGTAGTGTTTTGAGCCGGGGGTGATTAGCTCTCGCGGCTAAGCGGCATGTATTGTGAGTGGTGTTCTAAAAACAACTGAGTCTCATGACAGGGGTTCACAGGGTGTGCCCTGTGAGTGTGCTGTCAGAATAGTGTGTTTTTGGGCGTAGACCGGTGTGGTCGCAAGCCCTGTGTTTTCTAAGTGTATGGCGGTGTTTTCCTAAGGGAATGCCTGATCAGGGCTGTAGAAATGTGCAAGGCCATAATTAATATAACTGCCGTGTTGTGCAGTCTTTGAGGAGTTTGAGACATGTAGAGATTTGTAAGGCCATAATTAATATAACTGCCGTGTTGTGCAGTCTTTGAAGTGTTTGAGACATGTAGAGATTTGTAAGGCCATAATTAATATAACTGCCGTGTTGTGCAGTCTTTGAGGAGTTTGAGACATGTAGAGATTTGTAAGGCCATAATTAATATAACTGCCGTGTTGTGCAGTCTTTGAGGAGTTTGAGACATATAGAGATTTGTAAGGCCATAATTAATATAACTGCCGTGTTGTGCAGTCTTTGAGGAGTTTGAGACATGTAGAGATGTGTAAGGCCATAATTAATATAACTGCCGTGTTGTGCAGTCTTTGAGGAGTTTGAGACATGTAGAGATTTGTAAGGCCATAATTAATATAACTGCCGTGTTGTGCAGTCTTTGAGGAGTTTGAGACATGTAGAGATTTGTAAGGCCATAATTAATATAACTGCCGTGTTGTGCAGTCTTTGAAGTGTTTGAGACATGTAGAGATTTGTAAGGCCATAATTAATATAACTGCCGTGTTGTGCAGTCTTTGAGGAGTTTGAGACATGTAGAGATTTGTAAGGCCATAATTAATATAACTGCCGTGTTGTGCAGTCTTTGAGGAGTTTGAGACATGTAGAGATTTGTAAGGCCATAATTAATATAACTGCCGTGTTGTGCAGTCTTTGAGGAGTTTGAGACATATAGAGATTTGTAAGGCCATAATTAATATAACTGCCGTGTTGTGCAGTCTTTGAGGAGTTTGAGACATGTAGAGATTTGTAAGGCCATAATTAATATAACTGCCGTGTTGTGCAGTCTTTAAGGAGTTTGAGACATATAGAGATTTGTAAGGCCATAATTAATATAACTGCCGTGTTGTGCAGTCTTTGAGGAGTTTGAGACATGTAGAGATTTGTAAGGCCATAATTAATATAACTGCCGTGTTGTGCAGTCTTTAAGGAGTTTGAGACATGTAGAGATTTGTAAGGCCATAATTAATATAACTGCCGTGTTGTGCAGTCTTTGAGGAGTTTGAGACATGTAGAGATTTGTAAGGCCATAATTAATATAACTGCCGTGTTGTGCAGTCTTTGAGGAGTTTGAGACATGTAGAGATTTGTAAGGCCATAATTAATATAACTGCCGTGTTGTGCAGTCTTTGAGGAGTTTGAGACATATAGAGATTTGTAAGGCCATAATTAATATAACTGCCGTGTTGTGCAGTCTTTGAGGAGTTTGAGACATGTAGAGATTTGTAAGGCCATAATTAATATAACTGCCGTGTTGTGCAGTCTTTAAGGAGTTTGAGACATGTAGAGATTTGTAAGGCCATAATTAATATAACTGCCGTGTTGTGCAGTCTTTGAGGAGTTTGAGACAGGTGGAGAATTTGTATGCCAGATGCATTTGAGTTATCATGAATTGTGTCTTTGTTGATGTCATCGTGACTTCGTTGTGTGTTGTAACGTAATAAACAGTATCGAACTGTTCCAGGCGTTTACAACCTTTATTGACATCCATGACTCGTACGTGAGCTGTGTGGTGAGTGACAGTGCACACAGTATTCAACAATCACGTTTGCAACAGTGGTGATAATAACATTCCTCAATACCAATGACCCACACTCAATGCACAAGCATAAATGATTTATCAACAATATCGACCATCCAATTACGTTATTATCAATGACATTCAACTTTTCAGTCTGTTATGACTTTCAACTGTTCAGTCTGGTATGACGTTCAACTTTTCAGTCTGTTATGACATTTAACATTTCAGTCATTAATGACTTTCAACTTTTCAGTCTGTTACGACGTTCACATTTTGAGTATTTTATGACTTTCCAGTCCTTTATGGCTTTCAACTT